>OX104115.1:22669301-22919890 GCA_944474755.1 Limnoperna fortunei | reverse complement strand
AAGATTATGAGGTGAACCCCAGTAGTGACATAGAAGGAGATACCAAATATAGATTTGTCAAAAAAAGTGAATGGGTCCCCAAACCTAGTAAGAACACTACTTTAGAGTCATTTATAGACAACGTTAAAACAGAAATAATAAGCACAGTTGAATCTTATACAAACAAATTTGACAATCTCTCTCCTGACGAACGAACTGCCTTAAAAAACTTAAAATCAAATGTAGAAATAGTCATTAAACCAGCAGACAAGGGCAGTGCGGTTGTGGTTATGGACAAATCTGCCTATATTCGAGAGGCTGAACGTCAACTGAATGATGACCGGTTTTATATGAAATTAGAAGAGGACCCCACAGAGAAATTCAGTGATGAAATAACTAAGGAATTAACCAAAATGAACACTCTAGGCTATATTGATGATAAAACTCTCGAATACCTTACACCAGACAATCCAAAAGCCGGCAGATTCTACCTGTTACCTAAAATACACAAACCTAACAACCCCGGTAGACCTATCGTATCAGCTAACGGCCACCCGACAGAAAAAATATCTGAATTTGTGGATTACCATCTTCGACCACATGTTGAAATACTCCCATCATTTGTGAAGGACACCACCGACTATTTACAAAAGATGGCAGCCCTGAATCCTCTTCCACCGGGTACCACTCTGGTCACTATGGATGTCACCTCTCTCTATACTAACATTCCTCATGCTGATGGCATAGAAGCATGCAGAGAGGTCTGGGAAAGTCGTTCAGTCAAAGATCCTCCGACTGAATGTTTAGTCGCAATGCTGACATTGGTGCTAAAAAAGAACAACTTCACTTTCAATGGAGACCATTTCTTGCAAATAAATGGAACAGCTATGGGAACTAAAATGGCTCCATCATATGCCAACATATTTATGGGTAAATTAGAAAAAGAACTTCTCCAATCGTCTATTGAAAAACCACTATCTTGGTACAGGTTTATTGATGATGTTGATATGAAGTGGATACATACTGATGAGGGATTACAAAACTTTATCACACGTGCCAATAACATCCATCCCACTATCAAATTTACTTATGAAATCTCAAAATCTAGTATATCTTTCCTCGATACTTCCAGCTCCTTGTCCGCAAATGGTGAGTTGTCCACTGACCTGTATTCCAAACCAACAGACACCAACCAATACCTTTTACCTAGTAGCTGTCATCCTCCTCATGTGACAAAGAGCATTCCTTATAGTCAAGCTCTTAGACTCCGACGAATCTGTTCCACCGATGATTCGTTTAAAAGGAGACTAGGTAAATTAAAAGGACACCTTAGAAGAAGAGGGTACAGGAATAATAACATCAAAAAGAATTTTCAAAAAGCACAGCAGACATCGAGGAGTACCCTTCTTCAATATAAAGAAAAAACGAAATGCAATAGAGTTCCCTGCGTACTAACTTACCACCCTTGTTTGAAAAACACAATTAGCACCATTCGTGAACATTGGAAAACGATTGAAAAAAATCCCAGATTGTCTAGAATCTTTCCAGAGCCCCCCATGGTTGCGTTTAAACAACCCAACAGTCTCCGCAACTTATTGGTACGAGCAGAGATTGCAAAGCCCAGCACTGCCGCTGGCAGAAGTCAGTCTTGTGGTGACAAACGCTGCAAATGTTGCAAACATATGGAACCCTTGTCCACATTTAACAGCAAAGTCACAGGTAAACAGTACAAAATATTCACTACTGTTAACTGCAAAAGCTCGAATGTCATTTACATTCTTGAGTGCCCCATCTGTGGCTTACAATATGTCGGCGAGTCCAAACAGCCATTCCACAAACGACTGAATGGTCACAGAAGTGACTTAACTAAGAAACAGTTTCTGCCCGTAAGCCAACACTTCAGACTACCCGACCACACTCCAAAGGATTTTGATCGAATAAAAATTCTTATTATCGAGCAGAACTGCAAGTGGCGAGACTCTGAACGGGAGGCTCGAGAGAGATTCTGGATCAAAGAGCTCTGCTCTGTACACCCCAATGGAATAAACAAAAAACAATAAATATCATTCAAAATATAAATAAAAATTCATGAATATCAAGACGTTAAAGATAAGATGGTTTATACAATTGTACAGTACTCCCTTATGTAATGACTGATAGATGTGAGTCGAGAAAGTTCAAGATCAATAAAATCAGATCCGACCACATCACCACCGGATGCTGATGTACCTATATCCAAATTTTATCGTTAATTATAGATTGATATTGACACTGAAGAAGGCCATCAGTTGGTCGAAAATTTTGTCATATTTATTAATATAACTATTTTATAGTAGAAACATCTTTATATTTGTATCGTTGCATAATTCTCTAGACTTATATATTATTTTTTCGTTTATGCTGCATCGTCATGTTGGCGATCCGATACTTAGTAAGTGTATTGGTTGGTAGCTTCCTTTAGACTATATATATATATATATATATATATATATATATATATATATATATATATATATATATATATATATATATATATATATATATATATATATATATATATATATATATATATATATAGAGTCTACCAATCAGTAAAGCTTATTAAGTATCGGATCGACAAACATGACGATACAGCATAAACAAAAAATAATATAAAAGTCTAGAAGATTATGCAACGATACAAATGACGGTGTTTCTTGTCAAAAATTTAGACAAAGACTGACCAACGAATGGCCTTAGTCATTGAATGTCAATATAAATATATGACGTAAACAAGCAACTTTTTCATTTCCAACTTAACCCAAAATAGTTGCTTTTCAAGTCCGCCAGCCGTGCCGTGCTGTTACTTGGCTTTCCTCAAATATTCCAACAAGATGTAATCAAAATTACCAAGGTGACAAATTCCTTACGCCAGACGCGCGTTTCGTCTACTTAAGACTCATCAGTGGCGTTTAACTCTAAATGCTTCAAGTATTTTTTCATTCGGTGATGGAATGATATAAGTCCACTGGGATCGTGTAAAAACACAATACAGGTAGTTCAAAATATTATATAAACGTCTAAAGAGTCTACCAACCAGTAAAACTTATTAAGTATCGGATCGACAAACATGACGATACAGCATAAACAAAAAATAATATACAAGCCTAGAAGATTATGCAACGATACAAATGACGGTGTTTCTTGTCACAAATTTAGACAAAGACTGACCAACGAATGGCCTTAGTAATTGAATGTCAATATAAATATATGACGTAAACAAGTCACAACATATTAATCTTACACTTTTTCATTTCCAACTTGACCCAAAATAGTTCCTTTTCAAGTCCGCCAGCCGCGGACGTGCCATGCTGTTACTTGGCTTTCCTCAAATATTCCAACAAGATGTAATCAAAATTACTAAGGTGACAAATTCCTTACGCCAGACGCGCGTTTCGTCTACTTAAGACTCATTAGTGGCGTTTAACTCTAAATGCTTCAAGCATTTTTTCATTCGGTGATGGAATGATATAAGTCCACTGGGATCGTGTAAAAACACTATACAGGTAGTTCAAAATATTATATAAACGTCTAAAGAGTCTACCAACCAGTAAAGCTTATTAAGTATCGGATCGACAAACATGACGATACAGCATAAACAAAAAATAATATACAAGTCTAGAAGATTATGCAACGATACAAATGACGGTGTTTCTTGTCACAAATTTAGACAAAGACTGACCAACGAATGGCCTTAGTCATTGAATGTCAATATAAATATATGACGTAAACAAGTCATAACATATTAATCTTAAACTTTTTCATTTCCAACTTAACCCAAAATAGTTGCTTTTCAAGTCCGCCAGCCGCGGACGTGCCGTGCTGTTACTTGGCTTTCCTCAAATATTCCAACAAGATGTAATCAAAATTAACAAGGTGACAAATTCCTTACGCCAGACGCGCGTTTCGTCTACTTAAGACCCATCAGTGGCGTTTAACTCTAAATGCTTCAAGTATTTTTTCATTCGGTGAACAAAGTTTTACGCTTTAAAAATTGCACGAATATTTCGCGTGACCAACAGGCTTCGTCAGTGTTTTTACAACAATCATTCGTTGTATATATATATATATAATATATATAAAAGGCTTGAAGATTATGCTTCGACACAAAAGACGGTGTTTCTTGTCAAAACTATAGACACAGACTGACCAACGAATGACCTAGGTAATTGAGTGTCAATATAAATAAATAACGAAAACAAGTCATAAAATATTGATCTTGAAATTTCTAACTATATCTATATATACTTTTTCTATATATAGGGTAATACGGATGCGCAGCCCGAAAGGATCTCTTTTTACCTTTCCTACATGTTTGAAAAGGTAGCAATTTTCTGGGAAAAATATATCATTGTAAATTATATAAATATTCAATGCCCCTAGTTGTTATCTAAGGGTGAGGTAAACCACGGTATTTCAACAAATGAAGTCACCTGATTAAACGAAATGCACATAAATTGTTAAATAAATAAACAGGTCTCACGCAATGATAATAAGTGGCTGTTAGTGTGTTGATAAGAATGCCCAAAAATGTTAGAATAAGATGCCATTCCCTGTCATTGTACCGCCAAGATGGGGAATGATATTCTAAAAAAAACATGTATTGTTGTGTAAACATTTTGGTATTGAATAGACTGTTTTGTCAATGTGGATGTACCGTAAAATACATAAAAAGATCTGGTTTAAAAATTTAATATATGATAAGGTACCATTAGTTACCATTGCCCACTGCCCCTGTCCGGTGTAATAACCGTACCATTGCCTTTTTATTCGGCCTTAAACCAGCTGACATTGTAATGCTTCAAGAATATTTTTTTAATCCTTTTAAAATTTAATACATAACAAAGTATGCTATATTTAAATCTTGATTTATTGCCAATATACAATAGTCTGTTGTCACAAGGACATATTCGATACTTAACTAGGTCGATGCACTTCCTGGTTCTAAGTATAAGTAAGGGTGAATTTATGACTCATGTAAATTATCATTGAATGTTTTATCTGATAATAACACGCACATAATATAGATAGGGCCCCAAGCTTAAATTTAAATTAGTGTTTTCCATTTTTTTGACAAAATGGCGTGATATAACGAAAACATTGTAACAATAATTAGATTTTTGACAATTTTCTAAGATGTAAAATCTTTTCGACTATTGACTTTATCTTACTTGACTGCTATGTATTTTAAAACTTTTTCTATTTTGTTTTTTTTTAACTTTTTTAATCAATCTGTATAATAAGGGTCCTATTGTCCCAATGCAGTTCCACAGGAAGAAAATTTATATTATTATATTATCGAGTTGTTTTGACCTGACACTCGATAGTTGTTTGGTTATTATAAATTTGTGGATATCTAGGTGGAATCTTAGAAGTCATTTGCCATTTTCAACATTTACGCCATATAGGGTGCAGAGCTTTTAATAGTTTTTAGAGTCAGCATCAAATACTGTTATTTGCTGGTTCATCACTGGTGTTAACATCAGTATAACAGCGATCAAATCGGGCCTACACAAATATTTTAATTCCTGTTACTGTATAAATAATGTAAATCAAGAAACTGCCTGAGTTGCTTCAATTAAGTTCCCTTTTTATCTTGCAATATTAGATATATGTACAGTGTACATTTTACCTGTATTTGCACATACTTAATTTTTGGCACAACTAATTAGCTTAAATGTAAAAAACGTACATACAAATAGCAAGTTCCACAAAGACAATTTTGTCATCAAAAAGATAACAAGTTCGAGAGAAACGGACCTCATTCAACAATTTTAACTTAGTCACTGGACCGTGAAATTTAGGTCATGGTCAGAGAAACCTACGAGAAGTTCATGTACTAATAATTAGCAATCTATATACCAAATACTGTCATCCTAGCATGCATGGTTACAGAGGATGTGCCCTAATCTTAAAACTTTAACATAGTTGCCGGACCGTGAAATTGCGGTCAAGGTGGTCAGACGACACCTACCAGACAGTCATGTACTCTTCAAAAGCAACATATATGCCAAATATAGTCCCTACCATGTATAGTTACAGAGAAACTGACCTAAAACAAAAGACTTTAACATATTCGCTGGACCGTGAAATTGAGGTCAAGGTCAGGTTTCACCTGCCAGACAGTCATGCTTCTTCATCAGCAACCTATATACCAAATATTGTTATCCTACCATGCGTGGTTACAGAGGAACTGCCCTTATACAAAAACTTAAACGTAGTCGCTGGACCGTGAAATTGAGGTCCAGGTCAGATGACACCTACCATACAGTCATCTACTATTAATCAGCAACATTTATACCAAAATTGTCAACTTACAATGCTTAGTTACAGAGGAATATGCGTAACCCAAAAACTTAAACGTAGTCGGTGGACCGTGAAATTGAGGTGAAGGTCAGGTGACAGGTGAGTGATGTCCAAGTTTTTACACCGCCGCCGCCGGATTCCCATACATAAACAAAAACAGATTTAATGATTATCACCTAGCTGGCATGCTTGATTTTCTTTTCTTTTTATACTTGTTTTTCAGAAGTCAGTGTTTTTGCAATATTGTAGACACCCTCCACCTGACGAGGGTGTGATGGTTATCATTTTAATAATTTTCTTGTAGCATGTTTTTATTATTTTGGAAAAAACACAAAAACTTGTTTATAGTTATTTATTTATTTATTTATTTACAAACACTTTCGCTCACCATAGACCCCCTTGCTGTCACATTTGTTAATAGTTAGCTCCTAACATTTTATGTTTTTAAGTAAACAATAAATTGATCTGATCCATATTTAGCAAAAAATGTTAACATATACATCATCTGTTTAAAAACCAAAGAAGACTTTTTGTCAAAGCTAAAATTTTTGTAATATTAGTTTAGATTATTTGGAAAAGATCTGAGAGAATCATGTGTCACAGGGCAGTCAAAAACAAATGTTTAATGTTTCATTATGAATTTTACAAAACGTACACAAGTCCGTATTCTTGAGTTTTTTTTAATACACATTGATGAATTGATGTAGAAATGATTCTATGTAACAATTTAAACAGAAAGTTTTCGCAGGATTTTTAAATAAAAATAATAAAACATTTAACTAATCTGTTATTTCATATTTAAACAGTTTCCTGTTTGACATGTTTTTCAGTTGCTATAAAAATGATTAATTTACACAATTTTTTATAGAATTATCGTTTTAGTTAACTGTTTTTTTGCTAGATATCTGTTTACCTTACTCAGAGTTTCAAAAGTATATTAATCTCTTGTTTGTAGTAATGATATAACACCTTAAAATGTTATCGGTAAGGAGTTAATGTCTAACTTTTTCAAAACTGAAAAAGCTACCAGTAAGTAGATCAAAAAGATCACATACATATTGCACATTTTTCTGAATCAACCTAAGGTAGTTGTAAAAATCAGTAACCGATACAAAATTAAGAATATCAAAAGACAACATTTCGTCCAAGTTTATTTTTGTACAAAGTTGTAATTGTTGTATGTCATATATAGTTTTTCAAAAACAACATTGTAAGGCGTTCCTGCAGTACTAATGAAACATCAAAAATACCAATGACACCTTTACATACACATGAGATGAAAGATGGTGAAGGTATGACGGGAGCTTTAACAACGTTAATAATATTCTCGATTATTGAAAATTATGTAACTTTCAACACCAGAAATTATCACCAGCAAGCTCAAAAACAATAATAAGTGAAAATTATAACATAAAGATACCATCAACCATCACGAAAACTGAATGTGTTTTAAACTTGATCACCAGACGCCGAGGGGACATAGATGTAAACAAACGAAAAAGCTCACATTCAGTACTTATACAGAGACGTATAAAATATCGAAACAGATATAGAATCATTTATTAATTTTACTCTGCGGAGATGTGCACGTCAAACCAGGCCCAGTAAAGTATCCTTGTGGTAACTGTAAAAAACCTGTAAAATCATATCAAAAGGGCATCCAATGAGATAACAATACGCTATAGCACCACATCAAATGTATTGACATGACAACAACTGAATATAATTATCTATCAAATTCTGAAGAAGACTGGAACTGCCAAATATGCATGTTACCACAGTTTACAGACTGATTCTTCAGTTTCATTAACGAAGATATGGAACCAGTTATTTTAGAAGGTAATATCTCAAACGCAATCATAGTTGATGAACTCCACTTATCACCAGAAACTACATCCGGTGTAAACACTGAAATATTTGATTAACTAAGTAAACTTAGAAAAACACATCCAGATACTTTTATGTGCTCGTACCTAAATATCAACAGCTTAAGGTATAAATTCTGCTCAATAAAAGACCTAAGCGCAGCATGTATAATTGATATGCCGATCGTAGCAGAGACACAACTTTACGCCTCATTTACAAATGGACAATTTGATAAAGATAACTACCACATGTGGAGGGCAGACAGAGGATGTATGCTAGTTTACATTAGATCTGACCTTGCTTGTAGTAGAAAAACAAATCTAGAATATAAATAAATTGAATCAATTTTTACAGAGATAAATTTCAACGACAAAAAAGTGACTTGTTTGCGGACTTTGTAGGCCACCATCTATGAAAGACAATCAGTTCATAGATGACTTTACAAACACTTTGAATAAGGTATCACTAAAGTATGAAAATATACTGGTACTTGGTGATTTAAGTTACAATATGCTTGACACAGATAAATCCGCACCATTACAAGCAGTTTGTGATATATTTGATCTTAACAATGTGTTAAAAAAAGAAACATGTTTCACACAAAAAATTTTAAACCGACTTTAATTGTGGACTCGGCGATGTGCACAATATGGTGGCAACCCAAATTAAAGGAAAAGTTCCAAATATAAACAGAGACTTTATAACGTATAGAAGGTTTAGAAATTTTTACCATTATAAAATATTGAAGATCTTGAACAAATAGAGTATGTGAATGTTAATAAAAACTTAGTGGATATAAATATTGATTAACCAATACAATGCCCAGCTCCATTTATGAACAAAACTTTAAGACAAGAAATATTTAGGAAAAGAAAGCTGTACAATAAATTTTTGTAAAACAGGTCTAAAATTGACTTGGCAACTCTTAGAAACGTTTTAAACAAGATAAAATAGAAAGCTTTTTAAGATTATTTTTTGTAAGATGTGTTGGGGACCAAAGTCAAAAGACTTTTGGCCAACAATAAAACCTTTTCTATCAAAGAAAAACAGTTGTTGTAACAATTATATTACAATTAGTGAACATGGAAATATTATTAATAATCCTTCAGAAGTAGCAGCAGTTTTTAATAACGTATAATTTGCCAAAAATATTGGATATGAAGATATTGTAATAAATGAAGATTATCCAAGTATATGTACGATCAAAGGAAATAGATCCACATGTACGACGACAGAAACTCTTAATTTTCAACCTATTAGTACTGATTATGTAGGTAAACAAGTAAACAAGCTAAATATAAACAAAGCCACAGGCTATGGTGGGATTTTCCCCAAAATTCTTAAGTTATCATAGCCTTGTATTGAAAAACCAATTACATTTTTTTATTAATGAATGTATCAATGCATCAATTTTTCCAGATAAGTTGACTACAGCCCAGGTCAGACCTCTTATAAAGAAGGATAACATTTTAGAAAAAGGTAACTATCGCCTTGTAAGTGTGTTGCCAACCATTTCTAAATTTTTTGAAAGAGCCATTTTTGATCAGTTAACTGCTTTTTTTTAAATTTCAATTTTATCCATTATTATCAGCTTTTAGGAAAAGTTTCGAATGTCAAATTTCCCTTCTAAAAATTATTGAAGATTGGAAAAAAACTTAAGATGAAAATAAATATATAGCTGCTATTTTAATGGACTTATCGAAGGCGTTTGACTGTCTTCCTCAAAATTGAATTCGTTTGAAACAAGAAGCCTATGAACTGTCAGAACAACCCATCAAGTTACTTACCAGTTATTTATCTGGCGGGAAACAATGTGTTAAAGTAAAAAATATTTGTAGTTCATTTGAAACATTGTAGAAAGATGTTCCACAAGGATCAATTCTGCGTCCCATTTTATTCAATATTTGTATCAATAATATATTTTATTATGTAAACTTTGGTACAATTTATAATTGCGCTGATGATAGCACGTTATTTTATATGCTGATAATGATTTAAATAATGTTATTTAAAAATTAGAAAAAGATAGTTTGAAAATGCTGGATTGGTTTGAAAATAATTTACTGCTGGCGAATCCAGACAAGTTTCCTGCTTTGGCAATAGGTAAGAAAACTTTTTAAGAAAGTATATGTTTTAATCTAACGGGCAATAAGATAAAGAGTGCGGAACATGTCAAATTAATAGGAATAACAATAGAGTTAAAATTTTTGCGATAGACATATATCAGACATCTGTAAAAAGGCAGCTAGACAACAAAATGTTTTACAAAGAGTTGGATGTTTTTTAAATAAACTTGGACGACTTACAATTGACTACTCTTTTATACTTTCAAATTTTAATCACTGTCTTATGACATTGCACTTTTGTAGAGAAAGAAATACACAAAAATGAGAAAATACAAGAAAGGACCTTAAGATTTATTTTTTGTTATTAAGGTTTGTTTTAACTATGTATTCCTAAAAATCCTTAGCTTTCTACATGTCTGCTTCAATTTTACTTTTTATTTTGATCCATGTGCTCCCTTTTAATATATAGTGCTTTTATGTCATGTTATAGGTATGTCCTGGTCTATGTCATGTTTTACTTTCTCTTTTGATCCATGTGCTTCCTTTTAATATGTAGTGCGTTTTATGTTTTGCTATATGTATGTCTTTATGTCATGTTTTTTTAAGTCGATAAAAAGCTCACTAGAGCTTATGTTATTGTATAATGCTAATGCATAATCGACTATAAATAAGCTTATTACTTGAACATTTTGGAACTTCAATCTATCACTAACTTTTTGTAACCATTAAATAATCATCAAATACAAATAAAACTGTATAACCAAAATGCAAATAAAATGCGACAATTTAAAACAAACAATGTGTTTTGTTTCCGAAAATTGTAACAAAATATGTCTATTCGTGCCAAGTTTGGTTTCACTTCCGCATGAACAAAGCTAAAATGACGAATGGATGGTATTTGTTTTCTATACTACAGCTTGTTTGTATTTTTGGAGTAGGATCTCAGGCCAAAAGATGTTTAAGATATATCAGGTAAAAGATATATATTTTAACCATAAACTTTTTATTTCTAATACTGTCAAAATTTGTGTTGATCATAGGCAAAATTAATATCGCATCGTTGAGACGCATTTCACTGCTCAAGTACATTAGCTATGCATATAATGAGTATTGTTTTCATCTTTATTCCAAAGAAGACTAGAATTACGTTGTGTTTCAAGTTTAATTCCCGTATGTAATAGTAAATGCTACTTTTCTTTTACAACAGCAAAGAAACAGTTCAGTGGTTTTGCTGCGATAATCATGAGGAGATAAATGGAACATGCATAGGTTGGTTTATAAGTTACTAGTTGTAAACCAAAAGATTCACTTACGTGTTTACTCAACACTAAAACTGTCCAATCAAACTAAAAGCGCTAATTTATGTGTTCTCATGATGAGTATATTTTTAGAATCTATATTACAAACCGGTCTTATTTAACATGACTGTATATTATGAATACTTAACGTAAAATTCCATTCGTTAACTATGTACGATTTTCCACAACACTAATACCACTAGAATTATTTTTATTCATTAGTATAATGTGAATGGAACGTGATTTGTTCATGTAAGGTAAAATAAAAATATAATCATTTCATTTACTTGTTGAAACAATTACGTCTAACGAAGGTTTTAACAACGAACATTAGTACCAATAATTCCAAACAGTTAAACATTAGTTCATAACACTTCCTAGCAAAGACAATGACTTCGATATTTATAGTCACCGTTAATATCCTAACACAATATAACACAATATATATTTGTTTACTGTATGCAAAATTGGCTATGTATCTGAATTTGGAAGTCCGTGTAGGCCATGTCCTAAAGATACGTACGGCAGGAAATGTGGTGAAATTTGTAACTGCAATGAACATCAAAGGTATGTTTAGACCCAATTTTAAGATATTATCAGAAAATGGTTGTTGAATACATTGTACATTTATGTTGCAATTAATGCTTCGTAATAGTATTAAATAAAAATTCAACATGTTAGACTCTCTAACGTTCTAATATATGAGTACATGATTTTCTGATTTCATTACACATTGCTTTAAATTATGTTGAAATTGCTTAAGAATGCTTCTAATTTTCTAAACTGAATTACCCCCAAAATGGCAGTTGCTGTCATATAATATATTTCAGAAAATAATTGAATGACATTTTGCACATAACGATCTTATTTGCAAAAAAAATACTATGCAGATTTTTTATTTAGGTGTGATCATATTGACGGGTGTAGAGACGAATTAACAAAAAAGAAAACATCGGGTAAGTTGTGTAATAATATACATAGGATTTAAGTAATTACTAGACACTAAAACTATACCTATTTAAAAAATATGCCCATTTGTGCAATAGAGTAAGGAATTAAAGGACGGTTTTCAAGAATTTATGTTTTTAAATTGTTTTTGTTTTCCTAAAATAATCGTCGCTTGCTTATAACAAAACATCACATAATAAATATTTATAATTGCAGATATAACATATTTTGTGACATTGTTGCAATCTACATCAGTATACGCAACAAAGCTATTACAAGTGTCCTCAAAAAAAAGTTCAGGTAAGACGTACGGGCATCAAAAGAAGCTAGTCCACATATAGGTGAAATAAATGAAGTTATTTATTGTCAATAATTAACTGGAAGGAAATGTGGAGAATGCAACACATGTTATATAACTCAATGAATTCTGATTTTTAAAAATTCAATTAGCTAGAATAAAATAAGTTATAAATTGCCATCTACTGTGTTTAATAAAACTAGTACCAGAGTATAGCAAAATGTGTTTACATGAAATGTTTAAGATTATTTCTCAATTAAGTGATAAGCAGTACTATTTCCTTCAGAATTGACTATGACTATTTTAATATTTGATAGAAAATCCTGAAAAGCCCGTTTCATCTGAACATTCGATTTCTTTGTGTTCTACAAAACAACCCAATTTACATGATATATCGTCAAGACCGGCAAATAACAATTCAGGTGAGAAATTACTAATGATCCAGGACCACTTGCGTCATGCATAGCCAAAGTGACAGTAAGCAGATTGCGACAAAATAATTATTCATGAAAACAAATAATGCGTGATAAAAAAGATAAAAATAAAAAGCATATTCATATAGAACGGAAGTATGGAATCGATTCAATTATTTAAGGTGTTCAAAAATACTTAGATCAATTGATGGAGAGAAAATGTAAGAAAATAATTATGTAAAATCATACACACTGCGGGTTTAGTGCTATATTAATATTTTCCCGCGTTTCGTCTAGTATAGCGGGAAAATGTTGTATTGTCGGTATGCATAATATTAATATTCGGGTATAAAGGGTGGT
Organism: Limnoperna fortunei; assembly: GCA_944474755.1. Taxonomy (NCBI): domain Eukaryota; kingdom Metazoa; phylum Mollusca; class Bivalvia; order Mytilida; family Modiolidae; genus Limnoperna; species Limnoperna fortunei. The sequence goes on along the minus strand of OX104115.1, from coordinate 22,906,317 downwards.
ATTTAGCCAATAAGGTTTTGAAACGTATTTTTCCGGTATTTTCCGTGGGGTGTGTTCGAGTGGTGAGATTTTTAATTTGTAATCACTTTCTAGCCGTCGTTTAAACAAGTATGGACGCCAATCTACAACACGCAATTCAACTAGAAGTTCAAAACGCCGTAAAAGATTCTCAGGACCAGCTGTTAAACAACATGTCCATGTTATTAGATTCTCGCTTAGATGGATTCCAAAGGAAGATTCATGAGAATCAGAGGAATATATCACAGAATCAGATAGCCAAAATCGACGAGACCATAAATGACTCCCATAAATTTCGCAAAAGAGGCAACGAAGAGCAGTACAAACACAATCAGAAGGTATTCGTCAAGTTCAGCGAAGCGAAGTCAGAATTAGACAGCGATGTAGTTACACCGGAAAACGTCTCCAGCGCAAAAAGGAAAATTACCGAAGGTATGGATTTGGTAAGGGGCAGACAGAAACTCATTAAGTTGGCCGACTCCAACGATGCCGGATGGAGAGTGGTCGATGAATACGTCTCGAATCCTCTCGCTGACGATTCCGATGACGAGAAGAGAATCTACAAGGCACAAGTCCGAGCTGAGAGCAAAATACGCAAGGAGAGAATGAAGAAGCGAACCGAGAGAAAAAGTTATCCTTATAACCGAGTACAGCAACAAGCACAACAGTCAGTCGGAAATGTGATTCCAGTAAATATAAGTCCACTGAATGGTCAAAGTACATCAAAGGCGGAAAATAACAGCCCAGGAAGGTGCTACTACTGTAATGGTTTCGGACATTGGATAAGGAATTGTCCCAAGGCTTATTCTGAGCAGAAAAATAAGATAAGTATTAATACCGGCTTTATTGATCTAAATATAGAACAAGAAATGTTCGATTCATTAAATGATGATATTCAAACATCAACACAGACATCACGTGATTATAATCAGTCAATGGGCAATACACATACTATTGACGTAGTAAAAAACAAAAACACAGGTGTAGGTTATTTAAATGACAAAATATCCGAATGGGAGCAAATAGGGACAACTGATTTTGTTTTAGATATTATTAAAAATGGATATAAAATACCTTTTAGTACCATACCAAACGAAGTAGAGTTGCAAAATAATAAGTCTGCAAGAGATAATCCAGATTTTGTTGCAAGTGAAATTAGCAAACTTCTAGAAAAGGGATGTATTTCAAAAGTTTCATACAAACCACACATAGTAAATCCGCTTACAGTAGCTCACAACCCTGGATCTAAGTTACGGTTAGTACTCGATGCTAGACACATAAATCCTCATGTTGTTAAGTACAAACATAAGTACGAAGATGCTAAGACTGCAAGGCAGTTATTTGAGAAAGGTGATTATATATTTTCTTATGATTTAAAGAGTGCATATCACCATATAAAAATTTCTTCCTTTTATGTTACATATTTGGGGTTTAAATGGGAAGGATCATACTATGTTTACAATGTGTTACCATTTGGTTTGTCTTCTAGTGGTTACATATTTACCAAAGTTGTAAGACAAGTTATTAAATACTGGAGAAGTCAAGGACAAAAGATCATTATGTATTTAGACGATGGTCTAGGAGGTGGTAAAAACTTACAGGCTGCTCTTACAGCGAGCGAGACCATTAAATTAGATTTAGAGAGATTTGGTTTTGTTTTGGCCACAGAAAAATGTAATTGGTCACCAGTACAAAAATTAGAATGGTTAGGTTTTTATTGGGATATGAAAGCTGGAGTTATAAAAATTAACGAGAAAAGATTGAATAAATTGAATGATATTCTAAGAATCCTCTTAGGACAGTTTTCGAGTGGGCGAAGATTGTTCGCAGTCAGGTTTATCGCTAGCATAGTCGGTCAAATCATTTCTATGCAACCTGTTTTTGGTAACGAGGCACGCCTTAGGACAAGATTTTTGTACAGTTGTATATTACAAAGGGCTAGCTGGAATGCCCAAGTACTAGTTAGTACAGATGCATTTGATGAATGCTTGTTTTGGTATAAATATGCTGGTAGCATGAATGAGATAGGATCTCAGTTAAGTCATTTGACGTATAACGATTTTCAAGATTACTTTGTATTTGTTGACGCCTCAGAAGTAGGCTTTGGTGGTTTTGTTACCACTGGTTCAGAGGACGAACCGTTAGAAATCTTCGGTAGATGGTCAGATTCAGAGTGTGTAGAAAGTTCTACATGGAGAGAACTAGAGGCCGCTAAAAGGGTCATCTTTTATTTCAGGGATATTATAGCAGGTAAGAGCGTCAGATTGTTTACTGACAACATGAACGTGACACATATATTAAGTATAAGAAGTAGAAAGGTTGTTTTACAGAAAAAGGCAATTTCAGTTCATACATTCTGTAAAGAAAATAGTATAAATTTAAGTTATACATGGATTCCTAGAGAGTTTAACAAGCATGCTGACACTTTAAGCAGGGTCTCAGACTGTGACGATTGGGAAATAGCAGACTATATCTTTATGTATTTGAACAATTTATGGGGGCCACATGATATAGACAGGTTTGCCACTGATTACAACAAAAAATGTGCAAGTTATAACTCAAAGGTATATTATCCGGGTACGTCAGGTATTGATGCTTTCACGGTGTCCTGGCAAGGTTGTAATAATTGGCTCGTACCACCACCAAGTTTGATCCCACAAGTAATTAACAAGATCAAATCAGAGAAATGCTCTTGTACATTAGTTATCCCAGAATGGACGTCGTCGCCTTTTTGGCCAATGATTAACGACGGGGCAGGTTTTTGCAAATCCTTTGTAGTAGATCACATTATTTTCAACGGGGAAAATTTAACAAAGCAAGGAAAAGGAAATAACGGAATGTTCGCACAAATGTTTTTGAAATTTAGAATGTTAGCTCTTAAGATACGATTTTAAGATGCTTACAATTTGTTCTTTTTCGACAGGGATCCGCCTGAATACAAACGTCGAGGCTTTGGTGCAGGAGAGCGGAATAAACGAAGACAGCTATCTGTATAAGCTTTTTCCGAAGATGTGTGAGATTTTAATTTCCTCTAAGAGTGACAATACTGTTAAATCCTATTTTAATTCTTTTAAAAGGTGGAAACTATTTATTTCATCTCAAGGACATGAAGCTTTACCTGCACAACCAGTCCATGTTGCTTTATATTTAACTCATTTACTAAACTCTGGTAGTACTTATCATCCTGTATATAACGCTGTTTATGGTATAAAATGGGCCCATGAGATAAACGGATTTAAAGACCCAACTTCAAATAACTTTGTATTATCAATTTTGGATGCAGCAAAAAGAGTAGCTCCTAAGAAGATAGACAAGAAAGATCCTATTACAAAAGAATCTTTAATTCAAATTTGCGATATGTACAAAAATTCTTTAGACACTCTCATAGCAAGAGATTTAACTATGATGGTATTAGCTTTTTCCGCTTTTTTAAGATTCGATGAACTCGTTAGTTTAAGATTTTGCGATGTAGTTGTATTTGAGGATCATTTAGTTTTAAACATTTTAAAAAGTAAAACGGATCAATACAGACAAGGTTCACAGGTTTTAGTATCTAAGGGTGTAACATCTGCATGCCCCTATTCGATGTATATCAGATATATTAAATTAGTAGAATTTTCTAATTTTCCTGAACATTTTTATTTATTCAGACCTGTTTTTAGATCAGGAAGCATTTGTAAACTTATATATAAGAATAAAAAGTTGAGTTATTCGGCGGCTAGAGAGTCAATTTTAAAACACGTCAGGGTTGTATGTCCAGATTGTAATATAGGTTTACATTCTTTTCGTTCTGGGGGTGCTACTGTTGCTGCTAATGCAGATATAAGCGACAGATGTCTTAAGAGACATGGAAGGTGGAAATCAGAATCTAGTAAAGATGGTTACATCGTAGATTCAAAAGAGAAACGTTTGGCCGTGTCAAAGTGTCTTGGTTTGTAAAAACACGCCTTTCTTTGTAGTCTATCATGCACGGCGGGCTGTCGGCAACTGAAGTTGAGTGTTTGTGTTTTTATTTATTGCCCAATGTGGGTGTTATGAAGTACATCAGTTAGCGTCTGTCGTCATTAATAAGGGTTGAGATAATACTAATATTTTCCCGCGTTTCGTCTAGTATAGCGGGAAAATGTTGTATTGTCGGTATGCATAATATTAATATTCGGGTATAAAGGGTGGTATTTAGCCAATAAGGTTTTGAAACGTATTTTTCCGGTATTTTCCGTGGGGTGTGTTCGAGTGGTGAGATTTTTAATTTGTAATCACTTTCTAGCCGTCGTTTAAACAAGTAAACTTCATTTTTTATACTATAAATTATATGTTGCAAATGATGAGGTCCGACATCATTATCCCGAGATAGGCTTGTGCATAGACTTCGGATACAGGTTTCCATAGACTCCGTGGTTTTTCCTGGGCGGCCCTGGCTATCGAGGAAGGATAATTTTTGAATCTCTATTGGCAAATTTAAAATTTTTTATTTTGCTGTTCAAGGCATGTTCGTCACATTTATATGATACTACTTGTATTTTACGATACGTAGAGCTTCAAGAACTGTTTGTATTATTATTATATTTTTTATTTTTTTTTTTGTAAAGTGTACTTTATACAATATTATTTATATATGTATATGTAATTTGTTTCAAATATTATATCCGGCGTCCATCATGCACGGCGGGCTGTCGGCAACTGAAGTTGAGTGTTTGTGTTTTTATTTATTGCCCAATGTGGGTGTTATGAAGTACATCAGTTAGCGTCTGTCGTCATTAATAAGGGTTGAGATAATACATACCAGTTAACGTGGCTATGTTTAGAATAATGTAAAAAAAGTCAATAGACAGAAGTTCATTTAAGACAAGAACGAAGAACAATTTTAGCCCTTACATTATTTAAAATTCATATGTTTTGTGTGCGACAAATTATATTAACATTTATGTTTTATAACTTGTTTGTGCATTTTACGTTGTTTTAAATAGTGATTGTATTGGTTACTTAAGCCGTTGTGCCTACTTTGATATAAGTGGTTTTTACAAAACGTCCGTTATAAACACAAGGAGGACTTATATTGTGGAATGTTTTCAAGGGTGTTGTTGCTGGTCCAGTTTCTATTCAAGGGCCTTTTATCTCGGGAGTTTTAAATGGGATTGTCGGCGGTTAGGTGCCTTTTTTATAGACTTGTTTGAAATGATAAAATGTCGATTATGGGTGATATTAACAAAACATGAAACAAAGGTTGCGTGTGTTTATAGCACAAAGTGCGCGGCAAAAAGTAGATAATTGTTATAAGAGATTACTGCAAAAAAGATAAACAAAATAATATATATGTGATCTATTTTTATCAGGTCTCCTGAAAAGGGAAACTATAATTTACTCTACAGGAAGTGTGGTGCTTGTTGCTATCGTTTTATTTTGTTCAGTTTTAATTATCTGGTATCGACGGAAGCTTAACATAATTATAGAGGTATCTGATCAGAATACTATGGCCACACAACAGAGTATTCTTGAACCGAATGCTTTATCTTCAGATAGAGCTGAAGCAATATATGAAACAATTGATGAATCGAGCTTGTCAGAAATTTCAACCGGAATATCGTTTGATATAAAACAATCGCGGGAAATATTCCATGCATGTCTATTAAACCAGAATTCCGATAGAAACACTCATCAGTATCAGACAGTTTTATCAGATTGCGATGTACAAAACAACATTGGTGCACACATTTCAGTAGATTTTAGTTCATTTAGTACGGATGAGGACAGTAGCGTAAATAGTTATTTAACACCATATCACGATAGGACAGCTTCATGTGACCCATGTGATGCCCGATGTGATACAGATAGTAGTTTGCGATACGAGACTTGTAATGCAAACCCATTAGACCATTCTGGACAGGCAGCTGCGGTGTACGAATATTGTGGTTCAAACGACGTAAACAATTTTGGAGAGGAGAATAGAGCAGTTTATTTTGATTTTCTTAATCTTTCACAAACTGCATTTACGGCAATTCCTGTAGATAATTTACACACACACACCATTCCTACTTCTGAAAGTAACACCTCTTGTGAAAGTGTAGCATTTGACTTAAAATGAGCAATAATATGTCTTCAACAAGTAAAGAATATTCCAAATGAACATCGTTTTGGTATGTTGTTATAATATACCAAATAAATCGATAGTCTGTAATGTGATTTATTGCACAATGCTTGTAAAATCATACCAACAGTATTTTACTATTGAATACACTTGTATTTTATAATCCTTAAATGAACGACTGGAACAAATAATAACCATTTTATTCTATTAAAGGTATGTTCCTTTAGTTTCTGCCTAATCTTATCGATACAATGAGTATTCTCAATTTACAGTTGGTAACAGATACGATTTAGAAAAATATTCCCGTAATAATAACCATAAGATAATTTCAAATTTGTCAAAATATTGAACTGTCTACTGTTTATACTTTACCCGATATACATATGGGTCACTAGGTCCAATTATTCATGGTTGGAAATAAAATTAGCATTCTGGAGATCATCATCCGTAATACCAAACGAATTCAGCATATTGCGTAATTGCAGAAATTGTTATTCAAAAGGATTACAGCACACTAACTCGTATCTAAACTAGTACGCTTTAAATGTTCATCTTGTATCCAAATTTTATGTATGATTTTATGTTATATCAATCTGGAACCGGTAAGTTATAATGAACCTTTCAACAAACCAAACTGTACGCCATTCAATATTAAAATTGAAAATAATTGAAACCCACACATATTTTGCCAAACAATTTACTAGCAGAAAGGTTTCTTATTATAATCAAACATAACGTCCAATATGACATATGTACATGTCTCTTTATTGATTATTGGAACATTTCCAATTGTGACACAGACGTATAGATAAAGGTGGATTTTCGACCTCTCATATCAATAACTGTAAACAATAGGAACAATAACTTAAAGAAGCTATTTACAATTTTTATTCATGCCGTATTACTAGCTGTAAAAATGCCTAGTATCAAAATTCAGAGGTAGCTATAGCTGAAATGAAGGGATGCACAAATGTAGGGCGAGGAGTCTTTGGGGTCGTCTAAGGGTCTCTTAGAATGTAGGGCGAAGAAAGAAAGCCCCGGGCCCCAACCTATGGCCATAGCGAATTAAAAAAATGTTTAGTATTTAGTATTGATAAATATCAAAATTGATATGGCAATTCAAGACAATTAATGTGTGTGACAGATAATGTTCTAGATTTTTTATGTTTCTGGGTTTTTTTCTTTTGGTTGAGTATGTTTTTGTCCCTTTACCAAAAACATGTGTATTCAGAAGTACGAAGCCGTTTGAAAAAAAACTGCCAAATACAGTCAAACCTGTCTTAAGCGACCTTTGAAAGGAAATAAAGACCCCCTGTCTTATGGGACCTTTTTTACAATTTCCCTTCAAAGGTCGCTTAAGACAGGTTTGATTGTACACCCAACGAAAGAAAGTAAAAAATATGATACTTCGACGTTCGATCCTTTTATTGAAAAATAGTAAGAATTATGACATAATTAATCTTTTGTTAAACAGACACAATGAATCTTTGAAACCACAAGGCCTTCTGTACGCTACCTTATTATGGGTGATCGCAGTAACTACTGCATGCTACCAAATACGTTAATAAATTTTATTATAATTATGCTTTCTCGCTCAAAACTGCACTTGGGTAAATTAACTGTCTGGAAATTTGCACGTAGACAAAATAACTGGTTATTTGTTCAATGTGCCGAAGCGCGCTAAATTTGAAAGGTGAAACTAGTTATTTGTTCGACGTGCAAAAGCGCTCCAAATTCAAACGCACTACACAGTCCACATCGAAACATTCACGTGTTTAAGAATGTGTTTAGTTCAGTATAATAATGGCCTTTAATCGACTTCAGGTAATATCCAAATTGTTAAATCACGAAACAGTTATTTTTCGCGGTCCTGCGGACCTCGGAAAACAAATGTTTTCTCGATTTCATAATTATGGAGATTACTTTCGTTAAATTGAAATCCTGGTCAATAATTATGCACGAAAAATAATTGGTCAATAGTATGATCCTTGGTTGATTTCCTTACTCGTTGACAGATAGTCTCCACCCTCCAAACTAGAAGACTGTAATTGGTAATTTGAAATCTGTGCAATATAAATCTGTACAAAGCGAATATAGTTTTTTTTCTAATTGTCTCAAACAGGTCTTGTTTAATGCTGGTTTCTCTGCATTTTTATAGAATCTGCATAGACAGGTAAGGCGTCAATTACTTGCTTGACAACTTATAGCATGATCTTAGATTACAAACGGAAAGCGTATTCTCAGTTTTCTATGTAGTGTCAAATAAGGAAACACATTGTTTTAATTCATTTCAAAACTTCCCGTAAAAATGAAACACGGTGAAACCTGCTTTAATCGAACCCTGAACAAGTCTAAATACTCTATGTAAATCAAACAACAAAACAGTATTTGAATTATGTGTAATAAAAAGTCTATAAAAATATAATAGATTGAAAGAGCAACTGTGTAAAAAGGTGTTCGGTTTCACTGTATGATACAAAAATGTTCTGTCTATACATGTTGTCATCGACAGAGACGTGAACAATATATCTGGGTCATCAAATCGGATTTTCCATAACTAAAAATAAGATAAATTCTAGGTAACACTTGATCTATGAAATTTAACACTACCTATAAACAATTACATAAATGTATCGGTTGTTCAGGGCGTATAATTTGGCAATAAAGTATGCTTTATAATGAAATTTGGGTTATAGGGTTCGTCGGCGAACAGATTAGATATTTTTTCACTTATTTTGTCACGAGTCTCATACTTTTGCACTGAAAATATAGCAATGCGACCATATATCATTATTACTCTAATTCACATTATACATTTTAAACTAAACAAACTCGTGTTTTATAGTTTACATGCGAGATGTTTTAGAAACCTTTATTTGTTTTTTACGAGGGCGTGACATATTCTACCAAGTCCGAAGTAAAACTGTTCAAATTAAAAACGCATTTCAAGTTCTCTAATTTTCCTCACATTCTCTTTGTATGTTTATCTCAACAAGGACATTTGTTCAGACCAGTTTTTTTAGTTTTTTAGGTAGCAGCTTTTCTGTTATTAGCTTTATCAATATTTTACTAAAAAATCTTGTTTTAATCATATACTGCATATCGAAGACGTTTGCTCTATGTTCTGATGTCATAAAATATTATCATCCAAAAATGATCATTTAGTTCTAAATAAAGCATAAACAGCTTTCACTAAAATTAATGGTACATTACTGTATGTTATCTCCTCTGGCAACCACAGTCATTCACGCAGTTTAGATTGGAATAGAGCACACCTTGCTGCATTAGTAGATGACAGACTATATTAACCACTCGGCCACTGAGGTCTCAGGAAAAAATGGATCATAAAATAAGGAAGGACAAGGACCGTTTTAATTAAAACTGTGGGTTCTATACTAGTCGGGATTATACTAAGCACGTTAAACCTGGTACCTGGTACCTGCGGTTTTTTTTCTTGGGTGTACTAAAAACCTACGTCGAATTTTACTACCGTTACAATCCAACGAACTAGTTTTGTGATATGTCTTTTTTAAAATAAAGGCGAGGGTACGATTCTTCGTTCTGTTAATAACGGAACCAAAGCAAGAGTTAGTCGTCTCAAATTGAATGCCCATCGAGTGTGGGACTATAAGTTGTAAGCACTATTGTTAGACCAACATTAAAATGCACATTACATATGTAATATGTGAAGCAAACTAGTTTCCAAAATTAAGATTTTCCATCACTATCACATTTTGTTGTATTAAACATTGAATTTCCATTCTTTTTAAACTATAGTTACAAACATGATTTTATAAAAAAAATACGAACAATTTGGTTTGAGCGTGGAGTACAATGTATACAGAAATGATCTGTGTATTGTATACTATGGTGATGAAAATGTCTAAAGGGAGGTGTTTATTTTGTAACACTGTTCAATAACAAGTTCGTACTTTTATATCAACCAGTTACTAAATATACTATTATAAATAATGAAACTAATGATTCATAAAAAAATCAATATTACATATCATTTTACCACATTATGCATTTACCTCGACAACCTTAAAATGGTTTATACTTCTCGACAACATTTTAAATGTAATAGTTTTAAGACAACTGATTTGTTTAGCCTTTATGCTTACAAATTTAAATTATTTTAGTTGTTTACAACTATCTAAATTGACAAGGTCATTTTTTCTGGGTTCTCCGGCTTCCTCGCCAATAAATATTTGACGTCATGATGTAGCTAAAACATCCATCAAAGACAGCAATGGCCGGATTAGGTGAGCGACAGACCTGAAATCGAATCCCACGTTATGGGAGGCCATGCTGATGCTGCATACCAAATTTCAAGAGAATGTGACTAGTAGTTGCTGAGAAAACTTTTACGAAATGTTTTTCTATTTTGACCCTTGAAGCAGTCTAAGTCGGCTTGGATAACAAGAAGTAGATAACTGACTGACCTGGAAAGGGTAGGTTCGAAACAACTCATCATGCTTAAGCTGGGCACTTAATTTGAAATCAATCCCTTTAGAAAAAGCTGAGAAAACTGTTACGTCAATTTTCATATTTTGACCTTTGAAAAAGTCTTAGTCGGCATGGAAAACAGGAAGTAGATAACTGACTGACCTGGAAAAGAGAGGTACGGTACAACTTATCATGCTAAAGCTGTGCACCAAATTTGAAATCTGCTAAAGCTGTGCACCAAATTTGAAATAAATTCCTTCAGTAGAAGCCGGGAAAACTGTTACGAAATTTTGTCCCCCGCCCTCCAGCCCGCCCAACATTCACCATACTACAACCCTGATTTTCACTATATAAAATCCGACCAAAAATTGCTGAAAGTGCCGTTAACTACTAAACAAACAAAACCAAACAATACAACTATATATTAGATACCGAAAATATCCGAGTACATTATCGTCATTTATTAGGTTAGTACATGTCAATTCTTGGTTAATTTGATCATGTTGATGGCACACAAGTCGATAATTTTGAGGTTGTACACCATTCGCTGCTTTCTCGCTATATCATGACGTCCACAATTTTAATTGGGTGGCTAGCCGGAATACACCTAGCCTTAAATTAGTCTCCAACTCAAACCTCGGTGATAAATAATCGATGATTATCTTCGTTTTGAAGGCTTTGTATTTTTTATGGTGTTTTATTGAATTTGGGGGGGGGGGGGGAGTTTTAAATTGTCATATATATTTTCAAAGCTACATAACTATTTCTGTTTCTAACAAACAATATGTTATCAATCCTTTAATATTGTATCAGATCACTCACATTAAATATCATTCCCGTCTCGCATGCGAGACGGGATAAAAAATCAACAGCTAAACAGTGGAAACCAGTCGTATCTCAAGGATAACAGATGAACAATGTTGTGTCTTGATTGGCTGCTAAATCGGGAGATATTTGCCGATTGGAAAACAAATAAGCAGAGCTAAGTTAGGGATGAAACCCCGGCATAATTACCATAATAAGCTTAATCGGGAGACAGCTGCCGATTGGTCAACTGTCTTGTCTTGTTCAGGTAACTACGGCCGTTAGTCGACGCACTCTATCCTCTATATGTGGTACACATCATTGCATGTGTATGGTGCATATAGTCACAGTGAGAATACGAATATTTGACGGAGTCAAGTGAACATTTATGTACAGTGTATGGTTTATAATACAGTTAGGCATCCACATATATTTATTTAAATGTAGAGTTATTAAACTCAGTCTACAATTACTACTTTGTCGTAAAAGCACTAAAAGGCAAGAAGCAGCATTATACGTAAAATATCAGGCACTAGTCATAAATGCACTAAAATGTTTAAATATTGTTAATCTAAAATTTTACTTTCTGATATCAAAAAGGGCATGTATAGCGGTTTCTAAAACTATAAAAGCCGCTAAAACACGATGCCTGAGTTAAAACGATAAGATGCACTTGGTCAAGCGTGGAGTCAAAATAAAATTCAACGATATATATACAAGAAGGGTATCATCACTATTGCATTTTTTCTATTGAAAACACTAAAAGCATCGGATTATACATAGTTTATATATTTATAGAATCCTGCCCCCCCCCCTCCTTTAACTGTCTCATCCTTTCCATGTGTAGGTTATAGCACATGTTCCTGGTTAGTTCCTCCAGCTCTATATAACCTTGTTTTTTTCAGCTTACTGATATACGGCATCTGTTGGTTTGTACAGTCCAGTATGAGTTGAAGTAGGTTGTTTTGGTTGACAAACTCTTGGTAAACATCGTTTCTGAGGTTATCTAGGTATCTTTTGATATGTCGGAGATGCCTTCTCAGAACGTTTTCCAGCTTTGGACACTTGAGAATAAAATGTAGATCATCTTGCTCATCTCCGCATAGGCGGCATATAGTTTTGATATAACTATCTCCATACTTTTTTCTTGTTGTATTAAACAGGTATGTTTGAGTTACAAACTGATCTTGTGGCGAAATCCAAACTAACACGGAATCAGGTTTCTAACTTTTATTAACTGCAAACTTCTATTTACAATATGTACAGCTACTTTCAACAATACCACATCGGATAACTGCTATTGTCACTGTCTAATCTTACAACTATTACTTGAACATAAACTTAAACTTGTAACTCCTATAAATGTTACAACCATGTCTTATATACTATTTTATAAAAAATATTGTAGAAAGTTCTTTTTCAAGTAGTTTCTATAATTATCTAAATCTTTCTTATCTAATAATAGTAACATGTAAATTCCAGAAGCTTCCAGATAAACAATAGTAAAATCAACTAATTTCTAGAATAAACCATAGCATCCTTGTTCTAAACAAATTATATAACAATAATAATATGGCATAATTAAAAAATAATCACAAGTAAAAATAATTACAATTGTTCATGTAATATCGTGAATACAGTTCGCGACAGATCTTGACTTCTGCCGCTCTTATTTTCATATGTTCGATCTCTTCTTATTGTCTCTTAATGATATATAATTGTTTTCGGGTAAATTGAGCAAAAAAGGTAAAAACCATACTCTACAATATAGTTCATGTTGTAAGTGATAAAAAGACAAATTTAATATTAAAGAAAATAATTCAATTACAGTTTTTCGTATTTGTTAAATCCTTCGAGCTTTAAAATACGTTTTTTGTTGTCCTGATCTAATAAGAAGAAGTAAAGATGTACATGATTGCATATTAATGCGCGCTTGACCAGTATTTCGGTAGAATGAATAGATCCGCTTCAATTTTTATTTTTGGATTATTTTACTATCTATAGGGTAAGCCTAGGATTTTTATTAATGCATTCTATTCTTGAAATAATAAAATGTATATACTTGAGTTTCTTTTATTAATTAGTTATTTAATTTGATAAGAAAAAGGCATTAAAAATGTTGTTATGTTATATTACGTAATGTATTTCATCGCTTCAATTGTATTTCTTGGATTATTTTTTATGCATTCTTATTTTAACATGATAAAGTGTAAATTTTTCGGTTTCTTTTATTAGTTACTTAGACAATTTGACAATAAAAGTGCATTTTTAGATTTTGTTTAACGCGCTTGTGACCACTCATCCAGAAAACTTATTTCTGGATTATTTCATAATGGTATATATAGCTGGTCAAATCGCCCAACGGTAAAATCGCCCCCGTCAAAAACGCCCCCACTTTTTGCAAAATCGCCCCAACTGTAAAATCGCCCCCTGTAAAAACGCCCCCACCTAAAGCAAAATCGCCCCACTTAACAAAATTGTCCCCGTCAAAAACGCCCCCACTTTATGCAAATTCGCCCCACTTAACAAAATCGCCCCCAACAAAACGGCCCCATCTTCAACAGTTTTAAAAATTACTATAGTATAAAATTGTCAAGTTGTTCAAATATGTTCTACTTTAAGGAGTTAATTGTAGCTGATTAAAATTTAGAAAATGTTTTGTTAATAATGATCGATTATGTCGTTATTTTGTTCATAATTATACAATTATGATAATTACCTTAATGAACTATATGAGTAATTATTCTTTTGTAATTACGATTAATTTATAAGGTAGAAAATGGAACTTTTACGCAGAAAATAAGTCATCTTGAACATTTAATTTAATTTCCCTGGGTTTTGTTTATTGACGGTTTCGAAATCCCAAACTCTCGTGAACGATTCGTGTGTGGTAGTGGTGGTTTTAGGGAGGGGGCAGAGACATTTCTGTGATGTAATTGTATATTAGATGTGCCTTGTTTATTTGCTTATTGATAATTTATTACCCGACACTGAGCTTTGATGAAAGGTAAAAATGAAAGACCAATCAGACTCGCATAATAAGCCGCTAAAATTGCTAATTTAGATTATGATTTTTTGTTTGTTTATTTGTTAATTTCTCTGTACCAATTGTATTATTGGCTGTGTGAGAAGAAACTATATATGCAAAATTAGATTTTCAAACAGTCATGTTATTTTAAACCAGAGGCTCTTAAGAGCCTGTATCGCTCACCTGATTTTATAGGCAATGAAGATGGCATTTCCCTGATGTTAAACTAAGTCCTGTAATTTCCAATAAACTTAAAATAGGACCATCCAAACAATATTACTAGAAAGCTTTGTTTCATTGGTTAACCGGTTGTATAGAGAAGATTTTTTTTATTTGCCCATAGGGTCCAATGTTAAACGGCGATGGCAGCCATTGTGAATTTCCAATTGCCATAAAAAACATAAACTTTATAAAGGACCATCCAAACAATATTGCTAGTAAGTTTTTGTTTCCATTGATTAACCTGTTTCAGAGAAGAAGCCTTTAATAAAATTTTCCCATAGGGTCCTATGTTAAACTATGTCCTGCGGTAGCGGCCATTTTGAATTTCCAATTGCCATACAAAACAAAAACTTTATAGAGGACCATCAAAACAATATTGCTAGTAAGTTTTTGTTTCCATTGATTAACCGGTTTCAGAGAAGAAGCCTTTAAAAACTTTTTCCCATAGAGTCCTATGTTAAACTATGTCCTGCGGTAGCGGCCATTTTGAATTTCCAATAGCCATAAAAAACATAAAATGTATAGAGGACCATCCAAACAATATTGCTAGTAAGTTTTGTTTTGATTGGTTAAACAGTTTCAGAGAAGAAGCCCTTTTTAACTTTTTTCCCATAGGGTCCTATGTTAAACTAAGTCTTGAGGTGGCGGCCATTTTGAATTTCCGATTAGGGATAAAAACATTAATTTTATAGAGGACCATCCAAACAATACTGCTAGTAAGTTTTGTTTCCATTGGTTGACTGGTTTCAGAAAAGAAGCCTTTCAAACTTTTTCCCATAGGGTCCTATGTTAAATTAAGTCCTGCGGTGGCAGCCATTTTGAATTTCCAATTGCCATAAAAAACACAAACTTTATAGAGGACCATCCAAACAATATTGCTAGTAAGTTTTTGTTTTGATTGGATAAACGATTTCAGAGAAGAAGCCCTTTTTAACTTTTTCCCCATAGGGTCCTATGTTAAACTAAGTCTTGAGGTGGCGGCCATTTTGAATTTCCGATTGGGATAAAAAACATTAACTTTATAGAGGACCATCCAAACAATATTGCTAGTAAGTTTTGTTTCCATTGGTTGACTGGTTTCAGAAAAGAAGCCTTTCAAAATTTTTCCCATAGGGTCCTATGTTCAATTAAGTCCTGCGGTGACAGCCATTTTGAATTTCCAATTGCCATAAAAAACACAAACTTTATAGAGGACCATCCAAACAATATTGCTAGTAAGTTTTTGTTTCCATTGATTAACCGGTTTCAGAGAAGACGCCTTTTAAAACTTTTTCCCATAGGGTTCTATGTTAAACTAAGTCCTGCGGTGGCGGCCATTTTGAATTTCCGATTGGGATAAAAAACATTAACTTTATAGAGGACCATCCAAACAATATTGCTAGTAAGTTTTGTTTTGATTGGTTAAACGGTTTCAGAGAAGAAGCCCTTTTTAACTTTTTTCCCATAGGGTCCTATGTTAAACTAAGTCTTGAGGTGGCGGCCATATTGGTTTACCAATCAAAATAAAAAACACAAACTTTGTAAAGGTCCATCCAATGAACATTATGGCCAAGTTTGGTTTCAATTGGCCAAGTGGTTTCAGAGAAGAAGATTAAAATGTAAAAAGTTTACAGACGCCGACGACGACGACGACGACGACGACGCCGACGGACGCAAAGTGATAACAATAGCTCACCTGACCCTTTGGGTCAGGTGAGCTAAAAATTGATGTCTGAATCAGTGAAAAATGTGGTAGAAATTAGTAGGGAAAAGAAAGTTCTCAATAATAAAAAAGCACAAAAGATGTAGATTTTTTATTTAATTCAAGATTTAAAAATTTTGATGTTAAGATATTTAAACGAAGCAAGGTATATATATATAATACAACAGAAAAAAATTCAGTTACGTTCGAATAAAGGTCATCAACAGTTTATATTGTTGAAAATATTTGTAGAAGTTAATAATCTCATCAATTGTTTTGCAAAATAAGACTCTTCTTCAAATTGTTTTTTTTTTATATATTAAATTCTGAAAATTTTATAAAGTTCTTAGCAATGTTTATGCACATGAATGCTAGTTTGACGTTTAAAATACATTTGATTGCAAATCTTTTGAAACAATTGTAATTACAGTAAAATTAAATCAATAAAAATTGAAACTTGTCGGTATGTTTTCTTTGATTTTTCGAGGACGCGATAACTGCCGATCTTACATTCACATTTTCCCCCACAGAACTACTTGACTATGGTCAATGTATTTTTATTGGTAAACATATATTTGTCCTTCGAAAACTTGCTTTTTTTTTGTTTAACTATTTGGTTTAATAGTTTTTTTTTAAATTTGTTTTATTTTTAAAATTTCATTATATGCTGTAAAGGGATGCAAATATAGACGATTGTGAAAGGCAAGAAATAATCATCTTGATTATAATATCTCAACTTTGAGCAGAGTACTGTAATAAAAAAAGCAAAGTTTTCAAAGGACATATATATGTTTACCAATAAAAATACATTAACGATAGTCAAGTGGTTCTGTGGGGGGAAATGTGAATGTAAGATCGGCAGTTATCGCGTCCTCGGAAAATCAAAGACAACATACCGACAAGTTACAATTTTTATTGATTTAATTTTACTGTAATTAAAATTGTTTCAAAAGATTTGCAATTAAACGTATTTTAAACGTCAAACTAGCATTCATGTGCATAAACATTGCTAAGAACTTGATAAAATTTTCAGAATTTAAAATTAAAAAAATTAGAAGAAGAGTCTTATTTTGCAAAACAATTAGAAGAAGAGTCTTATTTTGCAAAACAATTGATGAGATTATTAACTTCTACAATTATTTTCAACAATATAAACTGTTGATGACCTTTATCAAACAATCAATCTATTTTCTCTATAAAGCATGACCAATACACGTTTATTGACGTTCTTTTATTGGTTTAAGATCAAGTTGAATCCAATTATCATCATAACAAATGCTTATCTATGTTTCATTTAAATTGTTGTCAGCAACGAATAAAACAGCGAAAGTTATTGCGTCACGTTGAAGAAATTAAGGTCCGTAACACCGTTTGTGAGCGCTGAAACACTAAAGACATTTAAATAATGTGTCATAACTGCTAAAATACATTGAAAAGCACTTCAGAACATCATTAATATATTACTTATATTTAGCACCTAAAGGCAAAATAATTTAAAATGCAGTGCCTTTATTGTAACATATAATGTACGTAATGTTAATGTATGTAACGGTAATTTACGTTACATTACATGTGATGTTATATATTATTTTCCATTACACTATTTATTGTAGATGAGTTTGAGCCAATAAAATTATTTATATTTGTATTTGTATTGTAATAATCTCTCATATTACAATACACAAGTGTGGACACAGAAAAACGTCTCGCCTGAATTTCGCATCAGTAACGAAAATAAATTTCGTCATAAGCATTACGTAAATAGCATTAATTATGAGCAGCGGCCTGTATACCAATTATTGTCACCATACTATGCATAGTTACAGAGGAACTGTCCTAATAGAAAAACTTTAACGTAGTCGCTGAACCTTTAAATTGAGGTCAAGGTCAGGTGACACCTACCAGACAATCATTTACTATTCATCAGCAACCTATATACCAAATATTGTCATCCTACCATGCTTGGTTACAGGGGAACAGCAGTAACCTAAAAACTTTAAGGTAGTCACTGGACCGTGAAATTGAGGTCAAGGTCAAATGGCACCTACCAGACAGTCATGCACTATTCATCAGCAACCTATATACCAAATATTGTCATCCTACCATGCGTAGTTACAGAGGAACTGTCGTAACCCAAAAACTTTAATGTAGTCGCTGGACCGTGAAATTGAGGTCAAGGTCAGGTGACACCTACCAGACAGTCATGTACTAGTCACCAGCAATCTATACACCAAATATTGTCATCCTACCATGCGTAGTTACAGAGGAACTGTCGTAACCCAAAAACTTAAAGTAGTCGCTGGACCGTGAAATTGAGGTCAAGGTCAGGTGACACCTAACAGACAGTCATGTACTAGTCATCAGCAACCTATACACCAAATATTGTCATCCTACCATGCGTAGTTACAGAGGAACTGTCGTAACCCAAAAACTTTAACGTAGTCGCTGGACCGTGAAATTGAGGTCAAGGTCAGGTGACACCTACCAGACAGTCATGTACTAGTCATCAGCAACCTATATACCAAATATTGTCATCCTACCATGCGTGGTTACAGAGGAACTGTCGTAACCCAAAAACTTTAACGTAGTCGCTGGACCGTGAAATTGAGATCAAGGTCAGGTGACACTTACCAGACAGTCATGTACTAGTCATCAGCAACCTATACACCAAATATTGTCATCCTACCATGCGTAGTTACAGAGGAACTGTCGTAACCCAAAAACTTTAACGTAGTCGCTGGACCGTGAAATTGAGGTCAAGGTCAGGTGACACCTACCAGACAGTCATGTACTAGTCATCAGCAACCTATACACCAAATATTGTCATCCTACCATGCGTAGTTACAGAGGAACTGTCGTAACCCAAAAACTTTAACGTAGTCGCTGGACCGTGAAATTGAGGTCAAGGTCAGGTGACACCTACCAGACAGTCATGTACTAGTCATCAGCAACCTATATACCAAATATTGTCATCCTACCATGCGTGGTTACAGAGGAACTGTCGTAACACAAAAACTTTAACGTAGTCACTGGACCGTGAAATTGAGGTCAAGGTCAGGTGACACCTACCAGACAGTCATGTACTAGTCATCAGCAACCTATACACCAAATATTGTCATCCTACCATGCGTAGTTACAGAGGAACTTTCGTAACACAAAAACTTTAATGTAGTCGCTGGACCGTGAAATTGAGGTCAAGGTCAGGTGACAGGTGACTGACTGTCAAGTACTCATCATAAGCTACCTCTGGACCAAATTTGATGGATCTAGGGCTTGGACTTACAAAGATATGAAGCAAGATGTCAAGTGTTTACGCCGCCGCCGCCGGATTCCCATACATATGTCTCGCCTCCAGCGACTTTCGTCGCAGGCGAGACAAAAATGGGTTCCTGTTTTAATCCTCCATTTACTTTAATTGAGTTTCCCCGATATGGTTCAACCATATCTTCTCTTGTCTATGTAAATTTTCTGCGCCTTCCCAAATATTATGTGTTGTGACATCGGGTTTTTCTGTAATTGGAGGTATTAAAGGGTTGACTTCTTAGCTATATCTTCCTCACATTGTTGAGACCAGTATAATTTTTGTGCCTTCCTTACTTCTTTTTTCCACGCCTTTTTTGATCTAGGGTTTTTCATTAGTTCATGTATTGTCTCCATTTAATATTTCTCTAAAACTAGTTCAGTCCTTTCTGTAAAAAGTTCGTTGCTATTTCTATTGAAGCAATGTTGTAAAATTAAGATATTATACTCTGCTGATGATGGGAATCTGATTATATTCTTAAGGAGTGACAGTATATTATTAAGATATTATTCTATATACATCTGTATTGGAATTGCAACAACGAATAGGTAAACTGCAGTATTTGAGGTTTTGTTTGGAAGGGCTGAAGATTTTCCTCTGCATCTTTTCTAGTTGTTCTATTTCATATTGCCTAAATTTCATTATCTCAAGCCCATATATCATTCCTGCTAGTCCAAACCAAACTTAAAATACTCGAACAACAAATAAGCAGAGCTAAGTTAGTGATGAAAACCCCGCATAACATTGCGGTAGCAATAATAATAGGCCGACCGCCGTTCGTTGCTACTCGAGAAAAGCCGAGCGATCACGAATCGGTTACGATAAAAAAGAAAAAAATATGCAAGATAATGGGAATTTAACTGTTTTAAAAGGAAAGTCGCATTGATTTGTGTATGTTTATCATAAAACTTAAACGGAGAAAAACGGAAAAACAAGTGAGAAAAGGATAACAATTTTAACCTTTTCCTGCTTACTGACAAGGTTCACATCAACTATCTTACCGCGTAGAATGATGCATCCAGAAGCATAGTGCATGCTTCATATGCTGACTCTGACCTATATTTTGCGGCTGCCTGATTTTGGCTATCTAAACACATTGTGTATAATGAAGTGATGTTAATAATAACAATACATAATAACATTAAAAAACAGTACGTATTTTTGTCCACTAAAGCTTAGAGACGGCTAGCTTTTTAGGAAAGCTAATACTTGTTAGTGTAGTTGTTATCTATAGCAGGACAACCTGAGCGTGTAAACTCCACCTGTATGGCAAGCCAAAGTGGACAAAAAGCCGTATTTATTGATATTAATAATTCATTTATTTATACTAATAATTCATTTATTAATATCAGTACACAAGGGATAATTTATTATTTTTCACCCAAACGGTTTGGCGACTAGGATATTAATAAATAATTATTGATATTAATAAATGAATTATTGATATGAATTAATTAATTAACAATATTGAAGGCATTTAATAAATTTTCATCTAAGGCCCTTTAGCAGTGAAATAACTATATCAGTTCATAGAGAACATACTAATGAGTATTGCTAGTAAGTTTTGTTTCAACTCACTGATTAAGTTGTTACAGAGAAGGAGTGTTTTTCACAATTTTATCACAGAGTCCTATATATCTCCTGCTATTATGGCCATTTTTGTTTTACGATCAGATTATTAGAAACATAAATATATATAACTTTAGCCAGTATTCGTAATTGTAGATATCACACAGTAACATCAACATTTCCTCATGTGTTCTAATCTAAGCATTGATGGCGAAGTGGTTAAGGTAATTAGCTATTTACTAATGATCATGTGCCTGACAACTTTAAAAGTATAGGATTACCAGTTTTACTGCCAAAGATAGGGTTTACCCCAAGTACTCCAGCTTTCTCTATGCGAAACTGGATGTTGTTTTCAGGCTCTTGCCTATTACATACTCCCTAGGGGTCTGATCACCAGTGATAATTCTGGATACAAAAACTAATCAATCAGGAAAATGGGAAAGACCAAATGCCTTTAAATTCTGACTGTTATTGGGAAAAAATGAGGGATTTTTACAGGAATGGAAAATATATGCCTTTTCTAATGGCTAAAATTCATCATCTACAAACGGGGTCTTATTGGTAGAAGTCACCTCTCTTTTATTAGCCTGACTAGGAGAAGTGGGAATCGAACAGGGAAATGTGGGTGGATGATTAGAAGAACATAAATTAATATGTTGCATAACCCTAAAGTTTTGTTTTGTATTTTTCATAAAGTGATGGTTTGTGAAGTTTTTTGCATTTTTGTCTTTATATGTATGTATTTTCAGCAGTTTAAATAATTGGGAGAAAAGTATACACGAAAAACTCAAACAAGTAGTTTTATTAGCGTATCAGTCTTTTTTCTCACATAGATATAATGCAGATTTCCATAAATTATCAACATTACAATGAAAAATACACAATTGCTATAATAATGTACAATAAAATTAATATTTCCTTGTCAGCAGTACACAGGCAGATTGAAAAATAAATGAACCTGAAGTATAAAATGACATATAATTAAAAATTTAATGCAATGTTTTGAAGTTTCATTGAAATACATGTATGCGCTGACTGAAGCATATTTTTAATGAGCATAGTAGCCCTTCATGATTAAAATGTGCACACAGTCAATGCTCTCATGTACTTCAATGAAACATTCAATTATACTTCCATGTATTACACCACAGTGTAATGATGGTGGACTGGTTTTGATGTTTCATAAGGATTCAAAAAACATATGACAAAATTCCACCAATAAAAATTACGGATTTCAATAAAGGCATACATAATGTAATTATTATGTATTTAACTTGAAGTAAACCGTTACAAATATTTAAACAGTTTGACATTAAATTTGCATAATGCTCATTTTAACTTTTTTAAATCTTTGCTTGAGTTCTTTAAACATGAGCAGCATCTCAGTAAAATGTCAGATTTTCGTTTGCTTTAAAATGGTATTCTTACCCTACACTTATGTACAAAGTACATGTCCAACAAGAAACAGCTTTGACTATTCTTATTTGTTAAAAAACGTTGCAGAAACATGAAACATGATATATTGTCAATATGATGCCGTACAAAAATATCACAATTTTTAACAAAATAATAAAACTGAAAGGCAATTGAGATGGACTGTTCAAAATGAAAGGGCAGCTTTAAATGTTGCTTTAAAGTTGAACAAATCAAAGAGGAACCCAAATAAGCCGGTTTCTTTGCTCCAGTTGCCCCTTAACACCAGCCCTGACACCCGACAGCTCATTTGTAAATACATTATTAAACATTTTGACTTGTAGAGGAGAAGATTTTGAAAATTGCTGCCTATAAGAAATAAGGATAACCTATTGAGACAATGTTTTATGCTTTATTGCAACTTAATGGAAAAGCTTATAGAGAAAATCGTACACATCATTATTTGTACCAAGTAAGAAAACATTTGGACTTGTACTTGCAGAAGGCAACATGGTTTAAATTGCAATCAATAATTCTAATATGACGTGCTTTAAAGGCTTAAAAAATGATTTATCTATGAGCAACACGTGCTGAGAAGGGCGTGTTTTAAATGGCTGTTCCAATTACAAAACTGTAACTCCCACCGGAAAGCTATTGCATATGACGTATAAATCTTATAAATAGGGCCACTCGCTATAATTATCCGCTGCAATATATTGTGTGTTACATTGGCGGAACAGCCAGTTTATGGCGGAAATGATGTTTTCTATAGGTATGAAAATAATATAAATGTACTCTTATTGTCTTATTAGAATAGAAATAATTCACAGAGGCTGTGATTTATCATTGTTTTACCATGGGGTGACCATTTATGTCGTTATTTTATCCCTCGCTATCGCTTGGGATAAAATAATACGACATAAAGGGTCACCCCGTGGTAAAACAATGATAAACCACAGCCTCAGTCAATTATTTCTTAAGTAACATGGATTGCCAATGTTATTATCATGTATACAGTACAATAGAGACAAAAAGAGTAGTCCTTGAAGAAGACCTAACATACACCATGTGTGCCACTTTTGCAAACATTAGACCTTGTAATTCATAGGAGAGGATTAACACAACAGACCTTCTGAAAAATCTAAAATGAATGGAGATGATACATCCTGCGACCCAGTATAATCTTTCATCGACAAAGCAGCTTTATTCATTTCAAAGATACAACATAGATCATAACAGCAGTTACAAATTGATAAAATATTATAAAAGATTATACGAATATCAAGAAACCATATTAGATGTACACTTTATTATGCAACAAAAAACAATAAAATGTAGATATATAAGAAATAATCTAGAGTACATCTATTATTAAATGTATTCAAATAATTTTATATCTTATGAATATGTTAGTTTCTGTCACTCAGTTAGTAATTTTCTTGACAAAATAATTGCCTTACCAGTTAAAAAATATTAATGGTAAAATACAACAAAATTGGAATTAAGTCTCTGTGTAATCATCAAGTATAATCTAAATAAAAAGACAACGACATAATAAATTGCACTACATGTATATTAAGTACCCTAATATAAATGATTTAATTAGATTTTTGTTAAATAATAATGAGTCCATCAGTCAACATAAAATAGGAAAGATAACAACACAAATTTGATAATTTAAAACTTAGTTTTTAAAAATTTATAATAAAGACAAACCTGCACACAATGAGAAGGTGGATCACATCATTCTCCTATTTCCTGTTCTCTCAGCAGTCTGTCTGTTACATGGTTGACCTTTGTTGCTATGATTGTAAAAATGTTATATTCCAATTTGTGTATTAGTTTTCAGGCTTCAATGCCCTCCTGTTTCAGTGCATTTTATGCATTTAGTGATCACTGACAGTCATTACAGATATTAACTGGTGGCTTGAAAATCTGGTACAAAGGTGACATTGGTTTCAGCTGGACCTAAAATGTAAAGAAAACAAAACAATTTACTAATGTTCTTAGTTCAAAATTTAATTTTACACGAAGTATTAAAGTAGCCAAAACTACTTTAAAAATTTGAATACAATTAGTTTTAGCAACTTTTGATAAAAATAAAAAAGGTAAACTGCAGAAACCACAACTACACATTGTATTACATGGCACTTCTTGTTTTTTTTTTTTGTTTGGGGGGGGGGGGGGGGGTTTAACACATTACAACCATTCCTTAGAAAATTTAAACATAGATTTTAAATTTATTCCCATTGAGAAATATTTATACAATGTATTACATGTAACTTACAACTTGCATAGTTACTAAAAAAGATACATTTATAATTTAAATGAGAAAGAAAAAGAATGAAAATTTACTACATTAAGGATTTCATCAAATTTTGTAACTTTGAATGAACATGGTATAAGGGAAATAACTCAATGAAAATTTGGAAAAAATTAGTCACATATAAATTAGGGCTTGTGTTGGATGATGATTCGAGCACTTATCATACTCCCACTTCACCACTGATCATCATCAAAAAGAATTAAAGTTCCTGTCATTCTGAACATCACCTTATGTCACCTTTTTCAATTTTATTCTATTTTTGGAAAGAAATCTTCATATATTTCTTACCATGTCATGTTTACTTGCCACACAGTGTAAGCTGGTTCTCATTTAACTCTTTTTTGTACATAAAGCATAGCTTGAAAATAAAACCAGATACCAGTTCAAGGCAAAAGAACATGAAAATTATCAAAGCAGATATGAATTTGGTGCAAAGATGGCCAATTCAATGCTGCTAGTGTTGAAATAAGTATTGCAACGATTTAAATATAATAAAAAATAGTATTTTGGCAGTTACTTTCAAAACTTTTAAATCTGTTAAATACTATCAATAGTGAATTTTACAATAACTAAATAAATTAATATTAAATGTTTCACAATAATGTCATTTTCTACTCCTACTTATGACAAAGGAACGTTTATCTTAATGAGTGGTTTTGTGACAGTTGATTCTTTTTTTATTGTTATGGTTAACATTTATGTTTGGCATACGTTATTCAAACCATGTATATTATAAACTATGACTTAATATATGTTGTCCCTGGTGAAATATAACAGGACGCTTTTGCGACATGCAAATTCACCCAGTTGGCAACCCACTTCTCCATGTCAACCTAAAATGAAACTGACTTCTCTCTATGATCTTATTCTTTCATTAGCCCTGTAAATAATAAACATTAACCAAATAAAAAGTCATATAATTTCTTGCAATATAAATGTACAATAAACAATATACAAATTGTGCATCTATATGTCTCTTTAAATGTTAGTGTATGCCAGTGTATACATAAAAATAACACATAAAAATAAAACATGCTGAAATTTATTTAGTTTCTCTACACAATAAATACAAAATCTCATTAAGAAAAACTATAAAGACTGGGATTATCTTTGTATGAATTTGTATAGAAAATCTGGTGACTGTTTTTTATGGCATTACTTTCATTTTCATTTATTCCTCAATCTCATTCAACTTACCATGGCAATTACTGGAAGAAAACTGCTTTTACATCTTCGATTCAGTCCCCATCATGAATATGTTGCTGGACCTAAAATATAACCAAAAAGAAAGCAATTTACAAACCTTCATTTTAAAACATGTAAACACAAGTACAATTATTTTTATAATTCAGATACATACTAGCAGATACTTAATTAAGTACATACAATTTACCTACAGATTGCATGTTTTTTGGCATTTTTTTTATTTTTTTGTGTCTAACTTTTGTCTCCATATATGTAGAGCAGACAAAATGTATGTGATTCTCTTGTAGAAACCACACCACTTAAATGTATGTACCAGTACACTGTCAGTCTAAAATAGGGAAAATTTGTATTGCCAGTCAATTTCTTAAATTTATGCAAACCTGTTACTATTCAATCAGAATTGCAGCTTTGTAATTTTTTGTACAAGAATTCAACCCAAATTTCATATAAGATTAATAATTGTGCTTTATCTCATGTAATTGTGAATAAAAAGCTAGACATGATCTATTAAGTTCATTTCTCAACAGTTGAATTTTGTACCTCAACAATGTAACAAAAAATACCACAACAAAGTTAAAAAGTACCACAACAAAAAGATACTAGTCAACCATGTCAACATAAGGCAGCTTTGGCTTTCCATACAAGTCTTACATCAAGGTTTGTTTGGTTCTGATGTGGATTGCCATGTTTCCTCTTGAACAAAGGTCAACAGAAAGGTGAGGAAGGGTTCATGGGACCTACTCTCATAATAATAACTGGATGCTATGATATAGATTGTTGGAAGTGGAGTATAACTTTAACAAATACAAAAAACCAGATGCACAATATTTATAAATGATCCTATTGTACATCGTAGGTACAATATTTGTATATCATACAAATTATGTACCTTCACCATGTGTTTAAATAACTTGTATGTTCAAAGAACTGGCTATAAATGTTGAACATTTTCACTTTTTCAATTTCATTCACTGGACAAAGTTCATATCAAGAACTCAAGCATTAGTGACCTATATAGCTAGTTACAGTACCAGGAAGAAAGGCGCCTTGCAATCATTCATCAGTTAAAAGTTTCACTCTAATTGGTTGCTTCTAGCTGAGAGTGTTGGCTCTATGCTGCTTCATAAAGGTAAATATGTTGCACATTGATTATAAAATGGGCTTTTCTAACAACAATGATGCAGCTCTCCTTTTTTATCTGGAGAGCTACAAAAAGTTACTATTACTCCTTTTGGAGCAGCCTGGAAGTTGTTAACAGTCAGAAGTTTTATCCATTTTATCCACTACCAGTTTCCCTTGTTGCTACATACTATTTTATGGTTCTGCCATTTAATGATATTCCTAAAACACATAATTCATTATTAGTTTTAACACTTTATTTGCAAAAAGGGCATTCAGTTGACAAAATTTGAACTGCAGAAATGTATAATTTCTGAGTTGATTCAGTTAAATATATCATTCCGACTATTTTAATTCTGTTAATTGCAATATCTGGAATAAAATTTGTATTTGTTTGATTTGGAAATTATACATATATGCATTTCAAATTTTTTTTCATGAATAAAGTGTTCAAAACTAATCAATTACTAGTAGGTGTTATAAATGGGGGGAAACATTAACAAGTATGTAGCAATCAGGAAATCAATTTCATAAAAAAACCCGGTTGTGAATCCCTTTAAGCTGGTCCATTATGAGTAATTGGACATCTTTGTAGCTGTATTAAAATACATTATTCTAGCTTATAGCTTAAGATGTTTGGATTATTTTGAGATCTACTGTAACACTGATGGATAATTTTGTCCTAGAATATCGAGTCATTTATTGTCAGTAATGATTCAATTGCATGTTTATTAATCAATGTTTAAATTACATTTCACTTTGACATATTTCAAAAGTATTTTAAATCGGATGCTATCCAATGAACATACAAAAATCACAGAGGGTTACACTAATCTAATATATATAGATTAAGTGGTGGTGGAAATGTATAATATTCAGGACATTACTTGAGCTTGGAACTTTAAGGATTGAATACAGTACCAATACAAAGCAACACTACTTGATAGTGGTTCTCTGAGAAATGGAGGGAAGTACAGAAGGAAGAAAGATTTACCAGTTCATGTTTAATATATGGTAGTTTCACCGCAACGCTGTTGCAACAATGCTAGCATTTCAGTGGAGTACAAGTATCATTGCAATTGTTTACTTATTGGTTGTGTATGAAAATGTGTATAAAAAATAATTCCACATAAGAGCATTTTAGTGCAATAGTTTGATTGCAACACCCGTCCTAATTGTTAACTGTAAACGAATCATCACTTGTAAGATTTAAGCAAATGCGTAGGAACTGTAAATATTCCAGAAATTTTGGCACATGGCAAAAATTAAAAAAAAAAACCATCATAATGTAGCTAATCAAAAGCTTGCTTTCATTCACGACTTGGTTATGGGATATCCCGATGTAGACCGGTTCCCATCCATCAAACCTCGTTCTGTGATATTGATGACTGGCTTTCCTTTAAATTAAAATTGGCATAAAAAGTAGCAAATTTATCATGGGTATGAAATATTTCTTTTTTTTTTTGCCTTTTCTACATTATAGAGTACTAGATTGTCATTGAATTTACCTATACATGTATATTCACTCTATCTTTTTGCTCTATATTATATACAACACAAACCTGATCTTTTTATGCCTAATTATCTCTTCATTAATGTTGCACATTCTTCCAAATTGATGTTACCAATACTTTTACTCTCTGTATATTGAATTATAAATCTTTTTTCTGCTGGTGTCCAAGCTTTCCATTCTTTCCTTTTCTGTAATACATGTATTTAAATAATTTATTTTTATAATGTAAAGCAGAATATAATATATAACAAGTGTGGACTGTGACTGTGAGCACGTGTAACAGTGTCGTTTTTCCACCAGTGTATTACTTCCTTACACTAGTGTATTATTTCCTGAGGTTAAATTACACTAGTGTTAAATTTCCAATGGAAGTTTTGCACTAGTGTAATTTAACCTCAGGAAATAATACACTAGTGCAAGGAAGAAATACACGCCGGAATAAAAGTACGCTTACACACGCTCACAAAGGGATACTATAATCAACAAAAACGTCCAATTATCTCCCCTGAATGATATCTGCCAGCAACTTAATTTCTTAGAGCACATCTCCATATGATGTACTTTCTTCCCTCTAAAGTTTCATCAGAATCCTCAAGTGATTTTGGAGGAGTTGCGCTTACGAGGTCTTCCAGTGAATACTATATTGTAATAAGTTTAAGTCCGATTATCTCCCCTTAATAATATCTGACTGTACCAATAAGGATTACTTATATTCATCAATTTTATTGTTTAGATTTTATATATTTCTGAAAATTTAATACTAACATTCTTAAAACAAGTGTGAACTGTACCAAATAATCACTAGTGATACCCCGGCTTTCACAAAAATTTTGCATGTATGCCAACTATGTGTAATCAAATAAGTACAGGCACTAGTATTTGGTAAACAAGAGGTAGATGACTAAGGAGCAAAAAATCGCTGTACACCATATGGCATTATAGTATGGTACTGTAGTATAAACCAATCATCAAAATATCAGGCTTTTGCATCCAGGGCTTTTTCTGGCCCATTTGAGAAATGCCTTTTCAGCTGAATTGGGAAATTTTGTCAACATTTTATTTTCTATGAAAATCATCAAAAGCCTTTTGAAACCTCAATAACTGTTGGGGGTGCTGGTTCAATATTATTTTGGCAGGAATGAGAATAAGACTTGTTTATTTTAAGTCTGGTAGAACATACATAACAATAAACATAAGCCCTATGGAGCTTTTAAACTGTTAGAGGAAGCAGAACAAGTTGAAATTTCCCATAGGGTTTTAATTTTATAAATGGGAATGACAACCATCCACTTTGTTGGAGGAACAATTATTCTGAGCACTTGTAAGTCTCAAAGTGTGACTTGGAGTACTGCCATCAGACTCATTTACATTGT
This sequence comes from Limnoperna fortunei, assembly GCA_944474755.1. Lineage (NCBI taxonomy): Eukaryota > Metazoa > Mollusca > Bivalvia > Mytilida > Modiolidae > Limnoperna > Limnoperna fortunei. Next base: position 22,876,210 of record OX104115.1, on the reverse strand, counting down.
TTATATGCGAGCGAAGCGAAGCTCACTATAAATGACTAAAGTACATAGTCTGCCAAATTGCACGAGACCCAAAATATGATCATTGAAAAAAAACCTGGGCTACTGGGAATGCATTGGGAATTTACGAGAATACCGTGTCTCTCACTCACGCGAGACCCAGTATTTTCGCTTTTTTTTATATAAAAGTAGCCAAAAATAATTTTGACATCGATAAAATTAAAGTGTTTATTTTTTAAATAACTACAAAAATGCCAGACAATTTTTTTTTCAATCTGAAACGTTGTATTGGAAATTGAGTTTTGTGACGTCACCAACACATTAGAGTAAGACGTCACGTCATCAATGAAATGTAGAGGCGCTGTTATGGGGCTCTGAAGTAACGACATGAACACTGTGCGATGCTCGCATTTAGGCTGCGCCTTCATTCATATTAACATTGTCATTGTTGTCCACCAGTTTCATTCTATTGGCAAATCAAAAATATGCAGCAGTTTTTTTTATATTGCTTCAAATGACTCTTAACAACTTTTGAATGATATTTCCCGTTTTGATTGATATGCCATTGTACACATGAAAACTTACATTTGTAGATCTAATTCCTGAATCAATAAAGCGTATTCCCGACTGAAACATATGGTTTTTTTAAACATACATAAAACGTGGAACAGTTCGGAAAAGAAGTGAAATATTTCCATATTTTACAGATGTTGATCTTGAAAAACTATTGATTGGGATTTTTCTAGCCGATTTGGAAAAAAAGGATGATTTTTCTCATTGGGAATGGGGCCTACATGTAATAAGAACCAAAGAAACCCTGAAAAAGCCCTGGCATCCTATAGTTGTTTAGAAAACTGAAAAAAATTGTTAGGATGAACAAATGGACAAGGGTAAAACAGTATACCCCTCTTCTTTGAAGCAGGGGTATAATTTAAAAAAAAAGATATATGACAGAGATGAATAAGATTGCACTTTTGCATTGGTAATCAGGTATGATCACAGATGGATATCTTCTTGTGTTTGGAAATAAATTATCATTTATATTTTTGTTTGAAAGGTGTTTTAGACGCTATATATCATTCAGCTATATCACCCCCAACCTTTGGTATAAAAACTGGCAATCCTTCGTCATTTAAGATTGGAGTCTTGCACACCCAGACGGCAGTGACATTCAAACCTACAACCTCACAGACAGATCATGTGGTTAGTTGTAGAACTACCTTAACCACTCGTCCACTATTTATAAAACATAAATCTATTTATATCTTGTATTCTCTTTATGACATAAAAATTCATTTACAATATTAGGAAAATTAGTCTTACCTGACCGGTTAGCAATATAAACTTTTAAGTCTAAAGTCTTGATGTGATGATACACCATACTATCCCTCTTGAAACAATTTGGACATTTTCAATCTAAAAAGGAAAAACAAAAACTGTTCAATTATTTAGACTTTAGTACAATAGATTCATCATATTGACAGTCTTCTGTGGAACAACAAAAGGCTGAAAGAAATTGTCGTTTTTTTGGCCAGTGTACTTCCCATGTAATTTTAACACTGTACTACCATGACTACTGTGGTGCTTTCTTTTTTTTTTTTGGTATTTATTTTTAGGTAAATTGAAGAACTACCTAAACCACTCTTCCACCAAGGCCCCATCACATTTGTAAAACATGAAACTATTTACAAGTATATCTTGTGTGTATTCTCTATATGACAAATTCAACTCCACTATATTAGAGAAAATTAGTCTTCAATACCTATCCAGTTCAAAACATTATACAGATTAAATCTGAAATCATGATGTGATGATAAACCATTTTATCCTTCTTTAACCATGCATATTCTGAAAAGAAAACATAGAAACTTCATTTAGTACAATTGTCATCATTTGTACTTCACTGTTCTGGAGAATGAACATAGGCAAATTGTCAAATACATGGAGAAATTAAGTCTTCTGAATTTGAAAACACCAAAAACTGACAACAAAAAAAAAGACTGAAAGAAAAAAAAAGCCTTTATTTTTCACTGGATAAAAAAATAGTTTAATTTTGAACCATATTATTTGTCAAAGAATGAGAACATATAAAATGTATTTCAGAAATGATAAGTGGCAATGTTTTAACTGCATTTTTTTAGACAAAGGGGTGTGACCATTTATTTCAGAACAGAATTGTCAACTTTTGAAAATGTATTGTATTGGGCCGAGTGCCAAGAAGTCTAAATTGTTTAACTAAAAAAATAGTTTGTGAATAATTAGTTACAAGATTTTCAATGTGATGAAATTTTACCTATTGCTTGTTGAATTATACCCATATCTACATTAAAATGTTAAATAACACACTGAACTGAATCAAGTATTTAAAAATCTTTCAAAGACAGAAGTTCATTAAACAGGAAGTAGGTGAGTGACACACCTGAAATCGAATCCCAGTAGCAGGTTGTTCCGTCCTCAGTCGATTCGACCCTAGTCTCGATCACCCAGACGCATATACAAATACAAATACAAATATCTTTATTCCAATCAAGGGCCCTAGAATAGAGCATAAAATTACAAACAAGTGATTATCATAATTGGTGACATGTATAACATAGAAAACAACATTACAATAACAGCTTGATAATGTTATAACTTATGACACTTATGTTGGACTGGGGCAGAGCCAAGTGATACATATATAGGTACATGTATGACATATGCATGTAAATAGAAGAGAGACAATTATTAGTTGTTTATTAGAAGAAACAAATACAAATAAAGATTAAGTCAGTGATAAATTTAAACAATAATATTTGATGATCTTCTTAATTGAAGACTTTGAAACACATAATTTCCAAACTCTCTGAGCAAATCTAAATCTTCTTGCATGAAAATCCAATTGAATTTTAAACTGTTTTGTAAATTATTGAAATTTTTACAATGATGTAAGATCTTGTTGGAAAAAATATCTCTAATTTCAGCATATAATGGACATTCAATAATAAAATGTAATTCATCCTCTGTTTTGTTCAAAGTACAATATTGACATTTTCTTAATGATCTTTCAATATAGTTTTTTGAATATCGATCTGTCTCTACCCTTAAGGGGTGTGCACTTATTCTAATCTTGCACAATGCTTGTCGAAATCTAAAATCTTTTAAACTCAAGTATTTTTCACATCCAAATGTAGTTTTAAAAGAAAAATATGTATAAAGTTTCCCTTGTTCAGAATTTAAAATCCTATACTTATAATCTTTCCAATATTGTAGAAAACTATTCAATAATTTATCTTTTACTTGTTTGATAAATTGGTAGACACTTAGTTTTTTCATTTGTTTAGAACATAAACCAAGTTTTTTCATAATATAATCTATACAAGAAAACCACGAGCTTGTATTATTAAGACAAAGATTTTTACTACAAACATATGCATTAAATAATAGCCCATCTTCCATATGGTCTAATCTATAATAATATTTTAACATTGATAAGATAATGGAAAAATACATAGGATATCTTCCAAGTTCAGACATGACTGCAAAATTGCTGGAGCGTTTATTTACACCCAATATATATTTTATAAATTTTAAATGTGATTTTTCAGATACATCATTTTCGTATATTTTCTCAAATAAATATTGTTCATCATTTTTACTAGCTGAAGAGGTTGTGGAAAACATACCCCATATTTCACATCCATATGTTAGGATGGGTTTAACAGTATGATCATACAAGTGAAGTAGTGTTTGTACACTAGGATTAGAAGATGACATGCACTGTTGCAATTTAAAAGAAGCTTTAATAGCTTTTTTGTATAATTCTTCTTTACACTGAGAGAATTTACCACTGGGTGAAAATGTTATACCTAGATATTTGTAACTATTGGTACATTCAATAGATTGTCCATTCAGCTGAAAGTGAGAATTTAAATGTTTTCCAGTTTTATTAAAAATCATAACCTGAGTTTTCTTGAGATTGATATTCAAACACCACTTGTAACAAAATGAGTCTAGCATGTTCAACCTTTGTTGCAATCCCTCTTTAGTTTGTGAAACTAATACAATATCGTCAGCATACATTAGACAGTCTATGCGATGACCATTTACATCAACCTGATCAAAGCAACAGGAAAGATTATCAGGGAGGTCATTTATAAAAAGTTTAAAGATATTGGGACTCAAAACATCTCCCTGTCTTACACCGATGGAGGAATTAAATAAAGGAGTAAGTTGGTGGTTTAATTTGACACACAGCTTACTCTTTTTGTACATATCTTTTATAATGGCATAAAATTGACCTGCTATATTATTCTGTAAAAGTTTATATCTAATTCCAGCATGAACAACTGTATCGAATGCCTTTCTTAGATCTACAAAACAGGCAAAGAGTTTTCCATTTTTTTTATTAATATATTTATCTATTAATGTTTTCAAAACAAAAATATGATCTGCTGTTCTAGCCTTCTTGGTAAAACCAATTTGATATTTATTTATAATATTGTTCTTAATCAAGAAACTATCCAATCTATTATTTAATATACTGTTAAAAAGTTTTCCAATACATGAATTTATAGCAATTCCTCTATAATTTTCTGGTTTATCTGGGTCTCCAGATTTAAAAATAGGGGTTATATGTATGCCGAGGACCACTGCATAGGGTAAGAACCTGTTGAAAATACAACATTAAACAGCTTTTGTAATAAGGGAACTAAAACTGAAGATCCTGCTTTTATCATTTCAGCAGGTATGGCATCTAAACCTGAGGCTTTTCTATTTTTTAACTTTGTTACACATTCTGAGATTTCTTTTGGAGTTATTCTAAAATCTAACTCGCAGAACTGTTTTGTTTTTTCAAGATTATTGACATCAAATAAAATTTCTTGTAGTCTGTTTTTGTATATATAATAGCGTCTGGGATCACCTTGTTGTAATTTCGCTACCAATAGGTGGAGACAAAACAATGATTCTATTTTTAGGGCCCTATTTTTACCAGGAAAACCATGCATACTTATAATATGACGTCACATTCAGATTCACTCTTGATTGTGCACAACAATAATATTTGTTTAATTAATTGATAAAGTTATATTTTATAAAAATATTCAAATGTAAACTTTGGCACAATTTTTTATACACTTCTTGATATGAACGGAAGTAATTTTTTAGATAATAAAAATATCATCCAATCAAAAATTACGCCCAGTTTTGGGCGTAATGGTAACGAGTTCAATATAGAGATGAATCCAGACGCTTAATTCCATTTGTGCGTCTGGATTCATCTCTATATTGAACCCGTTACCATTACGCCCAAAACTGGGCGTAATTTTTGATTGGATGATATTTTTATTATCTAAAACATTACTTCCGTTCATATCAAGAAGTGTATAACAAATTGTACCAAAGTTTACATTTGAATATTTTTATAAAATGTAACTTTATCAATTAATTAAACAAATATTATTGTTGTGCGCAATCAAGAGTGAATCTGAATGTGACGTCATATTATAAGTATGCACGGTTTTCCTGGTTTAAAAATAGGGCCCTAAAAATAGAATCATTGTTTTGTCTCCACCTATTGGTAGCGAAATTACAACAAGGTGATCCCAGACGCTATTATATATGCGTCTGGGTGATCGAGACTATATAGAAATGAATCCAGACGCACAAATGTAATTAAGCGTCTGGATGATCGAGACTAATTCGACCCTAGACGATCCGTCCCCCTATGGAACGCCAAATTAACATATATTCAATTAATTGTACCTATCTTCAAATATTGAAGATATCTTCAATTGAATTATACCTATCTTCAATTCAATTATAGATATCTTCAATTCAATGATACCTATCTTCAATTCAATTGTACCTAATTACAATTCAGCACAATTGAAGATATCTTCAATTCAATTGTACCTATCTTCAATTCAATTATAGATATCTTCAATTGAATTGAACCCATCTTCAATCGAATTGAACCTATCTTCAATTGAATTAAACCTATCTTCAATTCAATTGTGCCTAGGTATCTTCAATTGTATGGAACGCCAAATTAACATATATTCAATTAATTGTACCTATCTTCAAATAATTGAAGATATCTTCGATCATTTGAAGATATCTTCAAATAAATTGAAGATATCTTCAATTCAATTGTACCTATCTTCAAATAATTAAAGATATCTTCATATCAATTGAACCTATCTTCAAATGAATTATACCTAGGTGCAATTTAATTGATTCATTTGAAGATATCTTCAATTCATTTGAAGATATCTTCAATTCAATTACACCTATCTTCAATTGAATTGAAGATATCTTTAATTCAATTGAAGATAGGTCTAATTCCAACATCTCCATAATTCATTTGGAGATATCTCCAATTCATTTGAAGATATCTTCAATTCATTTGAAGATATCTTCAATTCAATTACACCTATCTTCAATTGACTTACACCTATCTTCAATTGAATTATATTATAATACAAATTTGATTAAGTGCAATTGAAGATACCTAGGCACAATTGAATTGAAGATAGGTTTAATTCAATTGAAGATAGGTTCAATTCGATTGAAGATAGGTTCAATTCAATTGAAGATATCTATAATTGAATTGAAGATAGGTACAATTGAATTGAAGATATCTTCAATTGTGCTGAATTGTACCTAGGTACAATTGAATTGAAGATAGGTATAATTGAATTGAAGATATCTATAATTGAATTGAAGATAGGTATAATTCAATTGAAGATATCTTCAATATTTGAAGATAGGTACAATTAATTGAATATATGTTAATTTGGCGTTCCATATAATTGCGCTTAATCAAATTTGTATTATAATATAATTCAATTGAAGATAGGTGTAATTGAATTGAATTAAGATATCTTCAAATGAATTGAAGATATCTTCAAATGAATTGGAGATATCTCCAAATGAATTATGGAGATGTTGGAATTAGACCTATCTTCAAGTGAATTAAAGATATCTTCAATTCAATTGAAGATAGGTGTAATTGAATTGAAGATATCTTCAAATGAATTGAAGATATCTTCAAATGAATCAATAAAATTGCACCTAGGTATAATTCATTTGAAGATAGGTTCAATTGATATGAAGATATCTTTAATTATTTGAAGATAGGTACAATTGAATTGAAGATATCTTCAATTTATTTGAAGATATCTTCAAATGATTGAAGATATCTTCAATTATTTGAAGATAGGTACAATTAATTGAATATATGTTAATTTGGCGTTCCATAGTCCCCTAGTCGATTCGTCCACTTTTTGTTGGTCGATCCGTCCCCCGTAAAAAATTATAAGTATATTCAATATTTAATTTTCTTTTAACCGTTTTTAAGTGGAAAAAATGAAAAAGTATTGATTAAAATTAGTTTAACTATAATTTAATCAACAAAATATGGTATGATTTTAAATTATATTTAATTTTGTTGTAAAATTGATTTTAATTGGAGAATGTTAAAGTGCAATCTCCACGCAAAGGATTCTGGGTATCCTACGTCAACCACAATCGTTATATCTGGGAACCAGTTATGTTCTCTGTGCCGGAGAGTGGTTAAAGTGTACCCCAGCATTCCCATGTTCCCTACGCCAGCAGATATTGAGACAAGTGACAGCGAGTGAACTTTGAAAAACTTATGTTTCTTATCATGTTCTTTATGTTTTTTATGATTTTCAATATTAAATATAATAAAGAAATAAAATTATTACCACTGTCTAGATACCGGCTTTACTACTAATACCTGACACGTGTCAAATGTAGGTTTCAGAATAACATGGTAAGTGCAGTTGAGTTTTTTTGCTGATTTCAAGAAGTGAAAATCCGGGTTATAGAATGGTGAATGGCGGGCAAAGGTGGCTGGCAGCGGGGAAAAAAATTGTAACTGTTTTCTCATCCTCACAAGTCAGGGTTTCTGTTCGTGGACACATGTGGACACAAAACCCCTGACTTGTGAGGATGATGCTTTGGTTATTTTCATTTTCATCATGAATATTTTCAATAGTTTCCAAAAAATTCTTTGCTTCGTCATCTGATAACAAATCACCAACAGATCTTGCAATATCTCTCTGGAGATATAAGGTTTTATTATTTATGATTTGTTTACTTCTGTTGTTTTTAGAAGAAAAATGTTAATGATCCGCAGTATGGGGATACACAAGTCCACGTACATGTATGGACTGTTATAAATCCTTAAAATTCTTTAAATTAATGACAAAATTGTCAAAATACAGATCCGGGGGAGGGGTGGTTTCTTCAGGGCGTACTTAGGGCACTTCAGGTGTTAAAATCTCCATATCTATGAATATGAACGTATATAACTTATAATATACCCAGTAAGAAAATACCTTCTTCATTGTGGCGATGTTGAATTGATAATGGTTACTGACAATTATCAACTCTTCCATATCCCTGGCATTATAAGCAGATGTGTTAAATATCTGGCGTAATGATATTATTAGCAATATAAAATTGATTGACTAATCATGTCAATCATATATGAACTTTTTGTTTATTTATCTATCTCATCATCAGCTTTCAAGATGGAAAAGATTGGTCTTTCTTAATTAAATGTTGTTTAACGCCACTTTCAGCAATCCAAATGTTGTTAAAAACCACTTTTTTTCAGCAATTCCTGTGTCAATTTAGTTGCGAAGCGAGTATCGAACTCGCAATCTCAGTGTTGACAGACCACCTGATCAACCTTAACCACACGGCCACCGAGGCCACTCCAACGCCCCCCACCCCCACACCCCCCCCCCCCCCGCGGAAAAAGAAGAGTAACCCCTATGACCTGAATGGTTTTTATGATTACCTGGCACGTATATCGTCAAAGATATCTTTCTGAAGAGTGTCAGTTGTTCCAATCCTATAACTTTCATCGACCGTGTCTTTAATTTTTTGTAGAAATCTGTCTCTATCGCCGCTTCTATTATAGTAGGCTGCTGCCACATTTTCTTTTTGCTCTCTGTTTAAGAACGCGATTTTCTTTGGCTACACATTGGAAGAAGCGTCATCCGCTTAATTTAAATATATTTACGCGTATATATACTGCTTTCTCCTCTTTCCGGTGTATACCTGGTTCCGGTGTAATGTTAATATACAGGATAGTGATGAACTGGCAGCGCGTAATTACGCGTATAATACGCGTATATTGCAATATATATACGCGTATATTACAATATATATACGCGTATATTGCAATATATATACGCGTATATTGCAATATATATACGCGTATATTGCAATATATATACGCGTATAATTATATACGCGTATATTGAAAACTTATACGCGTATATTGAAAACATATACGCGTTTATATACGCGTATATCCATTAATAGAATCAACGTGTATATGAACGCGTATATTTTACGAATATACGCGTATATAACCACAATATACGCGTATATTACTGTTATATACGCGTTAAAACCCAATATATACGCGTATATATACGCGTATATTTTATAAACGCGTATTTAATCGCGTAAATGACATGAACGGCCATTCATACAAATTACAGGTGTCAAAAAGAGTAATACTAAATAACAATTACAATTTAATTAAACGTAAACATAAAACCATAGTTGAATAGGTAACAATACGTAAAAATAAAGAAAAAATATCGCAAATCATCCTAAATCATGGACACATATTCGCATGCATAATCGGCGTAATTAAAAATACGACTTTTTTTATATATATTATACCAATTATAACCCAATTATATTAGGAAGTTTAAATATATCATCACTTATGTATGCAGATGATATCATCTTGCTATCAGAATCACAGGAAGGTCTACAAAAAGCACTGGATACTAAACAACTTCTGTGTATCCTGGAAACTTAGTGTAAATAAACAGAAATCAAAAATATTGATCTTTAATTCTAATGGAAAGTCACACATTAATTAACCAATTTAAGATAGATAATGAGATTATAGAAACAGTTAAATCATATTGTTATCTAGGAGTGGTTTTTAACTATACTGGTAACTTTAATCTAGCTAAAACTCAATTAATGGAAAAGGGAAGAAAAGCTTGGTTTAAGATAAAGAAATCAATAACTTTAGATAATCCATGCATACTGTTGGAAAAACTTTTTGATACCCTGATTGAACCTATCATACTATATGGTAGTGAGGTATGGGGAGCTGCCAATAGTTACAAAGATTCAGAACCATATGAATACTTACACTTATTGTACAATACAAAAAAAGATGGAAAAAATACAAGAACGTGCCTTGCGCTTTATCTATGAACAATACGACTGTAATTATGATTGATTGATTAATGGTGTTTAACGCCCGAGCAGCAATAATTCAGCTATATTCAGGCGATGTAATTATGAGGAACTTTGATTAAAATCAGGCTTATAACCCTTAAAATAAGACGTTTACGAACAATGGCATTAGAAGTTTTTTAAATTATACATAGTCACCTGTATACCTACATGATGTTATTACTTTAAAACAATCTCATTACTCTTTTAGAAGGACAATCTGGTTGAGATACCTCAGGTAAGGACTACAGGATGTGGACTCGACTCAGTAAGGTATGCTGGAGCCACACTATGGAATGAGTTGGCAAACGAAATACGTTTACAGACAAACATTAACCAGTTCAAGAGTCTGATTAATAACTGGAATGGCAACTCTTGCAGATGTGGCTCCTGCAGATCTTAATCCTGTATTTCCTATTTTTATTTGGCTCGTTATTTTTATGTTTTTTTTATGCTTCATGTATTTTTTGTGCTTATGTGCTGTACTTCAGAGTTTTTTATGTACTGTGCTTCAATTTTTAGGCTTGTGTATGTCCTAGTGCCTATGCATATCTTTACATATTGATTTTAATTCAAATAATTGTGCTTTTTATATTCTAACTCTGTTCTGGATTTTATGTTTTATTTCCTGTTTTCTTTGTAAGTGTTGTGCTTAGTGCTAATGCGTGTCTTACCTATTGCTTATGCATGTCTGGTCTTTTAATTGTGCTTTATTACATGCAAGCTTAGTTTTATATATATCGAGTATGTTTTATGTGTCTAAGTGTGATTAATATGTATTGTTGTATCACGTATGTTGTTATTGTTTGTCGGTTAAAAGCTCTACAGAGCTTATGTTGCTTGTATTTATAACCCGACTTCAAATAAAGTTTCTATGTCTATGTCTATGTCTATCTGTATCATGGTCACAAAATTCGCAAGCATACTCGGCAATCAAAACATTAAATTCCAGTGTACTACCATACTTACCATACTTGGACATATTAATTATGAATGTTTTTTTTTTTTACATTTTACCTACCTCCTTTGTTTATTTTCCATGCCTTTCGTTTTACTTGGAATGTAGGACAAAATCCCCCCCCCCCCGGACAAAATCCTTTCCGTTTAATTTAGCATTATTACACGTGTAGATAAGATAAGATAAGATTAAATATAGAAGTTTTAAAAATCTAAATGAAGAATTGCTGAAAAATGAGGAAGTGTCAGAAATAAAATATTTAATTCTTTTTTTTTTTTTGTTAATGTAGCCAAAGAAATTGGCAAAGATTACAACTTTGATGAAAATCAACATCCTAGTCTGGACAAAATCAATGAAAAAGGATTTCAAAAAGATAATTTTCAATTTTTACCTACAAATGACACTTCTGTTACTAAAATAATTGATAAATTTAAAGTAAAAAATGCAACTGGTGTTGACAAAGTATCAGTAAAACTAATGAAAATAGGGAAGGCATCAATGCTACCAAACACATTACCAAACTTAGAAAGTTTACTATATCTCTTTCTAAAAAGACTCAAAGAAGCCCAGGTGACACCTTTATTTAAGAAAAATGATCCATTCACAAAGAGTAATTATAGACCAGTCAGTATCCTTCATATTCCATCAAAGATTTATGAGAAGGTTTTATCAGAACAGCTATGTAGCTATTTTAATAACATTTTTGATAACTTTTTATGTGCCTTTCGCAAAGGCCATGGGTTTCAAACAACTCTTATAAGACTGCTGGAAGACTGGAAAAGCCTTAGACATTAAGGAATATTTTGCAGCCATTCTTATGGACCTGTCTAAGGCCTTTGACTGTCTTCCACATGACATTTGTAAACTCTAAGCATATGGTATTAATAAGAAATCTGCTGACCTTTTAAATTCTTACTTAACAAAAAGAAAACAGCAAATTAAAATTGGCAACTGTGTCAGCAGCTGGGCTGAAATTCAAAAAAGGAGTTCCACAAGGGTCAATTTTAGGACCCTTTCTCTTTAATGTTTTTATTAACGACAATTTTTATTTGATCAAAAATGGGGATTTATACAACTATGCTGATGACAATACTCTTTCCTTTCATTCTCCTTATTACAATCAGGTTATTGATGTACATTACAGTCAGAAAGCAATGTATTAATTAATTGGTTTGAATTCAACTGTATGCAGGCAAATCCTGAAAAATTTCAGGCAATAGTCGTGGGTACCAAAACACACAATAAATCTCCTGTTTTTGATATTGGCACATCCGAAATCACATGTGATGACGTTGTTAAACCTTTAGGGTTTGATATTGATTTCGAGCTAAACTTTGATTTTCACATAACAAACTTGTGTAAAAAGCTGTTCAGCAATTAAACATTCTTAAACGTATTGGTAAAAATCTAAGTAAGATGAACAGGCTAACTATTTTCACACTTTTATACAGTCAAATTTTGATTTTCGTCCATTATCGTGGCATTTTTGTTCCGAAGCTAACACAAATAAAATTGAAAAAATACAGGAGAGAGCTTAAGTGTAAACAGTATTTATTAACCAATAAATGACATAATAACAAACAGATAACATAGAAGATTGGGATTGGAAAACAAGTGACAAGCACTTTTACAAGTTCCTCTCCCAAAGAAAACATAAACAGAGATGGTAAAAAATAATAAATGGTTTCATATCGAAGATAATGACCATACACTGATAAATCTAAATAACATAAACAAATGTAGTTAATATAATGTATATAGTTTAAAGCCAACAGTATCAAGAGCCACAATAAGATTAATAGTAGAGCAAATTACCTAGGGTACAAATATTACATCAGAACCTTTTAGTATGCAATATAAATTCTTGAATTACAATTAAGTTTTCTGAGTTCACATTATCAGAAAGAGTACTGTCACCATATAGCAGCTTATCTACAGTAATGGGAGCATATGAAAGGCGGTCTAACATATGGCGTCTCTGAATATCGTATTGGGCACAATTTAAGAAATAATGCGCAGGACTTTCTACTTGACCACAGATACAAAACGGATTTTCGACTATGTTTTTGGAAAATAGGTGGGCATTTAAGCCACTACTCTGGGTTCTTATTCTAGTATGAAAAATCTGACCCATCCTCTTACCAGCGTAAAAATATTTGGGAACAGGACGAGTTTTTCGAATATGGTTTTTTAAACAAGATAAAGATTAATTTCTAGTATCTATCAGAAGCTGATTCCACAATCTAACAGATGATGGTAAAAAACTTATGATAATAGCTAGTTCTGGTATGTATGTTGATCAGGTTGGCAGCATTACGAGTACGATGATTATGCAAGTCACCGTGAGATGGTGGTACTAAGTTTGATAAATACATAGGAGCATTGTTGTTGACCATCTGATGGAATAAGATAATCTTGTGATTTGTCCGTCTGTCTCTCAAGGCCTCCCATCCCGTCTCTTGCATAAGAATGCTCAAACTAGTCAGTTTTGAAGCACCAGTGACTCTTCGTGCAGCCTCATAGGTTATCTGTTCCAATCTGTCCTTCATATATTCTATACAATTGTCCCAGATAACATCTGCATATTTGAGAATAGGACGAATAAATGAAAAGTACATGGTCTCAAGAGATCTCCTGTAAACTATAAACTTAAGACGTCGTAAAAGATTTAAACGGACGGATGCCTTCTTAATAAAATCTCGTTAATATGAGTATACCAGCCGCCAGAGAAACTCTATTTAGTCTTTATAAGACCCCTTTTCGAGTATGCCTGTGAAGTTTGGAACAACGTTGGTGTGGGTTACTGTAATAAGCTCGAGCTACTGCAGCTAGAGGCTTCTCGAATTGTCACAGGCCTACCAAGTTTTACTAATACAACTAATATTTATACTGAAACTGGGTGGGAGCCTTTAGCCGATCGTAGGAAACGTAGAAAGCTACAAATGTTTTATAATATACATCATAGCTCTGCACCAGCATATCTGTGTAATCTAATACCACCAACTATACAAAGCACTTCAGTGTATCCCTTGCGTAACGGTAATAACAATATGACCCCTTATTGTAGACTGTCCTTAACTAACGAATCATTCATACCATCAACTATTCGACAGAGGAACAGTTTGGATATGTCGATCCGTAATGTCGATTCTATATTTAAATTCAAATCCGAACTTAAAAACATGAACCCATGTATAAAAGTTCCGAAGCATTATGAATATGGACAGCGTAAATTTAATATTGTCCTAACCCAGCTAAGATGCTTAGCTTCATTTTTAAACTTTGATCTTTACAGAGTTAATATTATTTCTGATCCATCCTGTCGTTGTGGATCTAACCGTGAAGATTCATATCATTATTTCTTTACATGTTTTAAATATATCATTAGAGACAGATTATTTGAGAACCTTTCCTGGCTGTCCAATTATTGTCCAATAAATCTTGAACTTTTAACATGTGGTAAACCGTTATTGTCCACTGAGCAGAACAAACAAGTTTTTAAACATGTATTTGAGTATATCAAAGGGTCAGAAAGATTCCATGTTGATAAATAACTTGTACACAGGGCTCTTGAAGCACACAATTCATCACCAACCCCCTTATTCTCTATTTATTCGTTTATATTTGCTAACTTTTTTCTGGTTCATTCTACTTATCTCATGTATTGTAAATATCTTATCTTACACATATAATATATATTGTATTAAATTTTATGCATGCTCCATAAATGTTCTTTTGCAACATATTGTATATTTGGAGAAGACTTCATAAGTTTGTCAAACTTGTGTCTTATCCTTTTTGCAAATTTGAGCAAATAAAATATGTTTAAACTAAACCAGCCGCCATCACTACAGAAAATAAGACCGAGATGATTATGGGTCTGGACAGTAGTAATAACTGTACCATCCATGAGCCACCGGTGGTGATAATCTGGATCAGCCTTCCTAGAAATTATCAACGTTTCAGTTTTCTTAGGATTAAATGAAACTAACCACATCTATTGGCCCATCTACTAATTCTTTGCAGGTCAGAATTAAGCATAATTGATGCCAAGAGAGGGCTGTCAACTATAGCATAGATAATAGTATCATCAGCGAAAAGTTTTATATCGCAGTTAACTTCATCAGCGATATCATTGATACATACTAGAAATAACATAGGACCCAGAATAGAACTTTGAGGAACACCAGCATTTATTGATACCCATGAGGACTCTTGACCATTAAGAACCACCCTTTGTTTTCTATCATCGAGATAACTATCAAACCAGTTTAACAATCTACCCGTGACGCCCATTTTTTTGCAATTTATAAATCAACCCTCTATGCCAAACACGATCGAAAGCCTTACTGATGTCGAAAAAAACAATGCGTATATCCTTTCTCTCGTCTAGAGCTCGAGAAAATACGTCTGATAAATACAATAAATGGTTTACTGTAGAATCTTTCAGATTAAAACCAGACTGGTGTTCCGACAACATGTTGCGTATAAAATTCATCAAGTGTTTGTAAACACACTTTTCGAAAATTTTACTTAAAACACTCAATAAGGATATAGGTCGATAATTACCAAGACAGCTTTTATCGTCCTTCTTAAATACCGGTATCGCATTCGCCCTTTTCCATGACTTAGGAAAATACATGGTCGACAGACTTAAATTAAAAATTGTACAAAGAGGCTTACAAAGTATATCAAATCCCATTTTTAACAACCTCGGACTGACCCCATCGGGGCCAGAAGCCTTGGTAACATTAATAATTTGAAGCACATCTTTTACATCACTCTCTGTAATATTTAATAGATCAATCAAATCGAGTGCGACGCGAAATAATTATTAAAAGCTTCAGCTTTGTCTCGATCATTTACTAAAATAATATAGTTTTGTTTTAACGGCGGAATGTCCTTGTCACGAATCTTGAAACCTACGACCCGTGAAGCTGTAGCCCACCACTTCTTTATATCAGTGGGTATTAGTTCTCAGTTTTTCAACCAGGCTATCGAGAAACTTTTGTCGTTGACTTCGAATAAGATTGACGGTCTGGTTTCTATGACGTCTGAAATCAGCCCAATGTTGAGATAGGTTGGACTTTTTAGCCTTATTATGTAGTCTTCGGCGGTTGCGTATAGCGCGACGAACGGTATTATTTATCCACGGAGGATCTGAGTTATGAACAGTGATTTCCTTATTTGGAATGGTCTCTGACGCAGACTTAATAAGGATATTTGTGAAAGATTCGACAAGTACATCTAAATTATTATCAGCATCCGAAGTGACGCGGTCCCAGTCGACATAGCGTATTTTGTCGCGAAAACCCTCTTCATCGCATCGGTCATATAGCCAAATGCGACGCTTAAAACAAGGCACCGACTTTTCTACTCTAATGATACCATAAATCGGGCAGTGGTATCGTACCATCGAATCAAGGAAGGAATGACCTACATGTACAAAGTCTAACAGATTTCTCTGGTTCGTAATTACTAGATCTAAACAAGAGCTGTTGTTTTCCGTGAAGTGCGTCGGTTCGTTTATCAATTGAATCATATCGTAGTTCATTATGATTCCATTATGATATTTCTCATATGCGTATTAGAAGCTTTTAGAAAATCTTCATTAAAGTCTCCCAAAATAACAATGTTATCAATGCTTTAAGATTTGTATACTATGATTTTGAGTAACTTACTGCACAGGAAAGAGAATAGTTATAATTTTAGGTATTCTAATTTGACACAGGTGCCAAGAGTAAACTCTACAAAGTTTGGTAAGAAGTCGTTTAGGTATGCTGCCCCTGTACTTTGGAATTCACTACCAGAAAAATTTAGATCTATCACTAACTTCAATCAGTTTAAAAGTCAGCTGTCTTTTTGGAATGGAAAAAATGTACTTGTTTGGCTGTCAAAATAATGCTTAATTTTCTTTTTCTGGTGCATCATAATTTTTCATTTTCATTTTATGGTGCAGCATATATATACCCCATCAAAATTACAGTTGCTTCAGTAGTTCGTTTCTTTTGCTTGCTATCCAATTTATAGCTTTTAGTTCTGCTTTATTGTTTATAGCTTTCATTTAGTATAAGTTTTTAGTTCTGCCTTATTTTTTAGAGCTTTAATTTAGAATAATTTTTTTAGAGCTTTAATTTAGTATAAGTTTTTAGTTCTGCTTAATTTTTTTAGAGCTTTAATTTAGTATATTTGTATGATAGCATGCTGCTTAGTGCTTTCTTTTAGCTGTGCTTTATTTTAGAGCCTTGCTTTGCTACATTTATTTTGCTACCACTTTTTTCTTTATTAATTATGCTGCTTTCATTTCATGTCAGTTATGTAGTGCTGTATGTACGCATTTATATCCATCTTTTCTTTTTAGTCTTTAAATCTTCTGCATGCATGTCTGAATGTGGTATATCGTTTGTATATGTGTATTTATAATTGTTATTTGTATATATGTTTGTTGGTTCAAAGGCTCTTGAGAGCCTATGTTATCTGTTAGTTGTCTTGTCGACTTTAAATAAAGATTATCTTATCTTATCTTAGCATAGGCGGACAAAATCACCCTCGTTAAATTTACAAGGCGGACAAAATCCCCTTTAATATAATAATAATTGTTTGTCTCATTTGCAGTGCTTAATTGGTAGCTTGTTAATTAAGATTGTTTACGATCAAACGAAGATCGTTTACTTGAGCAAACCATTCTCTATATCTCATTTGTATAATTTTATTATTTATTATTTATTATTTGTACATAATGTAATAGTGTTTCATAAGACAAACTGATGGCTGGATATTGATTGTTTTATTCATTTGTATGTGTATATTTTAGAATTTTGTCATTGTACACTCAATATGTGACACTTAAATAAATAAACTATTATTATTATTACATAATGCATTTTTTAAATGATTTCTATTGGTTAAGACCAGCCAAAACTCCCGACCGTTTATTATGATATTGTTTGATTAAAACCAATATTGACTACCTTTTTCTATCGCATTGTTGTCAGGTGATATGGTTTGATTAAAATCAATATTGACTACTTTTTTCTATTACGTTACTGTCAGGTGGCATTATTTTTTTAGTTTTGTTGTTTTTGGTTATATATGATAGACTTGAAACTTTTTTTTAATTCTAACATTAAAAAGTAGATCTGTAAATATGTTGATGAGACAACATAATATGAATGCAAGTACATAAATTTCATACCAAAAATATTGATTTTAAATGTCAATGGGACAAAAAATAATACCTTTATCTGATTATTATGTAATAAAACAATTAAAGTCCTTTGGCGTCGGTCAATATTAATATTTGAGTCTATTAAAACTTATATCGACCTCTACAAAAGACTATAATTGTATAATATCTTATAGAAAATTGAAACGGGTATGGCTTTTACTAATAAGTTAAACTTTAGTAAAATAATGGTATAATTTAGTTCAATAACTTAAATTGTTTTTTTCGGTAAATAATAATAAAAGGGATCAAATGGCGCGGTTTCTTTATTAACACATGTCGTACAACACAAACCATATCGACTCGATGCGTTTCAGTGAAAAAAAAAATAATGACCATGTTTTAATCTTTGTCTCATTAATTATTTCAAGTACCAAGTAAAAAACTATAAAACACGATCATACTTATCGATATTACCATAATTCGATTCGGGAGGGATTTTGTCCGCCTATGCTAAATTATACGGAAGGGATTTTGTCAGGGGGATTTTGTCCGTCCCCCTTTTACTGGGGACATATCGACTTGGGGACGGATCGAATAGGGGACGGATTGGTTTGGGGACGGATCGTCTAGAAATCTCGGATCCCACGTTATGGGAGGCAATGCTGATGCTCCATACCAAATTTCAAGAAAATATGTGATTTAGTAGTTGCTGATAAAACTGTTACGAAAATTGTTTTTCCACTGGATACCGGCATAAACCATATCAAACAGGTTCAGTTCAACAACGCTAACATTTAAAGCAAAATTACACAAAATGTTACAACCAGAATAAAATTTTTACAAGATTCAAAATTTTGCCTAAATCCTAAACCTGCATCCACAATTATCTAGTTTGCAGACGCATTTTGCATCTTAGCACCCGTTAATTTCGAACCATGACATCTGTTATGTATGCCAATAATTTAAAATTAAGAAAAATATTAATACTATCTCTGTCATTTCTTATTAAACAGGGCTCACCACACTGGACGAAGTGGGCGACAAAGTTTTGTCGCCCTACTAGGACCTGAAGTCGCCCTGTCATTTCCTTTAAGTTAGTCCGAGAATCCTCTGCCGTCCAACGCTTTTTTTAATTTTTTTTTTTTTTTTTTTTTGCGTGGGACACGTTGGACGGTAGAGGATTCTCGGACTACCCTTAGGTCGCCCGATGGTTCACATACGATACTTGTAAATCTGGTCCAAATACTTCACCCAGACTACCAATTTATAAGTAATTCCAATAAAAAACGGCAAACAATATGCGTATTTAACATATTTTCAAACGATTTACGTCATTTAAATGCATTACGCGCCATTTGTTTAACGGATGTGACCAATAACCGGAAGTGCACAACAAAGAAAAGTAATTTACAACGGCCCATAATGAAAAATCGTAATTTTTTTTATAAACAAAAACTTTTAATTGGTTTCAAACTTCAGTTTTTTCAAAAAGCATAGTACTTTAACAATTTTCTTTGATAAGTATACGAACTCTACTTGAAAGAATAATGATATAAAGTAATTATTTACATCATGTTAAGTTCTGTAGATGGGTGTCCAATGAAGCAATTTGGATCAGCACAATTTTGTAAAGAACAGAAGAATTATTTTTCTGGGTTTTATGTAATGTATTCTATCTATCTTCTTTGGAAATTTGCTCATATAAACATGGCATGGCATGTTCATAACAAACTGTTAGGAATATTATGATACAAGAACTCATGAATGAAGTTTATACATGTATGTACATATACAAATATTTGTGTTGATCTATTTTTTGTGTGTGAATACCTTGTATGGCTACAAGTACTGAAGTAGATAGAAAACTAGTCCCTATATCTGGTGTTTTTTCATTGATTAATGATAAAGGTTATGTGATGTTTGATATTGCATACCACGAATAATAATGAAAAAGAAAGAAAAAAAACAGAATCTAAGTGTGTAATGGTTTTAAAACACAAGAGAAATAATCCTAGAAATTGATGTAAATAATGAAAAATGTATGTAACTATTGCGAAATTAATTATTTGTACGGCCCCCTGACTTCTTCCTAGTGTCTCCTGAAGTCTCCTTATCAGGGCCTGACTTCTCCCTGTTTGGCTGCCAGGGAGAGGTCACTTCTCCCTACTTTTTAGAGTGTGGTGACCCCTGATTAAATTCAACAAAGTTACTTCTTTGTTAGAGAAAACACACATACAACAATGCATGCGATGCAAGAAATGTACAACACATGTGAAATTGGACCCTTTTCAAAACAACACCACGGTGCTTTCCAAAAATCTCTGGGGAGAACTCTGTTGGCACTAAATAAAAAGCAATTTAAAGTTTGGACAAAACTTTTAAAAGAATGAGAACAAATAAGCATGCATCTTCATATAAGTGAACGAGTTATTACTTCATTATTTAAAACAAAAGGGGTTGGGGAATAATGTATAGAATGTCTTTCAGTTTATGTTTTATAGGCTTTTATATGCTTTAAACTGAAAAACCAAATTATTGCCTAATTATGTTTCTAGGTACCAAAGTTGAAAGCGTAGTTTTATTCTTACATATATATCTTCTGACCTTCCATGATACTAGTGTTTTATATCCATAAGTAGTGTAATTCAGATGTGTTATTGATTGTTTGTTTGGTACATTTTGTAAACATTGTTGCTCCTTTGTTTATTTGTACTTTACATAAAAAGGTAGATTTTACTGGAACCAGTTCAATTTCTTTTAAATCAATAATATATAATTGACATTATATCTACTCCAGTAAACAGTGATTTCATTCTATCAGTATTAATATTGGGGTTTGAAATGGATTGGGAGGAATATCACACTCTTCTCCATTATTGAAAGGAAAAGAGATATCCTGATGATATTTCGCGAAATAAAGAAAGACTTTTTGCCCGATAAAAGTAGCTTGTCAGTGCCAGAAGTTTTGATGTTGATCTTGAGGAAACAGAATTGTTATCTAGCTCAAATAGAACTCATGAAAGTTGACCAAAGTGTAACAAACGAAAATATAGTCCATCTAGTATATATAAATACTGCAGTTGAAGTTTTATAATCATTCTTCATCAACGGGAAGACTCGATTTAGTCCACGAACTTCGATATCCCAATAAAATCAATAAAAATCATTCATGCACATCAACATATAATGTTCTTCCTTTATGCTATTAGTTTCATTAAATTTCATCAAGCGGTTTAGGGGTAGTTGCGCTTACAAGGGATGTGGACTAACAGTTTGCGGGGTATAATACATGAAGAAATAAACAGTCTTATTAAATGCGGAAATGTATTCTTTTCTTCTGTTTATGCACTGGATTAAAACGCAATTTAAGTTTGGACAAAATGGAACATAAAACAAGTCGAACAGTGTCACTGTTTTTTTAGAAAAAAGGGGCAAGGGCCTATATTAATAAGAGGTACATGTATGTCAAGCTTTCATTGGTTTTTTTTTGTGAAAAGCAGATGTGCAGTTAAAGTATGAGTGTTCTTTGGCAACATAATATAATATTCCTGTAATTCTTACTTTTACAATGCACAATAGAAAAACTGTTTACAATCTAGTTTAATTAGTATTATCGACAAGATCTCGTCCACGAACTTAGATATCCCCGAATTTGAGACATAGGACTATTATTGCAGACTGAACAAGATGGGCTATATCGAAATTAAAAATGTTTACCACTGGAACTACTATTCGGGCCGCACATCCGTATTACCCTATATAACTGGACCAGCATATGACACTGTCTTTTTGCAATATATTGAACATAACGAATTCGGTCAGTGTACCTTACTTATTATTCATGCTGCCTTTCCTACTCCTCTATGATGTGCACTATGCAGTCGTTTTACCTGGTAAGTGTATTCTTCATGAAAAAAAGGATCTCTAATGTCAACCTTTTTTCTTCATAATAATTTACAACCTACTAATATATCATGTTTTATCTTTGTTCTTGCAGCAACTAATGGGAAAAATGGGAAAAATACCAGAATCGTCACAACTGATAATTTTTACATTAATAGATGACAAAACTATCAGAAAGACAGCATTTTTCCTAGGTGACGGCATTCTTTTGCAGACCTTGCTTTTATCAAGTATATCAAAATAGCAATCAAATCCAAAATCACTAATACAACAACAACAACAAACACACTAAAGCCAGCGACACAAATTCTCAAGAGAAATGGTCCCTAAAATTAATATAAGCAGTTCCTGCCTGTTGCAACGTTACCCACCAGTCTTGTCGCTGCAAAATACCATTTCTGTCTGTCCTTATATAATAGAGGGATCTACTGATATGGGTAACGGTAATTGATTAAAGATTCCGGAACATTATATTTTGCCAGTATAAATGTATCGAATTTGGAAATATTGATTTTTTAAAAAGAAATCTGGCACATCTTCAGCAAAAAACATCGCTGTGTATTACGTATGTGTAAATAAAGTGAATATGGACCCCAGATTGGGCTAACGGAAAATAACGTAAAAATTCAGTCCATATATATATTTCGTTGAAATGAAAAAGGCCCATTCCGTTACGCTAAATATTAATCAAAATGGTTAACCAGAACATTAAAGTATACTTACGCTTATTAAGTTATGAATATGACGGCTTTGGAAAGATTGATGTGTTGCGAATCCGTATGTTATTTTCCAGAGCTTACTGTCATGACTGTTGCAAACATGAGCAGAGTGCATAAATTCGGTTAAATCTGGACAACAAACCACAAGTCATTGACATTAAACATAGCTTAATTAAAACAACCACATTCCTTCCAATATAACAAGAAGGTGTTTCTCGTTTGAATTTAACACAAAAAACCCCAATATAATTAAAATTAGATCTTTCACTTAATCATTTCTGATAAATGTCCTGTATTTTTTTAATTATCTGATATTTTCTGGTGTTAACTTGCAACGGATTTATTGTAAATTATCAAGAAGAAACTTATACTGTTAGCAATATTTAATGTAAAGAAATAACACGTTCGAATCTATTTAAACTATAGTTATCGTTATTATACAATTATAGTTTTGGTATGAGGTCGATACGAGAATATATCGACCAAACAGATTTACATATCGACTAAGGGCGCAGTCCGAGGTCGATATTCATCTGTTGGTCGATATATTCTCGTATTGACCGAATCTTAAGCTATAATTGTTATATTATTAATATAACCTGTTGTCATGATTGTTGAACAATATTTCATTTTTTTGTGTGCGCACCATTTGTTTGACAGATTTTTAAAATGTAATATGATTACGAGTCTACATACATAATAAATGTATAAAAATTTATTATTCTGTGACAGTATTTCACATCACAAAATACAACAGACCCCTTTTTCTACATAAAATTTACCAAATTAGAACCTAAATGTTAACAATATAATAAACATGTTGAATAAAACTTTTATTTAACTTTTGGAATTTTTTAAATCTTTTTTTTTTTAGTATTGTGCTGTATATAGGTATGCAGCATAACAAAATCTCGTTGAAAAATTCTATTTTAGGTGTATTATATGTGCCCAAAGAAATACAAAATGACCACGTGATATTGTTAGACAAATCAAAATAAAGAAAATATCTAATATTAATAATATTATATATAAACGCGATTTTCAAAAACCATATTGGATACCACCATGATTGTTCCTATTCTGCCCGTGTGGCAGATAGCTAACCAAATATATATACGGGGCAAATATACGACAAATCCGGGGAAAGATCGTTTATTAAACCACGTAATACACAAGTGAAGTAAAGTGAAGTGAAGTTGAAGAGATGGTAAATTGCTGAAACATAAATAAAACAATCATAAGTATGAATCAGGGAAAGTTACAAATATAACGTTAATTAAATTTTTAGAACCATAAAAATATACAGTCTCTAGAGTTTATAAATCATTAATAAAAGGCAATCACAGTTAAACAAAGTTACTGAAAATCACATCTGGCTATTCAAGGTCAGTCGAGATCCAAAAATGACGAACAGAAGTAATCCTTTCAATAAACGAATCTTTAAACGATTATTAAAACATGAATAAACAGCCGAAAGTTTCATAAAATGATTTAAATTGTCTTACACTGTACGTCGGCAAGGTTTAACTCCTAAAATAGAGATGATCCAAAAACGTGTTTTTCATCACACAGAAGAGAAAGAATTCGAAGGAAGCTAAAACCTGTGAGACTGTCCAGAGGAGTTGCATAAAAACTGGGCTGCTAAACCGATCCAAACAATAAAGTAGATGTGGTTAATTGTTCAAACATAAATCTTACACGATAATTAATAATCCCAGAAGGAATACAAATTTGTAATGTAATTACAGTACACTCCCCGCCAAATATTCTTGTGAATATTTCTCTAAATTTCTAGATGAAGAATATGAAAACGAATATATTCCAATATCCAATTAATATCACATAAATCCAAAGGTCATCCAAGAATAACACTTAACGGTATATACACATGTACAGTTCGGAGAACGATCCAACGGTTATAGTTCTGGAGTTCCATCGTTGTGTGGCTTCCAGCGTTGCCCAATGGGAAGAGTAGATCTGTAGCTCCATCGTTGCCACGCACGGCGTGGGAAGGAACGACGTGTTCACAGATCGGACACAGTCGGGTTACAATTGGAAATCTCAAATGTATCGAGAGAAACAAACAGTTATAAGTACAGTGGAATAGTCCCTAGAGGATGCTTTCCACCAGAAGAATCATGTCGACAATCGGTCGAGTATATTTTGCAGGTTTCCCGTCCACGATTACACGCACTTCGGCTTTCCTGGTGTGTCCATCTTCACTCTTAAAGACGTCAGTCACAAGTCCTGTAGGCCATTTGTTACGATCTAAGTTCTTATCACGGATAAGAACGACGTCTCCGACGATAATGTCTCTCTGTGGCTCTGTCCACTTCCTACGTTGTTGAAGTAGGGATAGATATTCCTTGCGCCATCTGGACCAAAACATGCTCGAGAGGGCACCAACCCGTCTCCACTCCGCTAGACAAAGATCCTGTTTGGAGAATGACTCCTTTGAGTCGATGGAAAATACGTAGTCTGTTTTCTGCGTTAGTAGCATAGAGGGTGTCAAGATGAGCGGGTTCTCCGAGTCCGATGAGACTGGAACAAGCGGTCGAGAATTAATGATGGCAGTTGCCTCCGCCATGAATGTGTTCAGCACGTCGTGAGTTAATGTCCGTCCTGGGTTTTCTAGAATCATAGAGTCGAGAATTCTTCTAGTGATCCCAATCATCCGTTCCCAAGCACCGCCCATGTGGGACGAATGGGGTGCGTTGAATATCCAAACAGTTCCGGATTCGAGCATATGTTTCCGCATTTGATTGTCTTCAACGTTGATTGCGTCAACTCCTATTTTGTCAATAGCACCGACGAAGTTGGTTCCACAGTCGGATCGGAAGGTTTTCACTTTCCCGCGGATTGATGTGAAACGGGTCAGAGCGTTAATGAATGCAGAAGAACTCATCTCGTCCACGAGTTCGATGTGCACAGCTCTTGTCACCAAACAGGTAAAAAGTATGGCCCATCTTTTAGCCTTCGCCAGTCCACCACGTGTTTTGCGGGCTACCACTTCCCATGGCCCAAATGCGTCCACTCCAACGTTGGTAAACGGCGGTGACGGTTCTAGACGATCTGCTGGCAAGTCGGCCATGATTTGAGATTCCTGTCTGCCACGTAGTTTTCGGCATAAGACGCACTTATGAAGTACTGAGGAAATTGTCCGTTTAGCGCCTACGATCCAGAATCCAGCAGCTCGAATAGCTCCTTCCGTAAAATGTCGTCCTTGGTGTTTTACTTGATGGTGGAAGTGTCGAACGAGTAAGTCGGTGATATGATGACGTCCTGGGATTACTAGAGGTAGCTTTTCCCTGAATGGCAGGTCAGATTTGACAATGCGTCCGCCAACTCTGAGAAGTCCGAGTTCATCTAAGAATGGATTTAGTTTGGCAATTACGCTTCGACGAGAAACTGGTTCCGAATGAAGAAGACAATCGATCTCCTCGCCAAACATACGGGATTGAACTTCCCTGATAATGAATAGTTCAGCGTCCTGACGAATATCAACCGGTGAGCACATAGACGCTGATTTGTGCCCGTGAAGTTTGCGGGCAGCGGCTTTGAGAACAGCAATGAACTGAGTCAATTTTGACCAAGATGAAAAGTCGGAAAATCGCTCCTCCCAAGTTGGTATGTAATCTACAGTAAAGGTTTTGGCGACTTTTACGACAGGTCGGATCTCCTTGTCCGTTTCGGGTTTCACAAGAGTATGTTGGGATGCATCTGTTGTCTCTGACTGAACGTTAATGAGCAATCGTTTGGGTCCCAAAAGCCAATCGCTGTCGTGTATATCAGAAGGTTGGAAAAATCTAGTTCCTGAATCGGCCGGGTTCAAGTTAGACGGCACGTAGTTCCATTCGTCGGGTTTGCTATTTTTCCGAATTTTCTCCACTCTGTTGGCGACGTAAGTGTAGAATCTACGGGTATCATTACTGATGTAGCCTAAAACTACACGACTGTCGGTATAATATTTGACTTCGTCGATAGAAAGTTGAAGGTGATCAACAGCACTTTTGGCGAGTTCTACGGCAAGCACAGCCGCACATAGTTCTAGTCGAGGGATGGTATGGCCGCTTATAGGTGCCACTTTCGTCTTTCCGAGAACAAATCCAAGTTGTGGTTCCCCGACCGTTTCTACGGTTCTTAAGTACACAACGGCTGCAATGGCCTTTTCTGAAGCGTCAGAGAACACGTGTAGTTCCCTTTTGTTGGCTTTGTTAAGGTTAGCCACATATGTGCGTGGAATGCGTAGATTCTCAATTTCGTGTAGGGAGTCCCTCCAGTTTTCCCATTCAATGGCCAACTCGTCTGATACAGGCTGATCCCAGTCTATGGTTTCTGATACTAGGGTTCTGAGCATAAGTTTCCCGTGAATAATAACGGGAGCAAGAAACCCGAGCGGATCGAAGATACTATTGACTGTGGAGAGTATACCTCTTCGTGTGACTGGTTTGTCTTCTGTAGATAGCTGAAACAGGAAGTTGTCAGTGTTGACGTCCCATATAAGTCCGAGGCTTCTCTGAAGAGGCTTATCATCTGCGTCCAAGTTCAAGTCCTTTAGGTTGCTAGCCAGATCACTGGAAGGAAACGCAGCCATTACTTCTGGGCTGTTAGATGCAAACTTATGCAATCGCAGATTCCCGTATTCCATCAATGCATTCTGGTTGTCCTTCATGAGGGTAACTGCCTCTTCCGGTGTTGCGCAAGAGGTCAATCCATCGTCAACGTAGAAGTCATTGATAACGAAGTTCGGTACATGGCTACCGTATTTTGACTCGGATTCTACAGCTGCTTTTCGTAGACCTAGTGTGGCTACTGTTGGTGATGGGCTATTACCGAATACATGGACACGCATACGGTACTCTATAAGTTCTTCATTTGGATTGTTGTCCTTGTACCACAGGAAACGTAGGTAATTTCGATGGTCGTCTCGAACCACGAAGCAATGAAACATGTGTTGCACATCGGCTGTAACGGCAATCTTTTCCCTCCGAAAGCGGACAAGAACCCGGAGTAAACTGTTAGTCAGGTCTGGACCTGTCAACAAAACGTTGTTCAAAGAAATTCCGTTGTATTTAGCTGAGGAATCAAAGACACCACGAATCTTATCGGGCTTTCTCGGGTGATAGACATCAAATAGTGGAAGGTACCAGCATTCCTCGTTTTCTTTTAACGGTGGAGCAACTTCCGCGTGGTTGTTGTCCAGTATGTTTCCCATGAATTCTATTAAGTGTGCTTTCTTCACGGGGTTCTTTTTTAGACTAGTGTCCAACATTTTCGCTCTCTGAACAGCTTGATCCCTATTGTTGGGTAGGCGTGGTCTTGTAGCTCGAAAAGGCAGGGGTGCAACCCAGCTTCCTGTGTCATCTCTCACAAATTCGTCGTCCATCTGTTTCATGAACAGTTTATCGTCGTGAGACATCCCTGGTTTATCATCGTCAGGTGTCCTGACAAACACATCTCGTCCTATGCTGTTGTCCTTCGGGAATTGTTCCCGTATCTCAAAGTTGTTTTCGCACGGTTTTAAAACCGTAGGGCGACCGGAAGTCGATACATATGTCCTGTTTACATTGATGTCGGTAGGCACATGTTGCTTGTCTAAGCATGTTTCACCCACTACGACCCAGCCAAGTTTGAGTCGTTGGGCGTATGGAGCTTTAAAGGGTCCAAGCTTTTGACCGTGCACGTGATGAGCTTCCGGTAGATCCCGACCAATGAGAAGCATGATACTGCAACTATCATCCAAAGGTGAGAGGTGTTTCGCTATTTCTCCTAAGTGGGGGTGTTTGCTGGCAATATCCGGTGTCGGAATCTCGTTCCTGTTGTCGGGTATGTTGTCGCATTCTATTAGGACTGGTAAAACTAATGGGTCGCTGCCATCGATTGTAGTTACAATAAAGTCCTTCCCTCGCCTTCCAGAAGTCGTGATCTTTCCAGAGCAGGTGGAAAGCGTATATGTCTCGGGAACGTCCCGTACATTGAAATACTGAAAGAATTCTGGAGAGGCTAAGGACCTGTTGCTCTGGTCGTCGATTATGGCGTACATTTTCTTCGTGTATCCCGGGTGGTTCTTGTGAAACACGATAACTGGAAGTATTTTTGCACAAGATTTTCCACCATATTCTTTACATATTTCCGTGCAGGATGAGTTGACCATGTTAACGGTAGTTGCGCTCCCTGACTCCCCGCCGTTGTTTTGTGCGGGCTTAGCCAATGAATGAGAAGCAGGTTTGTTAACGTGAAGAGCCGTGGTATGCTGTTTACTACCACACTCCTTGCATGAAACACTGACGGGACAATCCCGGCTTACATGCTTATTCGAGTCGCAGCACTTAAAACAAACTTTGTTGTCTTTCAGCAGAGTTCTGCGTTCCTCCATAGGTTTAGAGCGGAATCCACGGCAGTCATTTAATGAATGTTTGGAGCCATGCAAGACGCATTTTTCAATCCTGTCTGACAAATGATTGACGTTTGACGCATCAGTTTTGTGAACACCGATTTTAGCCTGGGGCTTAGATGTGGACCTTGTCGAACTCCCTTTTTGAGATGAAATAACGGGTTCCGAGTCGTAGGTAAACCCTGGGTTGTTTCTGATCCTACTAATCTCCCGTATGAATGCGGAAAATTCCTTAAAGGGAGGAAATGAAGTAGAGTGCTGGTCATTGTATCTTACTGCTCTTGTCCATTTTTCTTGTAGACCAAATGGCAGTTTAGACACAATAGGTCTGATTCCCGAGGAGGAATCGAAATAGGCCAACAGATTCTTGAGCTGTGGTTTCTCCTTTATGTACTCGATCTCTGACAAGATATCTGACAGCTCGTAGAGACGTTTGTTGTCTTTGTTTGTGAGCTTTGGGAAATCTGTTAACTTCGTTTTAAGGGAAGCTTCGATCATTTCCGGACAACCATATCGTTCATCAAGTCTTTGCCAAAGACGTTGTAGACCTCTGGCTGGGTTGTCGGCATTGGATGCTCGAATACTAATCGCGTGCTTCGACGATTCAGTTCCTAACCATTTGACCAGTAGGTCTAGCTGTTCCGAGTCCGAGACGTCGAGTTCCTTTATCACACTTTCGAAGCTCGACTTCCAAATATGGTACGACTCAGCCCTATCATTGAAAGCACTGAGTCGGGAGAATATCAGGTCCTTTCGCAATAGAAATTTTGTGATGGCAGGCGGCGGGTCTGAACCCGTATCCTGATAACCGGATGTGGGTTGTCTTACATCTACGGGGCTTGATGGCCTGTGCCTAGGATAGTCTTGATAGGGTGTAAAAACAGGTGCATGTGTGTTCAGCCCAGATAAACCGGGAGTCTGTGTCTGGGTGACTGGAATATATCTACAATTGTTCATCGGCGTAGATGTTGCAGAAGGAAGTCCTAAATCTCCAACCCGTGAATGGTGTGAAGGTCGAGTATTAAATGCGACAGCTGTGGTCATATCTAGCTCTTCTTTAGGAGCATTTCCGGAAAGACCTAGTCCCGAGTGTGCGGAACGGGAGAAACGAGTCGTGTCTTTCGGTATGTCAGAAGGTACGTGGAAATCCGCGTTTTGCATCCGATATTCCTGTTGGCTGTGACCACTGTGCTCCTGGACATAATATTGGACCCGTTTAATCGGGTCGTCGGTAGGAACCGGAAGTGGATCGTCCAAATCTTGTTCCATGTCGTCCTCCTGTTCTAGGATCCGGGCTTCGGCTTCTAGTTCGGCAGCCTGTCGCTGTGTTTCTAGCAGAGTCATTTCCGCCTTGATTTCGGCCTTTCTACGATTAACTTCCGCTTCTTGCTTTGTCATGAGCGCCTGTTTTTCGGCAAAGGCGATTGCTGCTTTTGCCGCCTCGGCTTTGGCTCGTGTTCTCTTGGCCAAACTGGATGTATTTGATCTACGAGAACTGGTCTCGCTATTTGATTCTGACTTTGGTGTTTTAACAGACTTCGCCATGCTGGTCTGTTTTAGTACCTCATGCAGGTTGGCTATAGCGGAGTCGTACATTCGCTGGCGAACGTCGACAACTGGACTTATGACATCTAAGTCTTGATTTGCCAAATTTGTTCTTTGGCCCTTCACAAACACGAGGTATTCCTCGCATAGCCGGTTGTACCTTGTGTAGGCTTTAACAACTTTTTGTTCAAGTTCCAGGCATTTTCTTTCCTCTGACGGAGGGTTGTCGGTCTCCTGTAAGATTGCGTTACACATGGACCAAAGAAGTTCAATGTCTTGTGAGAGCTTGTCTCTCCTTTGGATGTACTGTTCTTCTCCTTTTTCCGTCAATGTCCGCGTTCTGGACGTGGATGACATCTGATCGTCCTCTGGATTCATTATGTGGCGATGTTGTGTTGACCCCGCGAGTCGTACAACGGTGCCCCGAAGAAGTTAACCAACCAGGTGTAGTCAATTTACTATTCTGCCCGTGTGGCAGATAGCTAACCAAATATATATACGGGGCAAATATACGACAAATCCGGGGAAAGATCGTTTATTAAACCACGTAATACACAAGTGAAGTAAAGTGAAGTGAAGTTGAAGAGATGGTAAATTGCTGAAACATAAATAAAACAATCATAAGTATGAATCAGGGAAAGTTACAAATATAACGTTAATTAAATTTTTAGAACCATAAAAATATACAGTCTCTAGAGTTTATAAATCATTAATAAAAGGCAATCACAGTTAAACAAAGTTACTGAAAATCACATCTGGCTATTCAAGGTCAGTCGAGATCCAAAAATGACGAACAGAAGTAATCCTTTCAATAAACGAATCTTTAAACGATTATTAAAACATGAATAAACAGCCGAAAGTTTCATAAAATGATTTAAATTGTCTTACACTGTACGTCGGCAAGGTTTAACTCCTAAAATAGAGATGATCCAAAAACGTGTCGGACAAGTATTTCATCACACAGAAGAGAAAGAATTCGAAGGAAGCTAAAACCTGTGAGACTGTCCAGAGGAGTTGCATAAAAACTGGGCTGCTAAACCGATCCAAACAATAAGTAGATGTGGTTAATTGTTCAAACATAAATCTTACACGATAATTAATAATCCCAGAAGGAATAAAAATTTGTAATGTAATTACAGTACAGTTCCGTTCCGCAAATTACAAAAAGCCCTATAACGGATTGAAATTTTCAATTAGTAAAAAAACTCGCTGTTTTGTTTCTCATTATATATCGTCCGACCAAGGGCATTAAGTTGTCGGTGTAGGACGTAAAAAACTCCCCAAGTCAAGTCTCATTATATAATAAGCAGGCCTGGATACAGAGACTCATACTAAAGAATCCTGTGCTAATACCGATATGCCCGGACTGTGCAAGATAGAGATCCAGGAATGGACAATACAGTTGTAGGATTGAAATGAAATTTTTAAAAAGATTTCATTTGTATTATCAGGTTTTGTTCGTGCCCTAGATGATCTTTAAATACTCTCTTTTATTGGAATGACCTCTGCAATATAGCAAACAAAATTCCTTACAGTCAAAATTGCAGCATTACCCACCATGAGTAAATATAAACAAGTCATCTGACATATAAGAAACATGCCAAGAAATAAACCCAAGATTGTTATTTAAATCTATCCCGCTGTGCTCAACATTATTACTTTGCATGCATAAGGCTTATATGTAGCAAGACTATACGTGTCTGTTACACCACGATGTAATGAAGGTCTTTCCCAGCAAACACATGACGTAAATCTAACGTTGGTTATAAGTTGTGAGAATGTCGGACCTGGGTGCCGTTTCATAAAACGAGCGCTAATTAACGTGCTCGTTATCCCGTGCAATTTAAATGGGATTAACGTGCACGTTAAGCTAACGATCGCTTTATGAAACGGCACCCTGCATTACTAATCTACAACGAAAATGCAACGTTGTTGTTACGTCTTTATTTCGTAACGTAATTAAGCACGTTTAACTGACATTGTTAAAACATTGTAAAAAAAATAGCAACATTTGTATACCATTGTGCAGACGTTGTTAAATCACGTAAAACATAACGTTAATTCAACGTGTTTTTTACGTTACAATAAACTTAGCGAACATATTTGCAACGTCCCTGTAACGTTTATTAGTGTTTATTACTGTTCGACTTATTAAGAACCCATTTACGTTTTTTGCAGTGGATTTTCGGAAAAAATTGTGGGTTAGAGTAGATATAAATATTTTACAGTTTAACACGTTTTTTTGAAATAAAGAATATCTGAAATATTAAAAAAATGATAATAAATAATGTTTCTTTCTGTTTACAAACTTTCCTGGTTTGAGGAGGGTGGGAGGGTTTCGATAGATACTTTACATTTTAATAAATAAATGACTTTCCACAAGAATTTAATTAGCATGTTCCTTCTAAATCTGTTTTGCTTTTATTCGAATTATGTCTCTTACGGTTGTTTTTTGTTCCGTTGCGATTTACGTTGGTCGGGGGTTTACAACATATACTTAACATTGTATTAAATTTTACGAATTTCATCTAGAATCTAAGTAACATTCCCGGTTAGTCGTTTTATTCTCTGTATATCTCTTACAATGATTTTTTTGTTCTTGCCGATCGAATGTAAATAGCAGGGGTCATGAAATTACACAAGGGTTGTAAAACCACACGTGCACGCGTATTTGGATATCTTGTGATTGTTTGCTATTGAAACAAGAAAACTGGGTCATTCGCCACATGGAAAGAAAAGACACGGCTCAAAAGTAAGTACTATAATATATTATACAATAGACAAAATTCATAAGAAAACGTTTACATATTTTTGAAATGTAATAATTCATCTTTTAATTCTTTAAGAAAACGAATTTGAATATTGTATATTTTTACCAATGTTTACGTTGCAACATTCGCACTTCAATTTAATTTCTTTTCCTCAAAATCACGTTGACTTCGTATATTTAAAGTTCTACTACACGCACTTGAGGACTTAGTCCGGATCCGAAACGTACGCTCCTACTCATGGGGGTACTGGAGTACGCCAACGTTACAGCGGAGCAGGCCGACCGCTAGCAGGACATATGCTGCCGAGTACTTCGATTAGGTATCCCCGAAGGCCGGGCTTCGACAAACCCACCATGTTGGAGTCCATGGACTACTAACAACTAACATCCGTCCGACTGAGGGTATTTAATACTTATCAGTGTAGGACGTTAAAAACCCCAACAAGAAAAAGAAAACCTATTTGGGTCTTAGAATGTATTTATAGCGGATCTTATTTCGTGAAATGTGTCCTTAACGAATTTCAGTCAGCAGGTTTTTTCTTATGTGCATTTGGACTCTGAAACTCAAACTGAAATATTTTGTAAACATCGCTTATACATGTAATAACAGGGACGGATACAGGAATTGTTTTAGGGGAGGCGTAAAAGTCCGGGATCGGAGTTGCTCAAGGAAGCTCCGGGAATCTAAGCGTTTGGTAGCCATCTAGAGACTCGTTTTTTACTTTCCCCCCTACTGTTAGCTGGCTTTATTTTTCAACTATGGCCATAAACAATGAATTTTCTTTTATGAAATATCATATTCCTTTTCCTTAAGTTCGCCCGTTTTACCCTCTCGTTCTCTCGCTGTCTCTCTTTTTTAGGGTAGGTCGCATGCTTGGTACGCCTTTCCTTCGATCCGCGCCTGAATAATCATTTTCCTATTATTCTTTTTTCATTCTTGCACATATTTCAGTAGGATTAAGATTATAATATGAATAGTAAATTTTTTTTTTATCTTACAGCTCAAGCTGCTAACTGCTCTGGGAGGTAGCTCTGGTTGGGACTCCATACGGGGAAGGATGAAGACAATTGGCAGCAATGCCTTATGGTCTGACAACAGTTTAAGAGGGAAAAAGGAAAGCTGCCATTACATGTGTTGTCAGATGATGATACGTAAGTTATTTTGCTAAACATTGTATTATAAATAATAATCAAACCACAACACAGGATTGTTACGTGTTAATTGATACATGATTGTATACAGAGATGCTTAAATGAAAGGAAGAGCAACAATGTCTTTGTTAACACTTTTCAGTAATTATTATTTGGACCAATATAAAACTGTAAACCCTGATTAATCTTTGCAAATGACCAATTTATTGAAATGCAACTACTGTTAACCAGATGAAAAAAATACTGAAAGATTTATAAATTTTCATCTTCTTTAAAGGTTTTCCGGAAAAAATCATCCATCAGCCACAGAGATGGATCCTGAGGAGATTATAAATGAATGTCTAAAACATGCCCCCAATAGGCCAGGGGATCAAGATATAAGGTAAGTTTAATAATTGCTGACTTAGGGAAACCAAATAATCTGTATTCAGAACACAGATTGTCTCAAAATATTTTCAGATTAATGTTTGTTTTTTTTTAATTGCGGTTGACGCAACTTTCAGCAATTTCAGCTGTATCATGACGTCCGGGTTTTATTGCGGGAGGAATAACCGGTAAAATGCCCGAATAACCTCAATCCTTGTCAATTAAGTTTTGTATTCGAGCACATCATGCCCGTCGAAAGGCGCGATCCAACGACCGCAGAGTTAACAGACACGTGGTCAATATAAGATGGCTAACTACCATAACCACGCGGCCATCGACGTCCTCGATTCAAAATATTAACGTAAAGAGACACACTGATATAAAAACTTTTATCATGTGACCAAAATTTCTAAAATTACAGTATATTTTTTTACATTTTTTGGTGGGCTTTACACACACTTCAAACTTGACCACTGCTACTGTTACGTATGAAGAATGCTTAAATGTACTCAATAAAATTATATAATGTAAAAGATGGTTAAAAATAGTCTATCAGATAATGAAATTATATTGCTGTAATTCTTATAAAAAATATGGGAAGATGCAAGACATTTAATTAATTACTTTATTTATTTATTTATTTATTAATTGATTAATTAATATACTTTTATGTGCCAGAATCCAGACAGCAACCAGTTGTAACTGTATTGCATAACTCTGCAAACACGTTTAAAAAGTTAATGTATTGATTGTATGTTACAAAATCCTCAGATTCGATGTCATATAGATCTGTGTTGTGAATTTTTTTGCTCTCTCTCTCTCTCTCTACAGCACTTATTGTTATTCATTTACTTTGTGTATTGACAGTAAGTAATTGTTAAACATATGTTTTAATATGTATTGCCTTTAATTTGTGTGTTTTTAATTGTAGTGGTATGTGTGTCTGTATGTATTAACGTCCTAAACCACTGTTTATATTTTTTGTGTCCTCTTGTACACCTCTGTGTCAGAGGCTTAATTAACTGTTTTGTCTTGTAATATTTAAACAATAAAAATAGGAAACTAATTTATTTTTCTATTTTAATTATACAAGAAATTTTAATCGTTTTTCCTTTGAAAATCCTCTTTCGCATTTCACCCTACTATGTACTTTGCGGAGCCTGCAGCAGAGCTTTTCGAGACATAAAGGAAGTTATATGTAGCTTCTTATATGTTCCCTGAATTCTTGAAATGTTCACCAGTTGGTATCTCTTGTATTTGTTTTACGTTGGCTATTAGAGATGTATTTTTGTGGTTAATAAATACGACGCGGTTATGACCATATTTCTTGCGAGGGAAAAAACGGAACATTAATTTTCATGTAGACATTCTTTCATATATACAACAATTGCTTGTTTCAGTTACGTTAAACAAACGTCTGTGGAACGTGTTATGTATTATTTTTAATGTTGTGACAACGTTTGAAGAACATCTTCGTCAAAATCATACGTAGTCTGTCGGGTGTACGTCATGATTTTTTCGTTACGTTTGGCGAATGTCTGTTAAACGTCGTAAATTGGTTGCAAAAAAAGGTGACGGTAAGAAAACTATCCATTTTTTCGTAAAAATAAAAAAGTTACTGAAACCAAAAACACATTTAACGACGTAACTACGACGTAAAATTTTTTGCTGGGTTTCCCACTACAGTGGAAAGACCTTTTTGTATTCGCCTGATTATAATTTTTTTTTCTCCTACAATTTCTAAATAGGTTCGCTAGAAATTGTTTTGACATATCATTTTGATACTTAGTCACTTTAATCGCTCATACCATAAGACGCTTGACTCACCCTGTGAGACCGTTCTATTTTTAGTATCTGAGTTTTCTGCCAGACCACCGTAAACATTGGTAGCAGTTAAACTCAAAAACCGTAACCGATACTCAAAAACTGAAGTGTACAAAATGTAGGCCGACCTATGACGATGATTTAACATGCAATTTTTTTGACCTAAAAAGTGTCGCAACCCGTAATATTTTTTTCTCAAAAACCGTTCGTCCTAGAGACTTGGGATCACCACCATTGATCCCAAGTGACATGTATTACATAGGATCAATGGTGGTGACATATATTACATTAAAACTATCAAGGTCAAAGATAAAAAGTCAAGGTCAAAGGTCACCTTCGGTCTTGTAAGCACTACATCTCATAAACCATAAAAGATAGAAGCAGACAATAAACGGGGAAAAACATCATTTATTGGTACATTTGCCCCGAAATTGTGTGATGAACCGTTTCGAGTTACAGTCCTTGACTTATTTCAGTTTATCGGTTTTTTGCTTAAAACTTGAAAACTGTTAAAGATAATATAGTAAACATATAGGTTTTAAGTGATCAGTAAGAATAAAGCTTCAATTTGAGCCAACGGTCACAGGTTAAGGTCATAACTTGCAACAAAATAACTGTTATAAAAAGTACTTAGCAACCTTATTTTTTGAATCACAATGATAACTGTACTTTACTGTAATATGTCATTACAATATGAAAATGGCATTTGTTCCATAGCAACGGGTATAAAAGTCATTAAAACCATATATATTTTGCTCGTGAACAGTTTCTTTGCTCGAATAACTCATTTTTATGACCGGAAGTGACATTTGTGTGCTTATCAACAGGCACAAAAACCAATAGTATTACATATATTTTCTGACTTTAGATGGATAGTGGGAAAGACCTTCTCATTTGTTCTCATAACAAAAGTAAGTTTAATTTTAGTATGAGTTGTAAAAGTTTACGAAAAAGAAGGTCTTGTCAGAAGACATTTAACACAAGGCAAAGTGATTTATACAATACTGACTGACATAATACAAACTTGGTTTTCGGACTGTTATGTCTAGGCATGACAATGTATATTCTTTATATTCTTAGCTTTATGATTGAATAATGTTTCAACTTCTTTTTAGTGTACTAAACTCTCAAGGATGGTCTCGCCAGAAATATGCCAACCCCTTACTTCTACATGAAGTATCCTTGTTATCACAATTAAGGAACTACTACTATACGCTTCCTCTAAATAAATGAGACCAATATCTAAGAGAGACAACTATATTTAGCAGATTTAACCGTATTTTATGGTTTTAATAAAATCTAGAAAAGCACCATGAACAAATTCTCCATTTAAACCACCTAAACAATAATAATAATAATAATAATAATAATAATAATAATAATAATAATAATAATAATAATAATAATAATAAAAAGAATAAAAAATCAAGACTAAGCCAGTTTATATCTCCTTTTAGAAATACTGTTATATAGGATTAGAAATTTATTCCACTAGGACCACGTCGAACACCAACCGAAATAAAATGACGTTTCAAGACAAATTAAAAGGCAGTTGAAATTAGTTCTGATTTGCTCTCGAAACACCAATAGCTGGAAGATGTATCACTTAACAAGGTTACAGACGATTGTGCTACTTGGTGTCTCGCTTCTCTGTGCTGTGTGAATATTTGGGGTTTCAAAATTGTTGGGAAAAACTGTAGGCCTTACAACTATTCTTCCTGTTTTAGGATTTATTACCAACATTGAATAGATGCTAGTAATGTGAAAATAAAGAAAAATTGTCAAAATTACATGGTCTTCTCGAACCTGCTGCTTTAAATGAAAGTCATGATTAAATATCTTTAAAAAGTCACACTTCTATTAGCGCTTTGATCGAAATCCATTTCACCAATTAGTGAATTTAAAAGTGTTTAAATTTCGTGCGCTGAAATTTTATTCAAGGATAGAGCCCAATCTAGATTATATATAACGTTTTAAAATTTATACGATAAAAATCTAGGCAAAACGCGCGTCTGGCAATTGAAAGTAAATTCTATAAACCTTTAACTGGTTTACTGGTGGGCTTTTAGTCCCCTGGGTATCAGCAGTCCAGTAGTAACACTTAGGTTCAAACAGGAATTTCATTGATTCGGTCCTTGATATAGACATTTTATAAATTTATAAATTGCGGAAATTATTTTATTTCTAAACTCCATATGTTTTTAAGGTGAAGATATCCTAGCCGGATTTGGTGAAACGTTCTAGAATAAAAGCTCTATTAATATTGATTATTGTTTGGGTTTAAGCACCGTTTGAATTTTTGGTTAGACGAAACGCGCGTCTGGCGTAGTAAACTCTGTAAGCATTGGTATCTGCGATTTTATTAGATTGTATTACCTAATTCGTAGCGTGTGTCGAAAAACCTATTAAATGGTATGCACCAATGTGGAGGAGAAAGCCGATGTTTTGAATAGAATTTGGTACTTTTATTTCCTTGATCGCTTTCGATACTCTACAAAAACTTTAGTGCTTTTCAGAGATCTTATAAGAAACATGGCATAGTTAGAGATCCCATTTTTTGCATTTTACGTATAGTGTAATTTAATATAAAACACCAGAATATCACTTCCATGTTGATAATTCGCTGTGATAGGAAAACTTACCATGAATGGCATTTCTAACGATAAACATATCATTAAATTAGTCAAAAAATATGTCGAATACTTTCAAGTTGAAACCATTTTATATCAGCACTTCTATCAAACGACTGATTTATCGTCACGTTTTCACATAGACAGAGTCAAAATGTTAGCCCCGTTATATAATGTCCTCAGAAGTGTACCACATGTTTCGTTACCTATTGGAACATTATTAGTAACCACTGAAACGTTTCCAAGTTATGACAACTTTTGAGACAATTTTGGAGAAAAAAGTCAATAACAAAATAAGGAGCACCAAGGAAACTTTGAAGACATCAAATTTTCACAGAGATTTTGCATATTCCTGCTGCATACGTGAGGAAAATTTTTAATTTTGATATTAAAAAAGGTCTTGTTTGTCGTGTCATATTCGAGGTGATAGTATAAACATGGGGTAGATGTAGCTTTTTCTGCGGTTTATTTAATAAACTGTCTGAAGGATATATGTTTTTGTTCGGTTTAAATGACTTTTTAGGATAAGGGCCATTTTTGGTCTAATTTTCTGAATATAAATAAATTAGGTGTACTCTCTTAGTCTATATTCGTGAAAATCGGTATTTTGTGCATTTCTAACTGAATATTTGCTGCAAGCGCCAATGTAGATCATTTGAAAATTTAAACTATATATTTTCCTGAATTGGTTTCAAAAATAAACAAAAAGCATTTGTCTACGTTGTCGATCTAACGAAATTATTTTGTAAAATCCGTTCGTCGTGTATTGTATAAAAATATTGAGTGACAAGAAAATAGATAGTAAACGGCACGACGTGATTTCGCCGTATAACTATGCATTGCGTAAATTCAGCAAATTGTTTCCGAGGAACGAACTAAAACAGACAAAAATTATTTGATATTAATATAGCTACCTACAATTAAAAAAAACTTTTTGTGCAGAAAATTTACGAAAATAATATAAAATGAGAAATTTCCTAGAGGGAATATACTTTTCTTATATTAGAACAATTTTGGAAAATTGCAATGTCGTATGGCATAACCATACACATGATTAGTAAACAAGCTACAGAGTGTCTAGCTAGACGCTATGCGTATTGTTACGGGAGGGAAAAATTGACGTCGTCAGAGAAACTTCATCAAGAGACGGATTGGGAAACACTTTTGGTTATGAGGGAAAACTCGACTTATTCTATTGTATAAGATTATAAACAATTAAGGCATTTCCAAATTATCTATGGGTTGTTCCTGGTTCAGTTGGTAATCGACATTTTACTTGCTAAGTCGAAAATAATGTTAATGTACGTACACGAACGAACTTCTACACTGAATATTTTCTGCCTTCGACCATTAACATGTGGAATAATTTACCATTAGATCTACAAATGTCTACCTCGTTAAGTATATTTAAAAATAAATTTTAGAATCGAACGAAAGTAACCCCAAAAACACTAATTACGTCGGAACTAGACAAGGGCAGATTCTACATGCAAGGCGTCGTATGAACAGTAGTTCTCTAAATGAGCATCTATTTCTGCGAAACCTTGTAGATTCTCCAAAACTGTACATGTGGTTATGTCGAATCAACCTCTCAATTCCTTTTTTAATGTTAAACGATCAGCTTCGGTATAGTCCCATACTTACTATTGATTTAAACCAACCAATATTGAATGGGTCAGACTTGCTAACATTAGATAAAAATATTAATTCCATCATTTCTATGGTCACACTGACAGTTTCTTTAATT
The DNA here is from genome assembly GCA_944474755.1 of Limnoperna fortunei. Classification (NCBI taxonomy): domain Eukaryota; kingdom Metazoa; phylum Mollusca; class Bivalvia; order Mytilida; family Modiolidae; genus Limnoperna; species Limnoperna fortunei. Next base: position 22,834,750 of record OX104115.1, on the reverse strand, counting down.
GATTACACTTCTTGACAATATTTACATGTCCTTTTTCTATTTGTATTCGTTCTCTAAGCATGCTCATAGTTTTGAAATTATATTTTGTCGGAATTGTAAGGAGACGGATTTACAAAAGAATACATGCTTATTTCCGAATTCTGTATAGATGTAAATCTTTGTACGATTTATATCGTACATATGATTGATATTTATATATTTATAAAATATGTTTTATGAAATGGTAAAGATTTAAAATATAAATATATACTTGCAGTATAGTTTTTCATTTTATAATGAATAGATTTTTCTCTTGGCACTAACTCAAGAATAATACAATAATAAAATAAGACCGCCTTCTATCTCCCCTCGTTCTTTCTGCCACTTAAAGTGAATGTTAATTAAAAATATTTTATTTATTTATATGTATTCAAAATATAGTCAATAACAGATGAAATGTATTGATAAACAACATATCATTACTAAATCACTGTTATTATATATGTTTTTTTAAAACTGGATACAAATGGTATACGAGTTAGATCTAAAGTCTGTATTTTAATTGTTTTTTATGATGTTTTGTTTGTATTAATTAGTAAATATAAATTATAATTATACATAAAATCAATGTAAATACCGCAACAACCATTAAGTTTGTATATCTAATATTAAGTAAGTATTAAGGTATAAACATAAAAAAATATTTAAGGGTGTCGTTAGTATCGACAAACGTGAGGGTCGACTTAGCTAAGGCTTTAGAATAAACATCTTTGATAACTTGACAATGATTTTCCTTGTCTAGTTACTTTTTATGCTGCATATTATTGTTAATTAAAATTTTATAAATTAATTGGACATTTTTATGTAGGCCTGTGCACATTATGATGATTGGATCTTATGTAATAAGATGTGCTTCAGGACAGCAAGATCTCGTTCTGGTGTTCTCAAATTGGGGCCAAAAAGACCTAACCCTAACATAAATGTTTGGTGACAAGTCTATGCTGGTTTGAGGATTCAGCAGGTAGAATCTCATATCCAGACAATACTGACGTTTAGTTATAATAACCCTACTTTATTTATTCACAATCACAATTTCTCCATCATATTGAAGATATCCGGTGAATCAGAAGATATTCAGAAATATTTTAAATTGTAAAATGTCAATACATGTATTATTCATTACTGATTTCGTATGTGTAATCACTTTTCAAAATAAGTCAAGGTCAAAAGTCATCTCCTATAGTATCTGACACATCGCCTTGATATTATCTACCCACATTCCAAATATCAAAAGCCTACCTCTAAGGATAAAAAAGTTACAGCCTGGACATGAATTTGTCATGCAGAAAGCAATAATGTGACCTTAAGGTCAAAGTTCAAGGTCAAAGGTGATCAACCACGGTATGCGACACATCGCCTTGATATTATCTACCAACATTCCAAATATCAAAAGCCTACCTCAAAAGATAAAAAAGTTACACACCGGACACAATTAGTCTCGAACGGACGCACGGACGGACAGACTCATCACTATAGGGCGTCCGCCACAAATTGGCGGGGCCCTAATGATCCCATTCTTCGTCATATAAGGATCCTCTGTGGCCGAACGGTTAAGATAGTTTATCTGCTATTAATCACGCGATCTGTAAACACTAAGGTTGCAGATTTGAGTCTCACTGCCGGCAGTGTGTACTTGACTCCAATCTTAATTGACAAGAAGGGAAAGTTTTCCTATAGCAGGTCAAGGGTTTTATCCAGTAACTCCTGCTTTATATATGTCATTATACAGCTGAAAAATTGTCGAAGTTTGCGTTAAACAACATTCAAACAAACAAACAAACAAATATTTGCCATAAAATGTTATTAAAAAACATGCAAAGCTTTCAATTTTTTTTCATTTGATATAACACATGCAAATCTCCACAAAACGGCTATCAATATTTCTGCTACTATCATAAACAAAATTCATAATATGCACATTATAATAATTGTATTTTCTAAGGAAGTAAAATCTAAGAATTATGTTACAATGAAATATCACATAGTGCGTTATAAAAGAAAGATAACACACACTGAGCCCGAGTTGTCAAAAAGGATAATTTGAAGTTTCTTTACAATGTTTCAATATATACATAATATAATTTTGAGTTAATCCATTAAATGCAACTATCCATGCGAAGTAGCCTGTTTTTAAATTACGTTTAGACCAGACACATCGTACAATGTGTGTTCCGGAATGTCTTGACTTGTTGAAATTCCGCATGATGGGAGCCACATACCAACTGCAATACAAATATGTAATTAAAAGTAGACAAAATAATAAACTATACATAATATGCGGACATAATGAGCAATAACTTCAAATAGTTCACACATTCGTTTAATGGACTGATAAATATAAAATGCCAACAGGCGCATACATGTTTCAGGGTATATTTTAGGCAATCAGTGAAAATGTATGCATGAACAAATATTTATTAGTTTGCATGGTTATTAATTTATAATGCCCTAGCAAGATGAAAAACAAAAAAAACTCAAAAACTAGCAATTATTTTTTTTTCGTGGGCTTTGAAAAACACTGTAAAATAATATAATGTTTGCTTTGGAGCTGCAATATACTTGTTTATAATACAGCACGCAAAAGATGTATTACCTGAAGATAAGCCACAGTTAAATTTTTGATGCTTAGTGCAAAACTAGAAAACAATGACATATCGCTGTTTTAAACATTCATATGTCTCTTTTTATTTTTTTTGTTACTCACAGAGTAAACGTTATACATAGTAAAGGAAGCATATTGTCTCATAAACATTTTTGAAAAGATTTACATTGTACATGACGAGTCTGATACCAGAAATATTTTCGAAAATACAAAACTACACAAAAACAGAAAACTTCGCCCAAACCTTGATGAGAAAGGTGTTATAAAGTTCATCAAAAGGGTAAAGCAACCTTTTACTTTTATAACATTCAGCGTGTAAATTCAATACAGTAAGGCAAAGCAAGGAATTAATCAAAACGGTAATTTGATCTATTGACAAAATAAAGTCTTATTAAGTTAGAGACTTACAACGACGAACAGTGACTGCACTAAAATTTACAGCCATACAAATTTAACATGAGAGCTTCGTTTATATTGATAAAATGCTTCTGTGTAATCATTCCATCCAAATCTATAAAAGCTATCGTATCGTTTTATCTTATAAGGGGGTCAGATGTTATATGTAGTTGTAAATTTTATGATCTAAAATTAAGTTTAAACTCTAATCATTTTTATTAAATATAAACAATATTCTGACACTATGAGCCAAATATCAGTTAACGTTGAGAGTGCGTTTAAAAAGTGTAATAGATCATTTTATGAAAGAAAGATCACAACCTCAAAAATCAGGTCTTCTGTGTCCACGAAACCCTGACAAACTTAGCTAGGAAATTCATAGATTTTCATATGACGTCAAACCTTCAAAATATCAACCAATGAAACAGTTTGGCAATAGTCATTCTTATTCAATCTTGATCGGGAAGAAAACATAACGCAGTAATAACAAACCATTAACACGACTGTACAAAATACACTGAATTTCTCGTGGTCTATGCAACACATCCGTTTGGTTTATTTACAATCGATATCGGGTTATTCCCTAACCAAATCGTGAATGAAAGCGAGCTTTTGATCTGTTACATGCAGGTACGATGTAGCCAATCAAAATAGTGACGTCGAGCCCGGGAATATCCTAACTGTTTGTCAGGGTTTCGTGGACACATGAGAACACTGAAACCCTGACCTGTGAGAATGGAAAGATCATTATATAGGGACTGAGTTTGACCCAATTTATATTCTAAATAACACATTTTATAATAATACGTGACACATTAATACCTTGGCTGCAGTGACAGTTGTCCTGGGTCATATCTTTCTTAACCATATAATTAAACATGTCGTTTGTTTTGTGTCCGTTCTTTGCTTCATTTTCCACTAAAAACAAAGAATTTGAAAAGTTGCTCAATACTGGTAAGCATTAAAAATCTCCTTTGCTAAGAGTACTGAATTAAAAAGTAATCAGGAATATCATTGATTGTTGCAGTGATATAGTCATTGTATAACATCTTATTCTTTGGATTTTAAATATTAAGTTTAAGTTTGAGCGCCACTGATAAGTATTGACAAGATGAAACGCACGTCTGGCGTTGTAAATTCAATTAATCTAAATATTTTTAATACCATTTAATTTAAAACTGATTGGTGATACTTCCCTTGTTATTATTCACAAACAAGCATTACAATCCTTGGTGGAAAGATTAATAGAGTGTGCTATATTTGATACAACTTTTAAAAAAATATATTATATTACATGTTAATACCTGTCGTTAGGTTTGCATCCATTGTTTGGTTCATGTTCGCCTGAAAACGAAGTATAGAAAGGTAATTTTCAATCAAATCATTTGCACTGAGAATTCACATTAAAAATAATCTATAATTATAATAGCTTCCATAATTTTTATGGTTTAGGTCTTTTCCCTCATTGCATAAATAAGAAAGATAGCGGATTCAAGGTTTTTGTTTACATTACGTATTGATTATATAGTCTATACACAACTCGCATACCACAGTTGTTGCCTTTAGAGTTGTCAAAATAGTTTACAAGATCCATACAAAATATTTCTCAATCGGGTGTGCATTTATCATTATAATTTGATAATTAATAAACATTCAATATGTCTAGAAATTATCCTTTTATCAATAGATTGATTGCATCAAGTTTAAGACGTCTTAGAACGCACGGATTTAACATAATATAATAATTATTATAATAATTATATTAATATTTAAGAGTATTATACTTTATGCATGTAAGATGTATATTTCAGTGGATAAGGAGAGGGAAACAACCTAATCTGTCACCCTGACTCAGTGAGTAACATATTTTGAAATATCACACTTTCATAAACCTACATGTAAAGCTTGTGTATCTAGTGTGAGCATGTAAGTAGCGTGTTTTTTATCTTCACACAAGCGCTGACCAGTTGACATTATTCAAAAAGAATATTGTTTTCTTTAAATGTTTGTGGATGTTTCGACAGCGAACAAATTGCAAACCGTAAACAAATTCGCGATTTATTGATTGGTTGTTTAACTTAAATTGATCAAACTGAACAATTTTTACCAGTTTGCTTCAAGTCATTTCAACATTTGTATATTTGAGTGTTAATGGAAAAGAGTAAAATAAAGCTATGCTATATTTGTACTATCTTGGTGGTTAATCATATTGTATTAAATCAGGAATTTTTCGTTTTTATTTTGCCACAGATATGGCTAAAAAAAATTGAACAATGAAATAAACAAATGTTACATTTAACCTAATATGAACATTTAATTAAAGCACACTAGTGTGTAAATACCATAGTTTTTGATTTCATCCATGATCTCCACCTTTGATATCTATTATCGAAAGTTACTATTCTTTTTGCATGTTCTCCTGAAACATGATATATTTTGCATGCACTTTTTATGTTTATAATCTTCATAACTGAGTAATTTTCTACGTAATAACAAATTATTATTTCTATAGTATGATTTTTCCAGTAAATAACAGTACCAATAAAGCTGACCGATTAAGCATATAATGATCATTTTTTGTTCATGTATAATATCAATAAACACTAGCTGCTGTTCCGCATAAATATTGGATTAACTGATTTGTTAAAATTAACTTTAACTGATCAATATTCCTGCTGATAAAACTACCTGTTTAGCAGTTTGCAAACATACCTAATGCAAGGCATTTCTACATACGACATGTTAGAGTCAAACAGTGCACGATAAAATTTTCACGCTCATCAAGGGAAAGGTGGTGGATAAATGGGCAGGAAATAATCTGCTGGTTGAAAATCATAGAGTGTTAGACTAGTACAGACAATTGTGCTATTTGGAAAAGCTACCATACCATTCATCATCTACAAAGGGAAGTTTCAAAAAGAGTAATACTCTCCATAAATGTTACCCATTTTAGAACTCGGCTAGGCCTTCTTTATTATGACTTCACGAACCTCATCGAGAGGTCATACCTGTATTAAACACAATCCTTGTAGCTCGATGTGCAGGACCGTCCCAGTACCGGGGGATTAACAGAAAAAGCTTCCTAATACAAATCGACGTAATAGTAGCATTTTTAACAAAAATAGAAGTGGGCAGATTCAGCATAATGTTAACTTTACACATTGATTTACAGTTGTTAATAAATACCTTGGTTTCTTCTATCCCTGATAACCTCTGTAGTTGGAAAGGTGTACATATAATCCGTTAAAACAGACATGCGCCCTCTCTTTAGTGCTGATTCTCCTTAGATATAAAAAGGTAAAAAACGATATCTTACTTGAAATTTGTATTGAACATCATATTTTTGATTAATTAACGAAGTGTCACTATAAAGTGGTTTCCAAAATGGTTAATTGCATCAAGTCCAATAAAGCTGACAGATTAAAATATAATCAAATTATTGTTAATTGTACAATATTTAATAGTATATCTTTATTAATGTTGTCTTGCTTATATATAAATTGTCATATTAATTTACTAATGTAGAATAAATACCGATCAGTATTTCAGCATTAAATAAGATTTAACTTAGTTGCTGACATACCAATGTTATCCAAAATTATTTATTATATTGTTCACAATTCCTATAGCTGTAACAATGTCAATCAATAGAATACGCGTTAATACCTTGGTTGCTGCTATTATTGCTAACATCTGTCTTTGGTATATTATCTACCCAGTCTTTTAATGGTGGATTTTGTCCTGCAACTTTTTAAAAGATATTTGTAAGCAATAACTCTTGTTAAACGTTATTATTGGTCGAAGTTATCAGTATGAAATGTAATTGCAACTTTGTATTGTACATAAGACAGTTGTAGCTATTTAAAGACAACCAACCGCCTAACGAATTCGAAACTCGGAGAAAAAAAGACAAAATAAAACCCATATGTGCACTTTATAGGTTATGCTTCATTTGGCATTATACTGTTGTTTGTTTGATTTATCCAGAAAATTTATCGTGAAAAAATGGTTCAACAAAACTATTTCAACTGACAGAATTAACATATAATAAAACATTTCTGTTTATTGTACGTTGTTAAATCACACAACCTTCCTTGATACCTTGTGTTCTGTTTATTCTACGCAAATCTTCTTTGTACATCATGAGCATCAATTCATTATATACTGGTCTTTTAGGAGCATTTTCTTAAAAAAACCAAACATATTCATTTAAACAAGAATCGTATTTGCTCCCGGTCAAGATAAGTATAAAGACAACCTTTTTTGCCCAAGGCATCATATTAGTAGAAAAATAAGCAGTTTTCAATAAGATAAAATGTAGAGCCAGAATGATCCGTCTATAGACCGACAATCTAAATGAAGCTAACGACCAAAAAAACTAAAGAAAGGACAAACTGTTGTCAGTCCGCCGATAAAATTTGTTTGGATGGGTTTACGACCAAAAAAACTAAAGAAAGGACAAATTGTTGGTTGTCTGTCCGCCGATAAATCATACATGCGTGTAAACCTAATCTTTCATTTGAGGCTATGCTTTTTTAGGCAAAGTATAAGTGAGACATATTCTGAATCACCGATCTAAACAAACATACGAGTTACGGTCAGTATGTTGAATGAATAATATAGCAAATAACTCAAATAAGTAAATGTTTTTCTTATGCTCCAATGGTCCTATTGCATCAATTGATTAAAGTTTCATATGCGTTTGTTTTCAATCAATGTCTAGAATTTTAAATGACCAAGAATTTAACTTATGTGTGTACTAAATAACTTTCATCTAACACTGACACTTATTAGAATCGTTACAATGTACTATAATTAATCATCCTAATAAATTCTTCCAGAACGCATTATCACCAAAGTTCAATGTGCTCGTTGTTTTATGCGTTTCTTTTAATTACAAAAATCTAATATCGATTAGTTTGTCTTAACTTTCTTCTTACCGTGTCTTAAATCCTTGTTTACCTGTATGTGTTCCAGGAAATGACTTTCTCCTATCGAAGTCACCGTCACTGTAACGCCTAGACTTTTTCAAATCCATCTCGGAACTAAAATCATAACTTCGTGACAGTTGTTTATGTGACTGAGCTGTGCATTGGCATTTTTTTCCAAAACTTGCAATGTTATGTGTGTGCATATTCTCAATCATCATTTGTTTAACGTTTTGATCATATGTGTTATGGTTCACAGACACTTCAGAAATCGACGCAAAGTTATACATGTAAGAACCAATAGGTCGCGAACTACCCTGATCTGAATCTGGATCTTTTAAACTTAAATCTGCAAACTGTGAAATGTTGAAGGTGTCGTCTTCCTTATCAATGGCTTGAGAATTTTTCACACAAGATTGCAAAGCAGGTTCACTTCTACTTTTGAAGGATTGCTTCATACTCTGCAAAATCAATTATTTATATCCTTAAGAAGTCTGCATTTTAAGAACAACATGAACTTTTATTTACAATATATTTACCTATTAATAAATATCATTATTGACTGATTATAGTGCTATATATCTGCCTTACTTGTCACATAACGAGGATAGTAACATGTTAAATTAGTGGATTTGTCATTTAATAAAATGTACTGCTTACATGCTCAAGTAAACCGCAAAAATGCAAATATGTTCAAGAAAAATACACACTATTTTGCGGTTCTGTCCCATTTTGCTTTGAACTTATTTATCGGATAAATTTATTTATGTGTCTAAAAAGAACAGTTTTATTTCTCAGTAAAGTGGACTTGTGTATCTGACATGTAGATTCACAATCGTAAATTCTTATGCTGAGATAACGACTGTCATGTTCTAGGTATAAAACTAAAATTTATGAAACTGACTTGACTGTTTCTGTATGTCTTTATTTTCAATTTTAAATGAATTAAAGGAAGGCACTAAGCAAATTGAGGTTTGGTCATAGAAAGGACATCATTGATATATCTATAAGTGTAATAAAAGACATAATTTCTGATATTTTCTTGTGTAAGTATTTATAAGACGTTGCAGATATTGAGTTTTATAAGAATACACTGACAAATCGCCCAGGAGTGAGGCACATACTTTGCGTAACTTGCCGTTGTGTTCTTTAATATACAAATACGTATTGTTGTAACTTAAAGCTACAAATTTGTAGGCATATGTGGAAGTAAAAACTTTATGTATAAATTCTTTAAGACGAGTTTTAGTTCATTATGAGGTAAGATGGTATAACGAGTTGAAAAGCGTCAAAGATTCTGATTGATGAATTTTTAGAAAAAAGAACATTGAATTTTAATTTGAATTTAAATTGTCCAGAAGTTCTTTAGAATTTTTTAAGAATCCACATATGAATAATATTACTTCGCGAATAAATGGAACAATATTAATTTAAAGTGTTAATAATGTGTACATTAATAGAAACTATAAGCAATTATTTATCTGGGAACATATCAAATTTTAGTGATATAACGTTTTCCATTCATTACAAACACAATGTCACAATTTTTAATATAACTTATTAACTGGAATAAAAAAAGTATATTATATATAATAGATAAATACAATGTTTGAACTAAAAGACAACATTAGTGTAATCTGCTTTTCATAAGAAACAAGGCATCACAATTGTCAATATAACTAATATACTCACCATCACAACTACATTATCTCTCTTTCGATTATCTCTAGTATATTTACCATCTAAATAATATATAGATATACATAATATATCAGTTCTTAAACAGTACATTGAGATAACATGTATTGACAATATGTGAATTTATAACATTCTGAAATAGAATCGTTGTTAGTACGTTAACCTATAAAATCTCAAAATTCCAACTATAAAGGGAAGTGCAGTATATGCTTTAAAAAGCTTGCTTGCTAAAACGGTTGCAAAATTGCTTAAAGAATTTCAAGACGAGGAACATGTGAGCTCCTGCTCACTCAGTTTACCGCCGCTATTAACATCTCTTTCCAATGACTATGTTGCTGAGACAAATCTTAAGACAATTTTCATCCAATGACCACTAATGTTAAAAATTGACTTAAGTCGGTATATACGACAGACCTGAAATAGGTACTCGCAATAAAGAACCACATGGTAAGGTCACATATGAAATTTCAAGTGGTTGTAAAAATAATTGCTTAGAAAACTGTTACGAAAGTTATGATGCGCACGGAAGAACGAACGGACAGAGGTAAATCAGTATACCCCTTTCTTCGATGCTGGGGTATAATAATTGATCTGTTCACGAAAACAACAGACTTCTTCTTGTTAGCAATGTTGATAAATCCTTGAAAATAATAAAGATAATATTTTGAAAAGGAACAACTGCAACTGCACTCGACTCCACAATCTTAATATCTTTATTGACAAAGACTGCCAGTTTTCCTACCGAAGGTCGGGGGTTTTCTCCGGGTATTCTGGGTCTCTCCTCCCCTAAATACTGAACGCCATGATTTAGCTAAAAAATTGCACATGTTTGAAAAAAAGGCGAAAAAATACTTACCTTAAACTGTTTTCGCTACATAATTGTTAAAGGCAAGTATATCATAAATGGAAAAAATGACAAAGAAGTAGCTGGAGATAGAGCACTAACCAACATATGAAATTAGTTATAATACATGTATATTTATCGTGCTTAATAACGGTTATTGCATCGAGAAAGACAGAAATCCCAATGTTTTATGGCAACCACAAGCAGTGAAAGTTTAAGATTAACACTTTTGTCAACGGAAACTTGACACCGTCTTGTGCATGCTACAAGAACGCATGTCAAGCCTTGACTCCTAGAAAACCAAATGCAACAAGAAGCAAAACTTTATTCTGTAGTGAGACTTTGAGATCTTAAGAAATATCTGGGTGCCGTTTCATAAAGCGATCGCTAATTAGCAATTTAAATGGGATAACGTACACGTTAAGCTAACGATCGCTTTATGAAACTGCACTCTGGCATTCCAAGTCGGATACAGGCAGGGCAGAAGCAATCTTGCGTTTGTGAAACAGCGATCTGTTTGAAGACAAAATATGAAACTGGAAGAAATTGTCTTTCTGTCTTTCTTAACAATTCAAACATGGAGCAAGAAGAAGCTCAGAAGAAATTGAAATGGAATTGGAAGCCGAACGTAGGAGGTCTGGCTTGAAAGCAGAAAAAAAGCTGCGTCAAAACCTAGAAGATTATAATCAAGATATATCTGTTTTAAACTACAACTCATTGCTACTTGAACCACAGCAAGCAACACTGGCAAGAATTGTATCTCAGATTGATATTTCTATGACCATCGAATTCGTTACACTGCAGCAGTGCATTCAACCATGAGATTTAAAGACTTGTGGATGCCACCAACTTCATCACATGCTAGATTTCACTATTTAAACGGACAGGATGTATCCAAATTTAATTGTGATCTGCCTGAATTCGTACCCTTTTCATAGTAGTCCAGTCTAGTAGACTAGCGAACCAATTCTAGTTTTTAATACCGCAGAAAAATTATAACATAATCCATTATTTTAAAAAATGTTAACTACATACCACAAAAGGTTGCGTATCGAAAGTTGTCAGAGCAATGCCTCCGTTTCCTTTTTCCAGTGCTAGTTCCAAAAGGTACTGACACTGGGGTCTCCATAGTTTCTAAGAAAAATAGAAAAAACTATTGTCTTAAAGAATTCTACTTTTACGAACATAGGAGTTAATTGCGTTATACACAATGCGCACATTGAGGATTACTTGAAATGTTACAAGTATACTCGAATTAAAATACTAATTTAGAGAAAAAATGTCCTGCACAAAAACCTCTAATAAAGTCATATGTAAAAATGTATATGACGATGATAAACAAATACAATAATACCTTTCTATTTGATATGATATCGATATTTTGTCACTGATAGTCAGCTTTATACGAGAGTTTAGTTTTGCAGACTGTAATATTTTCTTCTTGCTATTTACAAGTGATCATTATGTCTTTGGGGTGGTGGTAATGCATATATCCTTTTCGATTTTGATATCACAACATCATCCTTTCCCAACATATGATGCAGCGAACCCACGAAAGGGATGGTGGGGTTTGGTTGCTTTCTCACCAGATACTCCACTCTTTCCCCTAATTGAAACTGGTCGGCATGATAGAGATTAAAGCACTGTAAATGACGTAAAACATTCAAACGAGCAAATGTTCAATGTTGTTTGTCTGTAACGTTTGTAAATTCTCTGTATGACGTATTTTCGATCTTAGATTTTCTTCTTTTGATTATGCCTCAGTATCTTCTAAGGCATCAAAATAACTTACTTATTTAAAGCATCACATACTGTTATTACCATTTCTGATAAATATGAGATTTAAATTATTGTTATAGTATTTAACGAATAAGATATATCTATTAAGGGCTTTGAACTTAAAAAAAATTAGAAAAAAATAATAACAAATATTAAAAGCGAGTGCGAAATAGTTTTATCAAAGGGTTTTTCGTTCCTTTTTGGATATCAAATGCGATTCACTGATTTTGACCCTGACGTTTTGCTAACAGTAGTGTATATATATATATATTATCAGAGCTGCAAACCTAATAAATATATCATGATTTGCATAAGATAAGTTTTATGCCTTACATAAAAACATACCTACCTGTATGGTTAACAACCAGGTTGAAACTTCCTTTGATAATTACATCTTCACCCAAATTGTCATTCCATTTTATGAAAATGTCTTCTAGATCTAAAATTAATGGACAATATTCAGTATATTAATCACAATAAAATCAAATAAATCATGAGCACATATTTCCTGTTGTTATTCATTTGTCAAGTATCCAAGTGGCCTGTTAGTTTAAGAAACATATTATTTTAAGAACGTCAACGTGCATGTTTTGCAACTAAAGCCATTGCTTAAAAACGTTTTATCTTTTGAAATACATCACCATGGACAAATTAGAAATTATGCATTCCCAGTTCACCATGGCACACTGACACACCGAACAATTTTTGACACAGAAACATAGCAAATGAACCGACCAAACAAAACGAGCCTAAAGTCAAGGGACAATTACAAATCCGAATAGTTGACATTTGGAAAGTTGAAGTCATCACGTTGGTCGAAGAGTCTAGTTTATAGTTTTCCCGAGTCTATTTCTAGAAGTAGGACTGCGGAAGAGGCTGGCCTCAGTGTATTTCGGTGTATTGGTGGTATCAAATAATCACCAAATTAAGCTTTAACATCATCAATATAGCGGACTGCGAAATTAAAGGTCTGGGACAGTGTCTTTTCTTTCTTCTTCAGCAGGCCTTCTTATAAGGGTAAAAAAACAGGTCGGTGAGGAGCACAATTAGTACTCATTGAAATACCAACAGTCTGTTGCAAAACATGCCCTCTAAACAAGACGATTATTTTGTCAATCAGAAAATCTAACATTTGACGGATTCGGTCTTCAGTATATTATAATTATTATTATATACATTTATTGACTTTGATAAAGGTTAATACCTGGTTTTATCAACCCTGAAAAAATTAAATCCACCGAGCCAAAGGCGAGTGTGGATATTATTTTTGAGGGTTGATAAAACCAGGTATTAACCTATATCAAAGTCGATGAATGTTTTATTATATGACTGTTTTTTTTACTTTTACACTGTAAGTCTCTAATAAAAAAGGATAAAAAAATAATAAACACTTATTTCAACAATAACAACACTAAACTATCACATTTTAAATTGAAAGAAATTAACATTTTCCAATAAAAATGTATAGTAATATTAGAGCAATTATAAAAAAAAATTGGCAAAAAAGTTTCTGTTTATTGACAGTTGCAATACTTGTCTGCTGCTCGTCAGCCATTTTGAAACCATGTCAACAAATAGAATGTTTTAAAAGAATGATTTTGATTGGCTAATGTTTTTAGTTCAACCAATCAAATTAATGCTTGTTTCCTACTGTTGAATTCTATTTTCAACTACTGAAAAGTAATAAATATTCTATTTTAACTAATCAAAAGTCAAAACATTTATATCAGTCTATTTTTATCTACTTTGAGGTTAACACACCGTCTGCATAATACTTTTCATGATACTCTGGGCCAATCAAAATCAAGATAAATGTAAGTCATATAATAATTTGATTTAATGTCATTGGTGACGAAGTAAGTTCTGTCATGGCTAATTACCGTATGTTAATATCGTTTCTTTCCTTATTTTCTTGAAAAAGCAACATTTAATAAGATCTTTAAGCCTGGTTTTAACCGGCATAAGAGGGATGACCGTGTAGAGTGTCAAAAACATGTTTTAATGCTGTAACATTGAGTTAGATGTCACTGGAGATATTTGTCTAATGAAAAATATTGCATTAAATATCAAAAGTGCGTCCAAATCTACGTATCAAGCCAAATTGGGTGTACATAAATTTATCCATAAATATATCAATTTGTGCTAAAAAGTTTGGCCACAAAGCAATGTAATACTGATGTATTATTATACTATACCTGTGTTTTTCGTCATGTAAACAACATCTTTGGGTTTTGACTTAAGTAAACAATTAGCAAACTCATCTAACTGAAGAACAAATAATGCATCTATAAATGTTAACATTGCATCACTTCCAGATTGAAGAACTGCTATCAAAAAGTTAGCATTTGCTTTCTCTTTATCGTCTCCATACTTCCTTTCTATTTTATCAAACAGCTGCTTTTTAAAGATTCCTCTTTCAGTGAATATTCCTCTCACATCATTTAAGTCAATATTCGACAGCAGTAAAGAAAACTTTGTCAATATGTTCTGCCGAAGGTATCTTGTGTCTGGAAAAAGTATTTAAATAAGCTCAATATTTAGGCATAATGATAAAATAGAAAAAAAAACGCGCATAAAAAGCAAGTTCTACACATTTTTCTTTCAAGCCACCTAAGGTGACGAAATTCTGTTTCATTTTTAATATATGTATAAATTTGAACACCTTATTTATTTCAGAGCATTTGCTAATTGAACATTAATTTCATTTATTTATGAACGTTGTCTTTCTGATAAAGTCTGAACGTAGACATTTGACAATAACCTTGTAGACGGTGGTCCTATATGACTAAAAATCTGCAGCTTAATAATGCCAAGGATATGCAGGTTAGCTACTGAATGTAACACTGATACAAAAATTAAATATTGTTCTGGTGATACTACCCATTACACACATGATCTTCAATTTCACAAACATACCAGCTCTGTATACTCTTTCATAAGTAATTAATCGTTGCTGAATGAAAGTGAGACCATTTTCTTCTAAAACCTCTCGAAAGGTTTCTTGCCAGTGTTTCTGTATTATTTCCTCTATTATGTGCTTGGCAGCCATATATCTGTCTGCTTGTAAGCATTCATCTGAGAAATATTTCCCGTGTCCTTTAAATGCTTTTGCAATTACTTCAGTGTCAATCTCTTCTACTAAAAATGATTTGTTGTCTGCAACTATATCCCAATGATGAGTGGGAACTGGAAAATGGCAAATGGAAAACAATATACAGCATGAATGAGAACATTACATATATTATAAACAAGTGCCTGGAAAAGTGATATATTGAGATTACAAGACACCTAAAAAGTTTTGTTATACCATACATCGTTTTTGTTGCTTCAAAAAGGAAATATGTCAAACAATACTGCTACATAATACTTCAATAATATCTATGGAACGCTTTGTGTAAAAAAAAGCAAAATATAGATTGTCTTTCGTTTATTTCATCGATCGTTAATGGTAAAAATATTGTTTTGCTCTCATTCAATTACCAATTAACGATACAACCTAACATTACGCGATATATCATCTTCTAAGGGAACATTTATATTGTCTTTAAAAACAATGCTATTTATTTATTGAAGCAGAATAAACAAACAAGCGATAACTCGCTTTTGTGGGACTTTTAAAACATGATTTGTTTTAGTGGCAAGCTTCAGCTATTGACCAATGCCTGTGTAAAAAAACGGCTCTTTTTTTATTTCATACACAAATATTTTACAGAAATGTGTGAAAACACACATTAATATGTTTATTGTGCATATAAAACTTAACCACTACTTGACAATATTTTTTTCTACAAAAGAACTGAAAGAAAAATTATGCTACAGCGAAGAACTGGTTTGCAGTAAGCCAGATTTATGGAAGCATAACAACGTTCTTCTGTGACGTTCATTATTTTCGGCGTTCTGATTGGACGTCAGAGACATTGGAGTCTAAAAAAATGGAGAGTCTATAGGTTATTGAGATGTGAAAGCTGTTGTTTTACGGAACAAATAGGTACTTTCATTCGTTTTTGGGAAAGTCCGTGTGAACTTTCACTCGTGATAGAAACTTTTATGTCTTTTATCTCGTTCGACTGCGCTCCACTCGCGAAAAGACATAAAATTTCTATCACTCTAGAAAGATCAACCGGTCTTTCCCAAAAACGTATAAAAGAACCTATTATTCTGTTTTTACAACAAAAAATGTATAAAGAATGACAATAAGATGCAATTTATCATTAACATCTAACAAAATTAAGCAATATATAAATCTTACTGTCTCCTTTCACTTTAATAGTTTTAACAGCACGGACCTCCATCTCCAAACAGAACTTCCCAGGGGTTAGCAATGAATTAACTTCTGCATTGGTGAAAAGAACTTCTAATAATTTTTCCATTTCTCTGTTATATATGCTGTTTCTGAGCCTGGATCTAAGTTTCCCGTCCAATGACTTCAGATGGATAATTACTGATCCTTTTTCCACGTTTGTACACTCAAGACCTAAATTTGAAGCTGCAAATGTTCTTAGATGCGACAAGGTTTGGTCTTTTATTGCATCATATAACTGTCTTGTTCTTGCGTTATCCTTATTAAATTTAATTGTTATATCTGCAGTTATATCTGAAGGAAAATTAAGTAATTAAACATTAAAAAAAGAAACCAGCCAATAAGGAGTTATGACTAAAACTAAGCTACAACATTTTGGCGCATGTCCATGGGGTGACTTTGCAGAAGAGAAATAAACAAATAAACTTATATGTATATGCAGCAAAATGTAAAGAATACTTTTTAATACCGTTTACTAACACGCACACAATTTGTTTAGTTCATCTGGCCAAAAGTTATATAAATCATTGTCTGCACACGAAATTTAGAAGTATGTAGCTTTAGCTTGTATTGAGGCTATTATCATGAGCATAAGAGTTGGCTCGTTTTTTATATTATTCTCAAAGAGCTGTTAATGTTTGGTGTTTCTGCACAAGCGACACATTCTGCTCCTTACAATTTTGGAGACATTTTATACCACATGCAGTGTTAGCAGAACTATTTTCAAAAAAGTATAATCTGAATGTTATTTACAAAACACCCTTGGCCCCAGGTGAGGTGAAGACGTGCAATAAATAACTAATTTAAAATAAATACAAGTACCCTATATTGGGGATCCTCGGCAAGTGATTTTCTGTTCAATTTGGCAATCTATATGGCATATATAAAGTTTGGCAAATTCACATGGATGGCAGATAAATAAATATTTATTATTATCATACCTTCAAATCAAAAGGATTTAAGTCCATATCTAAGCTCCTTTCCATTCCGACATTTCACTTTCATTTTGAACAAAAAGTCACGTGAAAACAATTTGGCATTAATCCAGTGTCTATATTAGCTTGATTGAAGGTATGATGATTCTATTCATAGAGAAAAATATCTAAAGAAGCCAATTATATATAGTTTAACGGACGAAAATGTTTGTTAACAACTGGACACGATGAAATTTGCCGACTCAGACCTGTGTCGCAAAATCCGATGTTTTATTTATAACCCGAGCTTAATAAAAAGCATTGGTAGATATTAACCCGAAACCCATAAAAACCATAGTTGCACTAAGATAAGTAGTGCCTACCTCTAATAAGCAGTGTCTGCCTTTAATGAGACACCGGTCAAGTTACTCATGTCATGTCTAGTAAAAAGTCAAATCCAGGAATAGGAAAGACCACCTATAACGCAGCGAAAATGTCCGATCGTATTTGAGAGATTGAGGTCCCATAACGATCAATTAAGTTATAGTGACGAACTTTTTGAAGTGATAACATAAACTTAGGTACAACAGCCCTTTGTTTGCAGTTTAGTGGTCATCAGCAGTGAGCGGTCCAGAAAATCTGAATAGCAATGGCAGGATCTAGAAAATGAATAAGTTGTGAAACGTAGACAACATATGATGGGGCTGGTGGAATGTTGCCATTGATGAACAGGAAGTTGACTATTTAAAAGTTAAAGTCATCACCGTTGTCGTAGCGTCTATTTTGTAGTTTGCCCAGTCTATTAAAAGAAGTAGATGCCCACCTAAGAGTATTGGTGGTGCCTTTATCAAGCTTGCTAGGGTATTTTGCATGCAAATAGTCACCAAATTTAGAGTTGTTGGTGGACAAACTATCATCAATATAGAGGAAAGTGAAATTAAAGTTATGGGCCAATTTCTAGAGACTTCCTACTCAGTTATTATGTCCTATCGTATTTCAGAGATTAAATTTCCCGTAGCGATGAATCAAGGCAAAAGACTGAGGGATAACATCAACCTAGGAACAACAAACACTTGAGTAGTTTAGTAGTCAACAGCAGTGAGCAGTGAGCGGTTTATATATTGCGATCGGTTGTGAGATTTTCTAGATCGCATGCTGCTGTTGACCATTAAGCTATTTTAGTTTTGTTGTAACATGATTCATTGCATCTCTTCAGACAATTTATAGTCGTCATCGTGACTTAGTTGATCACTAGGAAAAATCCAAATGCGATCAGACATTATTATGAGCCATATGTAGGTTTTACTATTTCCTAGATTTGACCTTTTACGGACAATTCCAGGAGTAAGTCGATGGAACCCACTGCTTACTCGTGCAGCTCAGGGCAACATGTTTATTTAATTGGATTTGGGTTACTTTTTCATTTTTCTTGCATGATTACATAATAAAGACACAAAATAAATGCACGACTGTAATATTTAGTGTTATGTCAAAAAGGTAAGAAAACGCCACCACAGATAAATTACCTTCATCAGAGTCTTCCGATTCATTCTGACATGGATCAGTTATTATCTTTTTGATTGTTACCTTAACTGTCTTTTTATTGCCTTTAATGGAAAACAAATAAATCTAATATATGCATATTATTAGTACTGATAACTAATACAGTCACACTGAGATAAAACAGGGTTAATATGTATTTAAGTAACTCAATAGTTGATTCGGTGGTCACGGACAGATAAAACAATGAATTTAGGATCTCTTGTTGCAGCAAAGCAGCACTATATGCGTAGTTATTTAATATAATAAGGCTAGGGTATGCTGCTATGTTACATTCCGTCTATCAAACGTATTGCATTGAAGGTGATTTACTTGACCTAAAACATAATAAATCATCATCGCGTAATTATGTCAGCTAAATTAAATGTATTTTGGTAATGTTTTTCAGCTTGGCTGGTTTTTTTTCAAATACTCTTAAACGTTAACTATATAATTAATTTGTGGAATATTTTCATCTCCTTCCAATACCAATATACATGGGCGAGGGATCAAAATTAGCTAATCAACACACTTTCATTCATTCTGTAAAACTTTACTTTCAAAAAGTTGTTTGGAAACATTCTTCACATCAAGCAGAACCAAATAGTTTGTCCACAGAAATTTATTATTTTCATAGAGTGATCACTTACCGTTTTCATTATCACTGTTGCATTTCTTATCTTTATCATCTGATTCAAGTTTCAATAATAAATTACTTAGCCTTCTATTTTTGTTATTCTTATTCAGTGTTTTAATGCACCCCACCATGCACTGATATGAACCTAAATGAGCTTTCTCAACAGCTAGGTCAACAAATTGACGAACAATTGTTTTATTCATGGAAGAATAAAGTCCAGGATTCAAGCAGATTTCGTTATTCTCTTTAAAATCAATGATATCACATTGAAGAAAATTATCTTTTATCTCCTGTATATGTTGTGGAAGAAGAGTTTCCTCCAATAACGTTTTACACTTTTGTAGCCGGAATTTGTCCTTGTCTGTTGATTCTGAAATAATATATTTGATTTCTCAAGTACACTTAATATGACGAGGTAGATTCTTATACACTGAAATTTTTCCGAAATTTGTTCCAGTAATCTTCCTCTTTGTTTCAACATGTAAAAAGCAAATGTAATGTAAAAATAGAAAAATATCTCGCTAGCGTTATACATTATTATTGGAATTGTACATCCATAATGTGTTTTATGACAATTACACTAGGGGCCCCGGAGTCTGAGTGGTTAAGGTAGTTCGTCTACAATTGATCACGTGGTCTCTTAACATTGAAGTTGCGGGTTCGAGTCTCACTGCGGGCAGTGTATACTCGACTACAATTTTAATTTACAAGGATTGCCAGTTTTCCCTACCGAAGGTGTTGGGTTTTCTCCGGGTACTCCTTCTTCCTTCTCAAATAAAAACTGGATGCCATGATATAGTTGGAAAATTGCTGAAAGTGGCGTAAAACATATTCAAACAAACAAAAAACAATTACACTACAAATAATTTGTTATTAAATTGTCATTAAACTTGCCATATAGTTAATTTTTTATTATCATAGCTCAAAACACTAAAAATAGTTTAAGAGCTTTTTGAGAGGTTAAGCAACATACTTCTAATTTTCTAATATGAATAATTTGAAACGTATAACTAACCAGCAGAGTGTAAATGATCTTCTGATGATTTACTAGGACTTTCCAACACCCCTATTATTTTTTCTCCAACCACATTCTTAAATTGCTCAATGTGACTTTTCGAGATAATTTTAGGAGTAACTTCATTTAGAAGTTTTTCAGCATCAATTGACCGTTTATTATTTCCCACATCGGTTCTTGTTGACCATCCTAATTTTGCAAATCTTTCTGACAATGTTTTTGGGTTTATCTGCCGTTTCAAGTCAATCCAATGTTTCTTGATTTGGTTTTGAAATATATCACAGTCACAGTCATCTGTATAAGAAACAAAGGAAATGCAACTATTTGTATAATTCATATAGAAGCTTTTGCAGTTAGTTACATGAAAAGATGTTAAATTTCACTTGACCGTTTGACTTGAATAGCTAAAATATAATGTTTACAAAAATATATTATATTTAAACTAGACGCAATATTACGGCATTTAATTACTTTTATCCGGGTTGTGGAAAGTAAACAAACGCAAAATATGGTTTGGATTCAAAAGCAAATCGCACGAATACAAATACAGTGTTAATATTTAACGTTCTCAGCTAGCGTGGTTAAGTGATAACAAACACAAATCCATTGTTCCGTTGTTTGTTATTGTTTTTTTTCTGCTCGTGCAGGAGCCACGAAACTTAGCTAAAACTATCTGCATATTGTCTTGTTATCATACAGTTAACAATTATGATTTACTTACATCTGCCAGAGAGAAGACGACAAATTCTAGCAGCTCTTGCAAACATTACATATGCGATATTGTGTGTGATACATACCACACTGGCTGCTTTTCATAACACGAAGCAATAATGATAAAGGATTGAATTATGAATGAATAATTAGCAGCAATTCTGCATGACACTAGTTGAGTTGCTTTAGCAAACCAAGTTAAGTCTCTCTGAATGCAATTCCTTGCCAATAGAGTCAACAGTCCAGACATATATGGCATATGTATTTTTTTCCATTTCGCAACTACATTCAATATATATATAGGCTTATCACTGTTGCATGTAGAATAGTAAAAGTTTTACCTTGAACATTTGTATCATCACCCATTCCAGAGTCAGTCGTATGGGGTGTACCCAAGGCATCATGTGCAGAACAATTTGAATTTGGTATTGAAATATCTGCGTCAGGTGAAAAGCTCCCAGCATACCCTTGATCTATTTCAAGTTCCATACATTTTTCTAAAAACAACATTCAATGCTTAAGCTAAACCTCCGAATATTAAAACCGCAGGAATACACCCGAATGCATAATTTTAACCAAAGTTTTGGCGTATTTCTTTACAAAAGGATACAAGTTGATTTTCAGAATGTATATAGGCGTTTATTGTCGGTACACCACGCTAATCATACTGTTTGAACGGCTAGTTTCGAATTTGTAATATTAAAGCCTGATTTGGCATTTAGTGGAATGTGGGTGGTAAAAGCTACTATAATTATTTGACTTCCAGTTGTACATTTAGTTTGAGTGTGTTTTGCGTTTAACATTTATAGCTTTGATATTTTAGTACACCGTATATGCACCCCATTTCTATTGAAATGAGATACATTTGTGTATAACAGGTTTTCATGAATGTTTTTCTTTTAAAACCCAGACCAGAACACCTGATTTAGTTTTAATGCAAAGAACTGAATTGTTTAACTCATCTTTGTACACTGTAACTTTACAAGCTCTATTAAAAAATTCCATTGATTTTGAACGGCTTTATACATCTAGTACAGTAAAATATACTTTTTCAAAAGATTTGTATTTTTCAGCGTTTAACTGCTACCGTGTCCTAAATAGATAACGTGCTTTGCTATTCTTTTGTTCACGCAATTTCAATTAAGCGGTGCATATGAAGCCGCTAACCATTTAACGACACACTTTATGATTTTGACCCGTTTCTATTATTCATCTTTTAACAGTAGTGTCAATGTTTGACAATAAAAAAACATTAAAATATATTACAGTCAAATTTCTATAAGTCGAAGTATGTGGGCCGTAAAAATATATCGAGTTATCCGAAGTTCGAGTCAACCGAGTTTAGGGTGTGACGTCATTTACATTATGTGATGTTTAAAAAATCTAAGGATAGGATATATTTCATGTATATTGGTTTCGAACTTCGGAATCGTTTGTATTTGTAGCTTGCGACATATCAGGTATATTTGCTCTATATCCATTCAAAAAAATCAAAAATAATTAATAACTATTGAAATCAAATTTATAATTTTTATTACGAAATCATGGAAAAAATTCAAGAAAACAATTATCAACTTACAGTTCGACATTACTATTTAAACAATACAGATTGTTTTTAACGTTATTGAAAACAACACAAAAGTCAACAAAAATATCAGAATGTCTTTAAAGAAACGAAACTTAACCACATCTATCATTGATCAGATCAAACAAATTTTCAATAATTATCATTTTAAATTGAAGATTAAAAAAATAATTCTGACAGTACTGATTGGATCATCAATTAACCTTAATAATTCATGTAATGAATTATTATGAATTTGTTTTATCCAATTGTAATAGCCGATCAATAACCGTGTTTACTGTTTGACGTGTGTGGAAAATAAACAGAGGTGAATGAAGTAACAATACAAATAAAATTTTTAGTTTTGACATATGATATCGAGAGCAGAATTAACTTCGAGAGAAGGAGTTTAAATTCCTCTAATTAATATTGTAAGGACTACATAAGCGAAATATCGAAACAACCGAGATCGCCACATCCGAGGAAGAATTTGGTAACGAATGTTTCTGTTAAATTAACATTGCATTTAAGAAAATTTTTTTTTACAATTTATCACAATCATGATTTAATAATTGAGCTGAATTTTCCAATTAAAAAACATTAACACTCAAAACATTAGGATACCCTTTTGAACATTATTTGCATAAATGTTACGTAGATTTACAAAGTTTTGAAATGTACGTTACATTTATGCAAATAAAGTTCAAAAGTAAAGACCATACATTCTGACAATTGATCGCTAATTGTTACAAAATAATAGTTTTATTTATTAAAATAAATATTGTACAAAGAAACAAATCAAGAAAAACATTCATTAAGGTTAATTTAAATTTTGCTTTTTAGAGACATGTTCGATACTTGTAAGATATTCACGAAAAGAATTCTCCCTAAAGGAAATAAGTCGTCGTAGTTATTTTTTTAATCTTGTAAAAGAGATTGACTCTCCATGTAACTATCACTTAGTGCAGCTCATGAAAGAACTTCAAAGCTTGTTAAAGCAACTGATATCTAACTTTTTTCCAAGATGCACAATTTATTGGAAAGTTCAAAAATATACACATTTTTCAACGAAACTGACACGAAAAGCAGAAGAAATATCCAATATGATTTCACCTTACATAAATTAAAAACTTGATTCGTGACTTAAAACAACCCTGCTACGACCATTTCAAACAAGACAGTGTAAGACTGAATTACATTACTAATAATATAGTCTTGTGAAGTTAACGTACATTTTTCTGAACATGGGCATGGTCTATTTTAAAGCATGTTAATCGGAAACCGTTTCTTATTTGTTCAAGATCAATTGTCTAAACATTAAATCAAAAATCTGGAGAATTTGAACATATCAAATTCTGCAATGGTATCATCCCAATATGCACCGCTTTATTGAAAATGTGTGCGTATGTTATCGTTTTATGTACTTAAGCACTACATTAATCAAAAACGTCAAGTTAAGCATCACAAATTTTTAAGTCATCACAATTATTTATGTGCTGCTTCAACTGTTTACCTTTCTCCTTTGGACTTCCTGACATTTTTACAGCTCTTGTTCAATAGACAATGAACGGATTACCGAATTCGGAACCTAAAAAAGAGATATTTATTTGGTTTAATATATTATTTATGTGTTCCGTATACGGCTTTCTATTTAAATATTCAAAATATTCAATGTACCTTTACAATTCTTTGCAGGTTTCATGGATATGTGAGTTTTAGGACTTTTTACAGTTTACATCTTATATCATATACGTGTGTATTTAATATCATACTGCTATTATCCAATAAAATCGAAATCTAATTAGAATAAAACATTTACTATAAAACAAATACAAATGACTTCTGGCCAGTAACTCAAGCTTTGCGGCGTGATATTTAAGCAAACCATATTATACAAATACAAATAAGCGAAACACTCGTAACGCTAAAAAGTGGTGTTGAGGCACGGTTTCTTCTCAGAAGAATAAACTACACAGCTGAAAGTAATTATACCACCGCGCCTACAGTGAAAGTAAAAGTTCAGCTTTCTAACCTTGATCGTTTTCTTACAATTTGCAATTATAAAAACTTACTTCATTTCAATTATTTTTTCTGTTGCGAAGTTCGTCTTTTTGGCGGCAATATTTATATTAACGGCAGTGTATGAGGAAAAGATATTTAAATCGCGGCGTAAATTCAAATAACACAGGCCTTGCTAAGAATGTAATTGTGTTGCCACTTAAACGTTCGAGGACAGATGAGCTATTAAAAATAAATATAGATTCCGCTTCAGTTTTGAGCGAACTACAATATGTCTACACTCAAGATAAAGTAGTTAAAATCAACATTAAACCCACCATTACTTTCAAAAACCTGTACAAAATCAGGACTATTACTGTAGTTGCTATATTAAGGTTGTTGGTTCTAACGTTTGCCGTTTCTTGGACTTTTATTTCTGGATTTTCTGGACCTATAATTTATAGTGGTAAGTATTTATTTAATAACAGTAAATTTTACTTAGAAAAATTTCTAATTGTATATCAATAAATAGCTTACCACTATAAACTCTGAGAAACTCAAAATCTAATAGACAGCTGAATCCCTTGATTTCTTGGAAACCAAAGGTACTGTTGTTACTTTTTGAAATGCGGGACAGAAAGGTAGTCAGAATAGAAAGATCTACAACAGGCCTCATCCCCTCCCGCCCCCTCCCCCCCCCCTGTTTTTTTGGAACCACGAAAAGCGAAAAGACGAGAATAAAAACCTAATGTCAACTGATGAGCAGAAAGTTATATTACTCCTATCAGTAACAGAGTCTTAACCTCTTCTGACAGAAGAAGAAATTTCTCCTTGTCTGAAGTCTGAGACATAGGAATCGGACTTGCTGACAAAGAAGAAAGTTCCATAAATACTAGATCCACCACCCACCGCCAACCCCGAATTACTGACAGTACCCACACAACTGCGGTGACCTTTGCGATGCAGAAAATTGGTTAATCTTCCTACCACTGGAAATGAAGGAAGGGGAACATGAAACTTTTCCTCTCCTTCGCGGGAAGTCAGTAAAAAACGAGGGGGCAACAACCTATTAACAAGGACCCGTCTTCATGCTTTCGGACCAGAAGATTTAGTGGCAGGAGCTGACTGATTAGACGATGAGACAGTAGCAGACCTCTTACATGTACCATTAGTCAATTGAACATTGACTTCGAGTGGTTGTGGGGTCTTGGCAATCTCCTCCTGCACCCTCTGTAAAACACAAAAGTTTTCTGAGAGAGGTGACCTAAGTAAAGAGTCATTAAGACTATCACTTACAGAATATTTCTCTAGAATTGTCCACCTTTAGAAAGAGTGAAATTCGCAAGAGTGCCCATGAGAAGGAACCTAGAATTTCCCACCTTTAGAAGGAACTGAGAAGAACCAAGTGTTTGGTCAACCTGAAAAAGGAGTGTTTTGCCTTTAGTCAGTTCATCACTGGATTTGTCTTGAAGTAAAGCACCTACTGCTAATAAGAAAAATTCAGCAGAGCCCAGAACATGCGACATGCTACGAAGTAGATTTTTTAGGACTTTGCAAAAAGAGACTGGGAGAGTCTACGACCATCTAGATTTAGCCCTTAATAACTGTGCCAAGGACTTGTTACAGACCAAGGCTGTTTTCCAGATAGGGCAGTCATGAACTTAAACGTCCTTGCTCCTGTATTTACCACGGAAAGAAGTAGCACCGAAGCCTGCAAAAGATGACCGCTGAACAGTGTTATTAAACAATTTGTTATCGAGACAGTCGTTAAGGAACTGAGTAGCTGTAGTAGTGTTATTAGATTTCGGAAAAGACTTGTAAGTGGAAAGTTCTTCCTGGATTAATTCACATGAGGTCTTAAAGGTAGACATAGTTTTCTTAGGTCTTGAAGGAGACGGACAATGAACATAGACAACATCTCTTAAGAGAATAAACCCAAGCTCGGAGTTGGTCTTTAGACCTCTCATTCCCCAGGGAAACAAACCTATGAAGACAGGGAAAACCGAAAGAAGAAACTGCTCTAACTGGAATGTGGGCAATAGAAGTCTCCTCATTTTCCACATCTTCCACAAGGAAGTCAGATTCCTGGCCTCCTGCTGGGGCCATGGAAATGATGTCAGACTCTTCCAGATCAGGAGAAGTGATGGAGGCCCCATTGCCCTCTAAAACTGAAACTCTACTAGAAATTGCACACAATTCCTACAACATTGATGGTAAAAAAATCAGCAAAGGCCTTAAACCTAGAAACTAAGGAAATTGTTTCAGAATTCTGAGACATAGCTGAAGAACTTGGGGCTCTAAAGAAATCCTGCCCACAAAAGAATGGCTGCGACCAGTATGGATTGTGAAACATACCGTATAACTGGTAATTTTTGCGGTAATTTAATTTTTGCGTTATTTCGCGGTTGTCCCTGAAATGATTGGGGAGGAAGAACCCATGGGGGCTAAGAAAAAATTTGATACTGAGTGTAAGATGTACTAGGTACACTTAATACACTAGTACAGACTTTAGGTGGAAAGCTCAAGCGCATGGATGAACCTAAGGAGTACACGGAACCTGTACTGTCTTCCGGCCTGGAATAGGTGTGGGTAACAGTACACAATGTGGGTATCCCGACAGAACTTGGTCTACTAGGAGCTGGGTCCTGACTTAGATCTCCGCTCCTCACACTTGTAACTGATGTTACAAGATAGTAGAGGAATCGAGTGTTGTAATACCCACAAGGGGATTTGGGCAATACCCATCCCAAAGGCAGTCTGTACCTTGTAATGAAACTCTCGCCAACAGATATGTTACGGACTTCTTGAGGGGCATTGCATACATTCACTTTTAGGACTTAGTGCTCAAGTGACATTAGTGCTGAACAAATATATTTAAATGATTGTTATCTCTGTTTTGTTTTCTACTGTATGTCATTAATAAAAACAATTTTCCATCTTATGTATTCTTTTATTTTTTTAAAACATGACAAATATATGGGGGCAATCATCCTAGGTTTGGGGGCTTTTGACCGGGGTAATTGTCCGGGGGGGGGGGGGGGGGTTGTCCTGCTCCCGTCAAAACAAAAGTTTCATTTATAGTTATGCTGGTAAAATCCATAATAAAATAAAATCTTACTTGACAATAATATACAATTTACACAAGAAATTCAAGTAATCAAGAAATATTGCTATAAATCAACAAATAAACTTTTCTTCTAAAAAAGCTAGTTGTGCTGTAAAAAAGCGTGCTAAGGTGTCGCAGCAGTAAATGGAATGAGGTAAATTGGGTTTTAGAGAGAGATAGGATATCCGGTTTCAGGGGTTATCTCAAGAGTAATTGTTTATCTTCCTACTGTGCCAAGGTCGCTGGGGGAGTAAATTGATAAGCTATTTATTGATAAACAAATTACCGATTGTAACTATCTCTAGTGTCCAAATATTATAATCCACGAGAAACTGAAGAAAATGTTTCTCTAACTTTCAATATGTATTCTATGTTTAAACGATTTCCCTGTCGAGTAATTCTGAAAATATGAATACGCAAATTGTAAGAGGTCTGAATGCGTTTTGGCAGGAGTTTTTCAATATTCGCAATACCCTGATCATTATTGATTTTGATTGACAATTCTTTTTATTACATTTGACGAATATGTAATATGATATCGAAACCGTAGAAAAACCTTGTTTTAAATATTCTATCAACATTAGTTAGGGACGTTGTTAACGACATCACATTGTGACGTCACTTTCTACTACATGAGACATATAAGTCCTTATGGGAAATTTTTATTACTTGGTCGGGCGGTGTGAAAGTTCGAAAATTGTAGAAGCAATAAATACATGTATTATCGACATAATGAGCTTGCTAATACACACAATTATCTTAACAATTTCATGATTCAATAGTTTGTTTTTGTAACCTACATTGACTAACCTTTTTACTTCTCTTTTTATTTCTGAGTAATGAATACACACACTCTTAGTTAACGAGACAGAAAACGAACACCTTTTCGAACGTGCATGATTAATGCCTTGTATAGGATGAGGAGCTTTTGTTAAAGGTTTATCTTTTCATTTTTATTCTCTGTCCTTCGAATTATACTTCTTTAATACTAGTATTAACTTCTTCCTTTTCTCTGTCTGATTAACATATTTTTGTTCCGGGGTGTTTTAGTACGTGAAAATATTTCATCATTACCTCTGGAATAAACGTTCAATTCTTTGCCAACGTAAAAAATTCAAAACATAATTAGTAATCAATACGCCTACAATTTTAAAATATTAACATTTTCGGGAATGTTATTAGATTCATTTTATGACAGCGTCTCTGACCAATAATCATTGGATTTAGTTCTACATGTAAGACAAATAGATAATTTTCCCATGTGCCTCTTGTTATTAAAATGCTAAAGAAATAACGTAAAAGTAACACCGACATTTTATTGTAAATTAGTAATTCTATCCTATTCAACAAAAAAATTATTTAGTCGAAATATTTTAGATAAGATCACTATTGATGAAAATATGGATAAATTGTAGTGGAATTATTTTGAATTTGTACCCAAAATATATTTTAATTAACATTTGAACAGAAAATGCAACTGAGAAAAAAAATGGCTGAGAATTATCCTTAATAATATCTAATAATTGTTTCTTATATAATTACATTATAATTATTATAATATTGTACAGTGTAAAAGATGTCTTAGATTTCAATTGTTAAATCACATCACACACTTAACTATAAAACAGTTGTCAAAAATAAACTATAAAAAGTTGGCAGACTAAGTACTTCTAAATCAAATAAAAAATATATTATGATATATTATAATTAAACATTTATAGCTTTTACATTTCGGTCGATCCATGTTTTGAACGACTTGATGAAAGTACGTCGACCTGAGACTTTGTCGATAAAAAAGATATGTACTAATAAAAAGACTTACATTTTTATAGATTTATATTACCAGTTGCTAAATTGATGATATACCAAAATTAGTAATACCACAAGTGGTAACACAGATGGGATCAAATGTTAAACCTGCTACCATTGCTATAATGTCATCCAAAGGCTGGACTTTAGTCACAGGTAGAGTAAAAAAAAATCTAATAAATTTCAATGACAGGAACCAAGTTATTCTTACATTTGACCCACCTATGGCATATGCACTTCTGATGCCGAAAACTGTTTTTCCTCTTGCGAAAGATTGCATTTGAAAGATTAGACTAAGAACGGCTAACCCCAATAGACAATTACAATATCAAGAACCACCTGCAGTCGACTTTGTCTATCCGAAAAACTTTGGGCTTGCGATTAAGGAAAAAATTCAAAATTGTCTGAATACCGTAGAACGTCACGACAGCACATGGCTGACTTACAATGTAAAATTCCCTTATCAAAAACGCCAGTTTGTGACATTTAAAGAACAGAGACATAGCATAAAATATGGAAAGGTTATCGTTAATATTTTTTTCTCTAGAGGGCTTTTGTACAAAATGAAATAATTAAAAAATGCAAGCAATAAACATGAACTCCACTTGGATGTGATTTTAGGATACATTAGTCTTTGCCCACACTAAATACAGATGAGAATTATTTGAGTCTCGTTGTAAGTTGAAAATTGTGAATTGTTTACAGTAAACATGGTTTTCCCAGAGAGGTTTTTAAAAATTTAATTTAACTTCTTTTATGTTGAAATGTTAAAATAAATAGTACGTAATGCTAAATCTGTTGTGTGTCCCTATTTAGTAGAATCTTTTTGTGTGTCCCTATTTAGTAGAATCTAACTACAAATATTTTCTTTCGTATATCAAATAAATGTTCATGCAACACTCACGTTAGGATTATAACGACCTGATTTTTCCGGTTTCTCTATTTATATCGCATTGTAATATTTAAACAAGGGACAGTGCATAGTCAAATAAACTATCTTGACTACTTAAGTGTCAACAATTGGTCGTATTTACATAAAATGTTTTTTACAACACACATGCCTGATTTTATCCATTTGTATGCATTTTCATAATTAGAAGACAATGTTCCAATCCAAAATATACCTATATTAACATAAACATCTTATTTTTAGCAAAGATTGCGATTCCCTGCAAACACTTGCTAATCGTCTTATTTATGTTATTTATGTAATAATTACATTGTATGATCAAATAAATATCTCAACTGTACAAAAAAAAAGAAAAATACTTCATACCCGACAAGTGTGATATACGTCCGGTTCAATAAATATTCAATATGGAGTTTAACTTCTTATACAATATATAGCTCTCTAAATGAAAAGGTATAAAAGTCAACCAAAACTATTTTAATCGTTAAAGGGAAATTTTTTTGAGAAATTAAATTTTGTTTACACCATCTATTAAATAAAAATATATTTGCTTTTAATGTTTTCTTGCACCTTTAACGCTTACGTATGCTAATGTGGATGTAAGCTGGTACAATTATAATTTAGTATTTATTGTCACTTTTTTCACCCATATTATGTACCTTATGACGTAAAAAGATACTTTATGAAGTTGGTTTTCCAGTCAAAATGATAACTAATCTAGTTTTATGACAATAAAATGTTTTCAGATGATTTATGAATATAGGCTATAGTTAATAACATACAATGCCGTGTTTTAGAGCCGCTCAAACCCCAACAATATTTAAAATCCTAATAATTAACATAATGTAGAGAGTGATCATCAAACTTCCAAACGTTATACCAAATACGGCTTAGGTCATTTATCACTTGGGGAAAAAACCTATAAATTTAAATCGGTTCAAAATCTCAATGAAGAATATTTATGTTTGTTTGTTGTTTGATGGTGTTTAACGCCACTTTCAGCAATTTTTCAGCTATATCATGGCGTCCAGTTTTTATTGGGGGAGGAAGCCGGAGTACCCGGAGAAAACCCCCGACCTGCGGTAATCCTTGTCAATTAAGATTGGAGTCGAGTACACCCTGCCTGCAGTGGGAATCGAACCGCAATCTCAGTGTTGACAGACCACGTGATCAATAGTAGACGAACTACCTTGACTACTCGGCTGAAGAATATTTAGACAATGAATATATCGCTAAAAGAATTGATGATCTTCTTGTCAGCACCATTGTAACTACCAGACTAGTGATACGCCCGACAACTTAGTCCACTGGCAGAGGAATCAACCTAGTGGCTGCAAATAAAAGCTCATAAAAATACCAAAGTTATAACATTTACATGATTTACAATGGTAGAGGTGTGTTTCGTCTAATGAAGACTAATAAGTGGCACTCAGACCGTTAAAGTCGTCTATATTTCAAAAAGTTATAAAGACTCCGGCTATTTACACCTTGCAAATAGAAAACTTTTAAAATTTAAACATTTTTGTAAAATCGTGGAGCAGTTAGGAGAATAACTGAAAGAAACTGATACTCTTGACAGCGCCGAATTGTGACTATAGGGCTAGTTATACTCACTTGGGAAAAACAATCCTACATCTTACGCATTGAATGTTTGTTTGAATGGTGTTTTAACGCCTTTTTCGGCAATTTTTAGCTATATCCTGGCGTGCAGTTTTTATTTAGGGCGGACGCCGGAGTACATGAAGAAAATCCCGAGCTTCGGTAGGATAAGTAGCAATCCTTGCCAATTGAGATTGGGGTCGAGTGCACCCTGCCTGCAGTGAGATTCGAACCCGCAAAACCTCAGTGTTGAAAGACCACGTGATCAAAAGTCGACAACGTCTTTAACTACTCGGCCAATGAAGCCCCTTGAAGCAATGATCCAGTGTTTGCAAATAAATTATCAATGACAACACGGATATAGTTTACTTCTCCAGACGCGCCTTGAAATGACGAAGTAGGCCTTGTAGCTATTATTAAATTTGTTATCCCAACAGGTAACATGGTACCATAACATGTTCAATTTTCTTGACATTATTGAGTCACTACATCAATTTTGTAAAGTAATTTAATTTGTCACAAACTCATACAAAATGTCAACCAAATAATATGTTAAGACCTTAATTGGATCTACATTTTGGTCAAGGTTTCAATTTTGTATCCCCTGTAGTTAGGAATGAGATCTGCACACAACCTAATGTGAATACATTTAATGTGACATTAACCTTTGACCTTGAGACCTTTTTAAAAGTCAAGGTCAATTAACACCAACAGTAACTAGATGCTCCCTGAACCTGAAACAAAGCAACCCTTTTTTATCCAGTCTTTCTTTCCTATAAGAAATTTCCCAACACTTCTACAAAAATAAATAATTTTGACCTTTGAAGGGAAGCAACTCCTTTTAGGTGGAGATTTTGATGCTTAGGACGGAGGTTCACTTCAAATTTGCTGTACCTGTTATACTTTTTTGACTATCAGCCAAAAACTCTCTTGACCCCCACCCATTTCTATTTTAAGCCAACGTAGTTTTGTAGGTAGTCAGCTGTCATGATTTGCACAAGTTAAGTAGAGGACATCCTAAAGATGATGTGTGCAATGTTTCAAAGCAGTCTTTCATTGGTTAAAGTGGAGAAGATTGTTTGAAATCAATTAAAATTTATTAAAAAAATTTTCAAGGAGGAAATTAATTCCTATACGGTTCATCAGACAATCTTGACCCTAAAGTATATTCTTGTAGCTCTCATAGAGCAGACCAAAAAAAGCAATACTAACCTTTTCTTTAATTCTAATAATTTTCCAGATTTTGAGCAAAACATGGCAAAAATAATCAATTTCGACAATTAAAGGACAATAACCTCTACATGGAGTCATCATACAACTTCAACCCAATGGAGTATTTCATCGAGATTTGATGCAGGCATGTCTCTTCGGTTTTCCTGTACCGGTTATACTTTTTGAACAATAAACCAAAATATGTATTTTGATCCCTCCCCTGTTCTATATTTAGCCATGGCGGCCATGTTGGTTTATCTGCGGCCATTGTTTGTGCAAACTTGGTGATGGCATTTGACGGATGTGTCCAAAGTTTCAATGCAGTACTTTCAGTGGTTTCAGAGGAGAAGAATTTTAAAAATCAATTAAAACCAATTAAAACTAGACAAAGTCGATCTAGCGATCGCTGATACCCCCGCTTTTGTGAAAATTTCTAACATTTTTCGTGGATTGTCACCTTGAAATTGGATGGATTTCCACAAAAATCAATAGGCTTCTTACCAACAAAATATATAAGAATATTTTACAGTTTCATTAAAATCGGATGAAAACTTTTTGAGTTATTTTCCGGAAACAACTTTTTGTAAAAAATTTCTAACATTTTTCGTGGACTGTGACCTTGAAATTTGATGGATTTCCCCCAAAATCAAAAGGCTTTTTACCAACCTGATATATAACAATATCCCAAAGTTTCATTCAAATCGGATGCAAACTTTTTGAGTTATTGTCCGGAAACAACTTTTATGTTAAAATTTCTAACGTTTTTCGTGGACTGTGACCTTGAAATTTGACGGATTTCCCCCAAAATCGATAGGCTTCTTACCAACCTGATATATGACAATATCCCTAAGTTTCATTCAAATCGGATGTAAACTTTTTGAGTTAATGTCCGGAAACAACTTTTTTGTTAAAATTTCTAACGTTTTTCGTGGACTGTGACCTTGAAATTTGACGGATTTCCCCCAAAATCGATAGGCTTCTTACCAACCTGATATATAACAATATCCCAAAGTTTCATTCAAATCGGATGTAAACTTTTTGAATTATTATCCGGAAACCAAATGTGGACGGACGAACGGACGGACGGACGGACAGACGGACGGACATGAGGACCACTATATACCCCCGACTCTGTCGAGCGGGGGTATAAAAACAGTTCCATGGTAATAACTCTTAAACGGTTAATCAGATAATCTTGACCCCAAGACCATTTTGTAGCTCTCATAGAGCAGAGAACAATTAAGCCATGATAACTATTCGGTTTTCCTGTATCTGTTATACTTTTTGAAATTTAAGCCAAAAGCTGTATTTCCCCCCTGTTCCATTTTAAGCCATGGCGGCCATGTTGGTTGGTCTGAGGCCATGATTTGTGCAAATTTGGTAGAGGACATTTTACTGATGATGTGTGCAAAGTTTCAAAGCAATTCCTTCATTGGTTGTGGAGAGGAAGATTGTTAAAGAAAACGACGACGGACGCCAAGTGATGGCAAAAGATCACATGACCAATTAAGACCAACAGTAACTAGATGCTCCCTGAACCTGAAACAAAGCAACCCTTTTTAATCCAGTTTTTCTTTCCTATAAGAAATTGCCCAACACTTCTACAAAAATAAATAATTTTGACCTTCGAATGTAAATAACTCTTTTTAGGTGGAGTTTTTGATGCTTAGGACGGAGGTTCACTTCAAATTTGCTGTACCTATTTTACTTTTTTGACTATCAGCCAAAAACTCTCTTGACCCCCACCCATTTCTATTTTAAGCCAACGTAGTTTTGTAGGTAGTCAGCTGTCATGATTTGCACAAGTTAAGTAGAGGACATCCTAAAGATGATGTGTGCAATGTTTCAAAGCAGTCTTTCATTGGTTAAAGAGAAGATAGTTTGAAATCAATTAAAATTTATTAAAAAAATTTTCAAGGAGGAAAATAATTCCTATACGGTTCATCAGACAATCTTGACCTTAAAGTATATTCTTGTAGCTCTCATAGAGCAGATCAAAAAAGCAATACTAACTTTTTCTCTAGTTCTAATAATTTTCCAGATTTTGAGCAAAACATGGCAAAAATAATCAATTTCGACAATTAAAGGACAATAACTTCTACATGGAGTCATCATACAACTTCAACCCAATGGAGTATTTCATCGAGCTTTGATGCAGGCATGCCTCTTCGGTTTTCCTGTATCTGTTATACTTTTTTAAGTATAAACCATAAACTGTATTTTGACCCCTCCCCCGTTCTATATTTAGCCATGGCGGCCATGTTGGTTAATCTGCGGCCATTGTTTGTGCAAACTTGGTAGATGGCATTTGACGGATGTGTCCAAAGTTTTAATGCAGTACTTTCAGTGGTTTCAGAGGATAAGAATTTTAAAAATCAATTAAAAAAAACAGTTCCATGGTAATAACTCTTAAACGGTTAATCAGATAATCTTGACCCTAAAACCATTTTGTAGCTCTCATAGAGCAGAGAACAGTTAAGCCATGATAACTTTTCGGTTTTCCTGTATATGTTATACTTTTGAAATATAAGCCAAAAGCTGTATTTCCCCCTGTTCTATTTTAAGCCATGGCGGCCATGTTGGTTGGTCTGAGGCCATGATTTGTGCAAATTTGGTAGAGGACATTTTACTGATGATGTGTGCAAAGTTTCAAAGCAATTCCTTCATTGGTTTTGGAGAGGAAGATTGTTAAAGAAAACGACGACGGACGCCAAGTGATGGCAAAAGATCACATGACCATTCGGGTCAGGTGAGTTAAAAACGACCCTAGCAGCAATGTTGATTTTCAATCACAACAAAAAATTGCACAAAACTAAACACAAACTGTGTTTGTCAGTTTCAAGAATGAGCTATTTTATGGGTCCTTTCTTACGCTATGACGGCACCAAAAACTCAAGAATGTGGTTTGCTCGAAGTTTATTGTTTCTTAAGTAGCAAATAAAAAATAAACAGCTCTGAAGGCAATGTTGAATTTTCGATCGCCACCAAAACTCCCAAATGGGCATCTAATTGGAACATTAAATGATACCCCGTGATGTTGTACTTAATTTCCATGAACACATTAACTGAATTACAAATCAATCTACAAGGACAGCCGAGCAAAATTACAGACAATCTCATAATTTTTACCTTGATGTTGGACCTATAAAAAATTCATCTTAAATCGACCTTAATGGAATTTAATTTGTTGACAATTCCATAATAATCTTCATTTTTTAATATTTAACAGCTGTCCAACGTTCTAACAAAATCAGTTTTTCATGTTATCATTTGAAAACTTCATTTCTGATAAACAATTTTTAAATTGGCAAGACTCAACATTTGCAAAAAGGAGTGTACTGAACATTAATCTTTATCATGATTTTACAGTACTTAACAGCTGTGCAATGTGTTGATGTGTTTGTAATTCTCATTTGGAAACCATCAACTGTTGTCAAAAAAATTATTTGGCCCAAGTTGAAAACTACAAATTGGATTGTGCTGAAAATTAAACTTTATGGTTATTTGATAGTACTTAAAGTGCAAAGTCTAAATAATTTCTTCGTAAATGACCGATTTCTGGTACAGATGACCCAGTATAGATGACCCAGTACAGATGAGCTCACGCGCACACATCTGTACTTGCTGCGTCATCCAATGGAAGCATAACAACGTTCTCTTATGACGTTCTTGTTTCCGGCGTTCTGATTGGACGTCAGAGACAATGGAGTCTAAAACAATGGAGAGTCTATATGTTATAGCGATGTGAAAGTTGTTGGTTTACGGAAGAAATAGGTACTTGGTATAGCCCGTGTGAACTTTCACTCGTGAAAGAAAATTTTATGTCTTTTGGCTCGTTCCGCTGCACTCCACTCGTGAAAAGACATAAAATTTCTATCACTCGTGAAAGATCAACCGGTCTTTCCCAAAAAAGTATGAAAGAACCTTTTAGTCTTTGGACATGTTTTCTCAAGTTATCATCTGCAAACCACCAAACAAACAACACAAATTAGATTTATTATCAACTTTATTCAACATGATAAGTAATGCTTTTATTGATTGTTATCCAACACAAAATGTGGACATTGACTAAGGAGTTGACTTTAGGAAAAGAAATTTGAGCTTGTTATGATTGACTACAAGTACAATTGTTTGGTCTGAATTGATAATTAGTCTATGCAATGTATGAAAGAATTTGTGTTTTAAGACTACCTTAGTTTTTTTTATGATGCAGCACACTGTTGAAAACGGTAGTAATTTGCATAATAGCACTGAATAGTGACTAGTATAAGACAAAAATTGGGATGCCAATGACAAAATGCATGCAGTCATGTCATACTTTGTAGATTTGATTTTATTTTATGTTCCTATCAGCGAAAAATACACGTCACAGGGCGATAAATTACATAATTGTAATTAAAAGTAAATTATACACGACACATTCATGTAACGTAAACAAATCTTGTTTTTTTAATATCAATGGTATTGCACAAACACATCTTAAAAGATTTAAAAATTAATCTACATTGTTCGCTTCTGCAGTAAATAATCCATAATCTATCAAAATGTCATGAATGATAGCTAGCTTTTTATTGACTGTTAAATCAGGAATGTGATTTTCTGTTATGTTTGCTTTGTTCTCATTGATAATACACAGGGCATCCAATAATGTCAATATTGCATCGGCTCCCTTCTGTTGTATCTTGTCAATAAACTCGTTTATGTCATCATAATTTGTAAGAGTATCATTATCAAAAATTTCTTCTTGTGATATTACATTTCTGTTTTTTAGAATAACTGCTAATTCCCCAAAGCACTGTTCTCCTCCTTCATATACAGATGAAACAATCCAAGGCTTTATGTTTAGAATGTATTCTGACAGTGTGTTAACATCTAGAATAAAAATGTCATGGCGAGTAATTTGTTTTATAAAATATATGAATATGTGTAGTTCAAGCATTTAATAAAAACAACAGTGCACATGTTCTTCGCTTATTGTGAGCAAAATCAAAGAACAGAGCTGTTCAATTATTTCTTAGATTTTAATCATGTATATATTTTTTTTTTTTAATCTGCAAGACATGTAGAAAATACAATGTTCAATACAATTAACGTTTTCGACCTGTTAACAATTTTAACATAAACAAATTATTAAATTATTCAAGTTTCATATAAATCTAATGTTTTTTTTTCCTAACAACAAACTTTGTAGACATGGAACTTACCAGCTGTACAACTAAATATTCGCTGAGTAGTGTGCAATCTCCTGTATATGTATTTCATGTTTTCACTTTTTATCATTTCAAAGAAGACTTCGATGTTTTGGATACTTTGAAATTGTTTCTCTAAATGAGAACAAATTTTGTTTGCTTTTTCAACTCTATCTCCGTCAAAGTTTATCTTAAGAGCTGACATCATCTTATCTGTGTCCATTTCCTCAACAAGAAACTCCCTATGTACATTAATTATGTTGAGATAATATCTTTCTTGACTAGAATCTGGAGAAAATATATGTTCTATAGTCTTTAAACATTTAATATTATTGTCAAAATAAGATTATTCTACATATTTAGCAAAATCTGCAACATCACAAATGTTTTCAAATATATTTTATAGTACTTCACTACTCCTGAGAAAATGTGCATCACATACTTTCTTTATGACACGATTCTTTTGGTTTAAATTTCCTAACATCTTAACCGAACTACGCCGATTTATAACAAGGTTGGTTTAGCATATTGAATGTGTTTGGCCACAGCTACAAATAGATTGTGATTAGAAAATTGTACAAACACATTGATGTTAACAGTAGCCGTAAATACATCTTTATTTTCACACATATTAAAACACAGACATGACAGACATGAATTTATCATTCAGAAAGCAAGTGAGACCTTCAGGTCAAAGAACACAACATGTAGTCTTGAAATAAGCTACCCATGTGCCAAAATAAAAAAGCCAATCTAAAGATAAGCAATCTATTTTAGATATTTTCCCATATATTTTTACGTTAAATTAATTCCTACAATGGCAGCCATGTTGAATGTTTAATTAAATAAACATACTTAAGAATACCATTACATAAAGATTCAAAAACAGTATGGCTTCAATTTTCAATTGGTTTTGCAGTTTAGTATAGAATAGAATAAAATATTTTATTAGACCAACACTTTTAACATGTTTAAGAATTAAAATGCAAGTTTCGAAAGTGACCTATATCTGTAATGTATAAGAAATTATATTTTATACATGAATAAAAATGAAATGAAGTGCTGTGTTGACCAAACCGAGAACGAGGAGTGAGTCAGAGTAAATGATTAAATAAAGTATCTAACTTATAAGATTAGCTTTTATTCTGATATCCAATTAATAATTACCTCCTGATGTTTTGAGCAAATTAGCAAAAATGAAGTCAGTTATATGAAGAAGACACCAAATGTTCATACTTAAAGGTCAAAATTGATATCAGCAATAGCAAGTTTTTGTAGTGTTAAATATAAAAATTCGGAGTAGATACCTGAAGACTCAATTGACCAAAAATGAATTATGTTATTATCATTAGATATGACAAAATACTATCAAGTAAGACCTCGTCGTACCCAATGCACAATGACAAATTTAAATTGCCATAACGAAGAGGGGATCAAGGGTAGATAATAAAAGGCCAAATTCGGTCTGTTGTAGGTGTTGAACATCATCGTACCCAATGCATTATAGCAATTAATTTATAACCGCTATAATGCAGGATGTACCAAGGGTAGATACTATAAGGTTCATTTTTTAATGATATATGTATGCATTGCATTTTATGAGTCCATACAGCATAAGTTAAATAATGTTGACAGATGACGTCCAAGTGAGAACTGTGAATCATATATTAGATTTTTTCTTTGTTTGAAGAAATAAATCGGAAAAGACACAGAAGAACGTCAGAATTTTAACAGCACAATAACTATTTGAGTTTATCTGTATAATTTAGGGTGGAAGTTTGGATAAGACTTTGCAATTACTTTGTATAATTGCTTTCTATCTTCAAGGTGGGAAGGGAAGGCAAAAATTTAAAAAAAGAACATCGTCCTCCCCCTGTCACGATGAGCACTTTAAACAAAATCTTTTAGTACTGTGTATACCTTTGTATTGTATACCTTTGTATCTTTCTTGTTGAATCATTGGTTTGTGTGAAGATACACGTAGTTGGGTAAATTTATTTCTATCTACAATACGAAGCAATACTAGATATTTTTCAATCCCAAAGTTTGTTTTGACTAAAGTATAGGTTATTATTTACCTTCAGAACTTGTAATCAAATCATTATGCTATTGATCAACATAGTGAGAAGAAACCAAGTGATTGATATTTTTCTTGAAAATGTTGTCTCCTATAAAGCATTACGTATTTTCAGAGTTTTGAGTATTTGATTTATTGAACCATACCAAGACACCAGCCTTTTACAAATAATTGTTTTAAGGATAAAAAAGCATCATTTAATAATGAAAATGATTTGCCAAGATTTTGAAGACTATGCCAATACTTAAGCATGGTTTTAATGATGACAAAATGAAAGTAAATCTACCAAGTTCTGATAATACTGATAGGTTGCTAGTTTTTTTGCGAGTTCCCAGAATGAATTTGCAAAAGCTTACATGCAATTTTCACAATATACATTAGAACAAATTCTATAAAAGAAATATTACCATTTTTTAAACGAGCAGTCGTCAGGTTGTTGTATTAAACAGACACAAGATTTTACAACCATAGAGAAGTATCGGCATAATTATGTAGTCAAAGACATGTAAACTAGTTTGAACACTTGGATTATGAGATAGAAAATCTTTATACGCAGTATACTGCTGCCCTACAAAAAAAAGGTTTCAGAAAAGATGCATTTGAAAATTCCTTTTAGAGGTAATGTCCAGAAACATCATTTTTTGTTGACTGTGATCTTGACTTTTGATAGAATTCCTCCAGAATCAATAGGCTTATTACCAACCTGATATGTAACAATATCCCTGTTATTGAAATCTTATGCAAGCTTTTGACATATCTCGAAACCAAATTTGGACAGATGTTTTTTCTTTAATTTCTTTACAGAATTTGTCGTAACCATTAAACCAAATAAAATAATTATTTTGTAATTTACGTCAAGCAACATTTATTTCAAGATAGTTTTACTATGACTCTCACATTACATTGCGAGTCAAACTCATTTTAAAATGTTAAAAATAAAACTTACATAGATATTTTACAACGATTCCAATGATTCCAAGTATAACTACAGAAGCTACAAATATAAAATTAAGAAAATCACTACATAAACCTGAATACAAAACATACATCTAGTTAAAACAAGTGCAACCACAACAAAATGAATAAAGGCCCTTTAAGGGCAACACTTTTTATAAGAAGTCAACTGACAATTTTAGTTATATTGACTTTTTTATAAATATACTGTGTAGTTTTTAAGATAGTGGCAAAGAAAGCAAGGAAAAGCAAGTACTTGATTTTAATGAGCATTTCTGCTCATGACAAAGTTTCTGTGTCTTTAATGGGTTTTAAGATATTAAGACAATTACGAGCATTTTATATCTATTGGCAGTTGGCTAATAGTAATGAAGATCAAACTTGGCAACAGTCAAACTAAGGATATAATTTATGCCGACTTTGGCTCAAATTAGATTAGCATCTGAAAAGGTTTTTCTAGAAAGTAATAAATTTAAGCTTGTTATCTTTTTTATTATGTGAGATGTCATTTTGATCGTTTATATCATGTTATGTGTACCTTGTTATGTTGCAAGCAACTTGATGGTGTTGTTTTTCCAGCAAAGGTGACAAGTAGTCCAGCTTGCATTAGTTTTGCTGCTTAATTTGCTCATTGAAGAATTAAAAATTGTGCTAATGACTAAACAACTAGATTACAAAGTATGTCTGAATGTTTTAAGAGATATATTGTATTTCAGCATCAAAGATTAAAAACAACAAATGACAAAATTGTCGTGATTTAGTAACTAAATTGTTTTTACAACATAAAAATATCGTTACAGAAATTATGTGTCTAGAGTCTAGACATTTAATTTCTGTCACGATATTTTTATGTTGTAAAAACAATTTAGTTACTAAACTTAATAGACTCTAGACGACACTCGAGTTTTGCTTGTCTAATTTTGGTTAACATTCCCTCTTCCAAGTCGACTCAAAGGTGACATATTGGCCCTACCGAATATTGCCGGACAGTGAAATTGAGGTATTGGTCAGTTGATACCTACGAGACACTCATGTACTAAACATAAGCAATCTATATACCAAATACTGCCATCCTTCTATGCAATTTTACTTAGGATGTGCCCTAATCCAAAAACTTTAAAATAGTATCTGAACCGTGAAATTGAGGTCAAGGTCAGGTAACACCTGCCAAACAGTCAGGTACTTTCACCAGCAACCTTTATACCAACTACTGTCACACTACCATGCATAGTTACAGAGGAAATGCCCTAATACAAAAAACTTTAACTTAGTCACTGGACCGTGAAATTGATGTACTATTCATCAGCAACCTATATACCAAATATTGTCATCCTACCATGCGTGGTTAAACGCCGTAACCCAAAAATTTTAACGTAGTTGCTGGACCATGAAATTGAGGTCAAGGTCAGATGACAGGAGACTGACTGGCAAGTACTTATCATAAGCTACCACTGGACCAAATTTAATGGACCCAGGGCTTAGGCTTACAAAGATTCCCATAGATGTCTTGCCTCCAGCGACTATCATCACAGGTGAGAAAAAAAATACATCCTAAGCATTACGTAAATAACATTAAATTGTTATCATTTAAAATATACAATGCATGGTTACCGAGAAACGGACCTAATCCAAAAACTTCAACTTAGTCACTAGACCGTGAAATTGAGGTCAAGGTCAGGTGACAGGTGACTGACTGGCAAGTACTCACCATAAGCTACCTCTGGACCAAATTTGATGGACCTATGACTTAGGCTTACAACGATATGCAGCAAGATGTTCACATGTTTATGCCACCGTCTCCGGAGTTCGCTGGATTCCTATACAAATGTCTCGCCTCAAGCTACTATCTTCGCAGACAAGACAAAAATTAAAGAGATTCAATGCAAAGGTAAACCTGAGATGGGACAGAAGAACAAACAGGCAAACGAATAAAAAATATTTATGTACCCCAATTATCCTTGGGGGAACATAAAAATTTTTTTGTTCGATAAAACAAAAACATGCGTATCAGCAACATTGATGTCAGGCTTGGCACATATCGTTAAACGCCACCCTTTTTCTAAGTTTACTTAAGTGTAAATTATTGGCCACTGTCCTCCAGAATTTTTCCACCTAAGAGTTGTCATTTTGCTGTAACTATGTACTAAGTTTAATGAAGACGTCAGCTTCATTAAAAAAACTACAATGCAAAGTAAAGACGTATGGAACGCCAAATTAACATATATTCAATTAATTGTACCTATCTTCAAATATTGAAGATATCTTCAATTGAATTATACCTATCTTCAATTCAATTATAGATATCTTCAATTCAATTATACCTATCTTCAATTCAATTGTACCTAGGTACAATTCAGCACAATTAAAGATATCTTCAATTCAATTGTACCTATCTTCAATTCAATTATAGATATCTTCAATTGAATTGAACCTATCTTCAATTGAATTAAACCTATCTTCAATTCAATTGTGCCTAGGTATCTTCAATTGCACTTAATCAAATTTGTATTATAATATAATTCAATTGAAGATAGGTGTAATTCAATTGAAGATAGGTGAAATTGAATTGAAGATATCTTCAAATGAATTGGAGATATCTCCAAATGAATTATGGAGATGTTGGAATTAGACCTATCTTCAAGTGAATTAAAGATATCTTCAATTCAATTGAAGATAGGTGTAATTGAA
Source organism: Limnoperna fortunei (assembly GCA_944474755.1). Classification (NCBI taxonomy): domain Eukaryota; kingdom Metazoa; phylum Mollusca; class Bivalvia; order Mytilida; family Modiolidae; genus Limnoperna; species Limnoperna fortunei. The sequence goes on along the minus strand of OX104115.1, from coordinate 22,790,242 downwards.
TTGAAGATATCTTCAAATGAATTGAAGATATCTTCAAATGAATCAATTAAATTGCACCTAGGTATAATTCATTTGAAGATAGGTTCAATTGATATGAAGATATCTTTTAATTATTTGAAGATAGGTACAATTGAATTGAAGATATCTTCAATTTATTTGAAGATATCTTCAAATGATTGAAGATATCTTCAATTATTTGAAGATAGGTACAATTAATTGAATATATGTTAATTTGGCGTTCCATAAAGACGACGTGGAATGGATCAACAAAAGGAGAGTGCTAATAAGACAAACATTGAGTTGTTATTTTATGTTCCCAATGATGAGCTGTATAAGAGTTGTAGAAAAACTAGGTTTATTCTTTTCTACAACTCCATAATTACTTTTATCTGACTTAGTTAAAGCAGAACACATAGAACCATAAATGTAATTGCATACCTATGAATAAAGCAATGCAAGTATTACTTGCTTCTACCATGTAATAATCTTCCTCTCGTAAAAAACCTGAGAAAAAAGTAAAACAAAAGTCTAGTTTAGTTAAGTGTACATTATAGGATGTTCTGGTCACACTCATGATTAGGATTTATATCTGACACAAGCCAAAAAAAATACTGTAAATTTATAAAGTATTGCGTGAATTTATCACTGTGATTTCGGGCCCCCTCTAAAACTGCAATTACCCCCTGAAACGTAAAACGTTCCCATTTTTGCGTTCGTATTTCGTTTTCCGTTCGTTCGTATATCGTTTTCCGTTCGTTCATCCGTACGTCCGTTCGTTCGTCCGCATGCGCAAAAACAAGTAAATAAAACCCGTTCGTTCGTTCGTCCGCATTCGCAGTACAGGTAAAAATAAAGGTTCATTCGTTCGGCAGCATTCGCCGAGAAAATATTTTAAAAAATAAAAGAAAATATTTTACACTTTGTTAGTCTGGTAGAAAATTCTACATTCTGTTATCAAATTAAAATAACCTGAACATTAAAATGTCAAATAAATTATATCTATTTTAAAACTATAAATTCATTAAAACCATGAACATGTTTTAAATTAAATATAAACATAAACAATTTGAAATACTTTCTTCGTCTACTTTGTTATATGTAAATCTACAATCTTCAGGTTGTACAAATAAATATGATTTATTTGAACACTCTCCAAATTTTATAAACACATAGGAAATTTTTCTATTTTAGTACCTAAAACCTTTTAAAAATGTATGTTTTATCCTAAAGTCTCTGAACATCCCTACATTGTCTTCATTTGATACAAAAACTGAAAAGCTGTTTACACAGCAAACTTAATAAAACTGAATAATCTTGCATAAAATCTTAATTTGATGGCACAATATTTGTTTGGATATACAGACATTTCATTTCCTAGGGTTTAAATTGCAAATATAATGTCTCACGACTGATTTAGCATCTCTTAGTTAGGTCAAAGAAGTTAATAATAGTGTGCTATGGTTTAATATTGCATCTTGTAAGGTCTCAGGAGTGATTTTGTATGTGAAATATGGTTTTTAATTGTATCGCAAAGGTCTCAGGAGTGATTTTATATGTGTAATATAGTTTTTAATTGTATAGCTAGGTTCTCAGGAGTGATTTTGTATGTGAAATATGGTTTTTAATTGTATTGCTAGGGTCTCAGGAGTGATTTTGTATGTGAAATATTGGTCTTAATTGTATTGCAAAGGTCTCAGGAGCAATTTTGCATGTAAAATATGGTTTTTAATTGTATTGCTAGGGTCTCAGGAGTGATTTTATATATGTAATATGGTTTTTAATTGTATCGCAAAGGTTTGAGGAGTGATTTTATATGTGTAATATGGTTTTTAATTGTAGCACAAAGGTCTCAGGAGTGATTTTATATGTGAAATATGGTTTTTAATTGTATTGCAAAAGTCTCAGGAGTGATTTTGCATGTGCAATATGGTTTTTAATTGTATCACAAAGGTCTGAGGAGTGATTTTATATGTGTAATATTGTTTTTAATTGTATCACAAAGGTCTCCGGAGTGATTTTGTATGTGAAATATTGGTTTTAACTGTATCACAAAGGTCTCAGGAGTGATTTTGCATGTGAAATATGGTTTTTAATTGTATTGCAAAGGTCTCAAGAGTGATTTTATATGTGTAATATGGTTTTTAATTGTATCGCAAAGGTCTCAGGAGTGATTTTGTATGTGAAATATTGGTTTTAACTGTATCACAAAGGTCTCTGGAGTGATTTTGCATGTGAAATATGGTTTTTAATTGTATTGCTAGGGTCTTTGGAGTGATTTTATATATGCAATATAGTTTTTAATTGTATCGCAAAGGTCTCAAGAGTGATTTTATATGTGTAATATGGTTTTTAATTGTATCGCAAAGGTCTCAGGAGTGATTTTATATGTGAAATATGGTTTTTAATTGTATCGCATAGGTCTCAGGCGTGATTTTATATGTGTAATATGGTTTTTAATTGTATTGCAAAGGTCTCAGGAGTGCTTTTATAGGTGAAATATGGTTTTTAATTCTATCGCAAAGGTCTCAAGAGTGATTTTATATGTGTAATATGGTTTTTAATTGTATCGCAAAGGTCTCAGGAGTGATTTTATATGTGAAATATGGTTTTTAATTGTATCGCATAGGTCTCAGGCGTGATTTTATATGAGAAATATAGTTTTTAATTGTATTTCTAGGGTCTCAGGAGTGATTTTGTACGTGAAATATGGTTTTAAATTGTATTGCTAGGGTCTCAGGACTGATTTTATATGTGTAATATGGTTTTTAATTGTATTGCTAAGGTCTCAGGAGTGATTTTGTATGTGAAATATGGTTTTTAATTGTATTGCTAAGGTCTCAGTAGTGAAATTGTATGTGTTATATGGTTTTTAACTGCAAAGCTAAGGTCTCAGGATTGATTTTATATTTGTATTATGGTTTTTGATTGCATTTCTTATGTATCAGGAGTGATTTTATATATTTCATTTTGTTTTTAATTGTATCTCGAAGGTCTCAGTAGTTTTTTTTATGTTAAATATGGTTTTTAATATTCTTGCAAAGGTCTCGGGAGTGATATTACAAATGTGATTTTAAATGTGTTACACGTATTTGAAAACCACCTTGATGAACATTTTCCAATAGAGAATTTTTGTAATAAATTACCCCTTAATTTATGAAACTATAAGGTTTAACAAATATATAACACATAATAAATATACAGTTGGTTAGTACATTTCATTATATGCAATAAAGATTAATTATAAAAGCTTCCTCTGGAATGTGTAATAATTACTGTTAGTAATCAAAATAAAATGGACGACTAAGCTCGTTTCTTTTTACACTGTGATAAAAATATGTATAGGTCCATTATTAAAATATTTCCATGTTTAGCCCAAATAACGAACATGAATATTTAATAAAAATTACTCAACCCCACAAATTTTCTCGTATGCTTGTTATGTTGTCACGTTTTTTATGTGTGTATTACCTGTTTGAGCTGTCACAAATCATTTAAATGATGATTTAATGAAAATAAAGTATAATTATTTGATTATTTATTCCTTTTCAATTTTTTATTTGTTTACTATAAACCAGCTTGATTCTCAAGATTTTATTTAAAATGACCAAACGTTTCTTGATTTTTACAAAGCACGATAGGCGTCTCCATTCGTTTTCCCACATACGAACGATTGAAGCGTATAGCTTGTCTCTAATTGGTTAATTTTTAAATGGTTCGTCTGGACGATAAGAGCGTTCGTTCGTTCTTCGTCCGTTCGCATGTCGTTTTTGGTTCGTCCGTTTAACGTTCGTACGGGAACATTTTACGTTTCAGGGGGTGTAGCATATGTAAGTATTCATTTTAAGTACTAATTACTCTGCAGTTGTCAGTCTGTCATAAAAACACGTATTAGTAGTAGCTTAACAGCAAACAGAATACACATTTATATATAACATTTACCAATGTTTGGGGAGAAATAACTATAAATGTGTTTTATTCATGATTGTTTCCTTACACTTTTGGTACACAAATGGAAATACTGTTGGACACATTTGTCACAAGTTTTTAGTCATGAAGTGATTTTAGGAGTAGTTAGTTAATAAAGGTAGAAGTCAAATAGAATAAACCATGGTGTATAAATATTGTAACTGGACAAAATGCAATGTAAGGCATTGGTAATGTTACTATTTAAGCTAGATGAGAACATAGAAATGTTCATAAAAGATCTGTGTTGTTGTTTTAACATCAAATATACCCGATTGCCAATAAACAATCACAAATATTAACATAAAAGAGTCTTTGTAAAAATCATTCATGTATTGACACGTTTGATATAAAATAACTGTATAAACAGTCCTTATAGTGCCCCAGGAATGTTATGCACGTGCACAGTTAGTCAAAGGAGCAACAATAGTAGAATTGCAAGGTTTATTGATTGGGATCGTAGGTTGATCACATTATTAACAATAATACAAAGTGTCCAGTATTATATTTTATTACATGAATACAATTTTAGTCCTAAAATTACATAAAAATATGGAAAAAAAACAGCTTGAACTAGTAGTTACCAGGTCGATATTGGATTATGTTTGACTACTATGCAGCAGTATACAATAAATGACTTTGATATAGGTCACTATCAGGATTTATCAGGTAGATAAAATGTTACATTTTAGGGCTGATAAATCCTTATAGCGACCATATTTCAAAGTCATTAATTGTTTTATTACATGAAAAAAACCACCGTCTCCCTTGATCAGAAAAACAGAGGATGCCTTTTCTACTGGAGCACCTGCATATTTTGTAATTGTTGTAATGCTAGACACCCCCAAATATTTTGTATAATTTAATACTGCATTTTCATGATCATGATGATTTTGATATCAATTTGCTGATAATACTGACATTCCAGTTTCAAATATTGAGAAGAGTATAAATGAATCAATATATTGCACAGCCAAACGTTTCTCCCATTTGTTGTATGTGTAGCAGACGTGAATGAATTGTGTACAATACAATTAATACAATCAATTTGATTGGACAATTGAGCTTCTTACGACGTCTATTCTGATTGGGTAAAACATAAAAACCAGTTTGATATCGTATTCCGCTTGACTACTATGCAGCAGAATCTTGCAGCATCCAAACATTGTATGTAAATTTAGTACTGTTTGAGATTTATCATGACCCAAAAGTTGTTTTAGACCAATCAAAAACACGCAAAATTCTAATCATGTAATAAATTCCAATATTGGCCTGGTAACTACTATTCCAAGCAGGGTTTTTATTACTTTTCCAATATAACTATAAATTTCGTCTATTTTAGTGGTAATGATAAAATCTGATGGCAACCTATATAAAAGTCCTTAATTGTAAAAATAATATATTTTTTGAACAAATATTTTAAGTTTTTATTCAATGAGTTATTTCAATCTGTTCTTTACTAAATACAATTTCTAGACAACAATATAGCACCACAATAGATACGATATGACACTTCTCTCAATATATCACCCTCTTGACCAGTAATTATGTTCCCCAAATATATTGAAAAGTGTATTCAGTATAATATAACACATACTGCCAGTAGAGGAGGGTGTCACGCCAAATATTACACTCGTTAAAAATATCACCCTTGAGTGCGTCTCAGGTGATATATTTACTTGCGTGATATTCTGGCGTAACACCCTCCACTACAGGCAGTATGTGTATAATATGACACAATTATTCTTAGTCATATTTCACTCAAAAAATAATTATTCAAGATTAATGCACTGTACTTTCTTTTGGAAACATGATGCTTCTGTATTCTGAGGAAATATATGTTGTGAATAAATATATTCAGAAATCATAAAACTATTTTGTTGATAAAATCAGTATATCCCCAGAGACACTATATGCAAACTTTGTACATTTTTTTTTCAACTTTTGTGGCATTTGACATGTGACTACTGTCTAACATTATTTTAGCCAGAAATGCAGCATTACCCTTCTCTTGCCTACAGTAATTTTAACAACAACAAAAATACAATAGACAATAGACAATATTTATTTGCATAAACACATTTACATTATGGTAAACGGTTATGGCACAAAGAATAAGCAAAAATGTCATTAACAGTTTATAATTACAAACATAGCAATATTAACATGGCGTGACAGCGGTACTAATTTATTTATTATACTTTTAGTTGTGTTTTCTCATCTGCCAGCATTCTTGTAGAAATTTAATAAAAGTTTTAATAATTGGATAGGAATTGTTATTTAGAAGAAATTTAATTTCTTTCATTGTTCGAGTATGAGGAAACTGATGTCCTAGTAGATTTTTAAGTTTTTCAATAAGGTTATTTCTTAGATTGTTGTAATGAGGACAAGTTGATAGAAAATGAAACTCGTCCTCAATGTTTTTATTATCACAAGAGAGACAAATGCGTTCACTTTTTTCAGTATTATTATATCTTCCTCTTTCTATAGCCAAGTTGTGTGAACTTAAGACGTATTTTATTTACAAAGGATAGATCTTTCATTCTTAGTTTTACGCAGGTCTAAATAAGTAGGGCGTTTAGTTGGTATAAAAATTTTATGAAAGAAAGAGAGTTTGCTACTAGCTTCTATAGAGCTGTTCATATTTTGTTTATATTGATCATTCATTCTTTGTTCAATTCTATTTAAGTATAGATCAATATTATTTATATTGAGGTTTAAATGGTTAAATCCTAATTTATTTAATAAATTTTTGATGTTGGACATCCATATACTCGTATACATAACAATTTATTTACATTCAATAAACATGTGCAAAAATTTTGCTATAAAAGTCGAATGGATGGGATCAATGATATTAGCGCATGATGTATACAGCTGACGACATTAACATAAACTGATGTATTTATTAGCCAATGTTTCAACACAAGATTTTATGTACAATGTATGTTATTAACCAATAATTACTTGACAGTGATATTTGTCAATTGTTACAGTAATTTGGTACATGTATTACTGCTCCGTTTTTTTATTTTTTACTGTTTCCATAATTAAATAATGTATAGTCATACATTGTAAGTTGTCAGAGCATATGAATATTAATGTTTATTTCGTTTGTGAACATTGCTGAGAGCAATTCAAATTTTCAGTTATACATAGAATTATTCACTTAATTTAATTTTATACTACCACCCGGCAGCATGTATCAAAGCATTTTAATGTTAAATAAGCAAACCTTTTTCCAACATTGACGTTTTTTCAGTGGTTGTATTTACGCCTCTACAAAATAACAAGAAAGATAATAATATTCATCAAACAGAAATTAATCTATATAATTTCATATCAACATCAAAGATACATTTGGAAATTTAAATGATTTCTTTTATAATAAACCAGAAGTCATGGAAACCATTTTGTTTGGGTGATTAAATATAGCTTTGGTAAGGGACCTTGCCAGGATTATCCATACCAAGTTTGATTCTACTTGACTCAGTGATTTATGGAAAAAATATTCCTATTTGGCATATTTAGCAGAGCATATTTATATTTTCATGTAAAAAAAACTACAAAAAATGGGAGTTATAACTGGTCTTCATGATTAAGAAACTACAAATCCCATTTGAGCTAATTTAATTTCCTAAAAGCTGAATTATCTATTTCTTGTAGCAGTGGGCATCTTAGTATGAGGTCAAGGCTATTGGAGAACATTTTTGAATGGACTCTTTCAAGGATCGTAGAGACCAAGATTCATTCAAACCGGGCTAGTGGTTTCAAACATTAACTAGAGGCTCTTAAGAGCCTGCATCGCTCACCTGACTTACAAAATCATTTTTAAGAGATATTACCTTTCTTGCTAATTTTGATATTAAATACTAAGAGTTTATGCGAAGATGTTGCTTCTATGAATGTTGCCATGTGTAATTTCCAATCAGCAGCAATTTGTAGGACAGTTTCATGTTTTATGTCATGTATGTTTTTCATAGGTTAGTGATGTTCCATGGTGGCAGCAATCTTGTATTTTGAATCAAACAAAAAAATCAAAAATTAATAGAGGACCATACAATATCCCATATCTTTCTGCCAAGTGGTTTGTGAGGAAACAAATTTTCAAATTTCAGTAAAATGAGAAGGCATGTGCAGCTCTGGCAGCCATTTTGAAGTTCCTATTGACTAGAAAAACTTAAAATAATAAGATTACTATCTAAGATTCACTTCTGCATTATTTGCTTTAATTGTATAGAACAGAAGCTGTTTGTTTGAATTTCCCATAGGATCCTATGTTAAGCTGTGTTCCACTGTGGCAGCCATCTTGGATTTTGGATTGTAACAAAAAACTAAAACTTTGTAGAGGACCATCGAGCATGTGTCTAAGGTACATTTATGCAATATTTCAAATCAATCTGCATGCAGTTTGAAAAAAGAAGATTTTTTAAATTTCAGCCAATCAGAACCCATTAGTTGCCCAGGAAGCCATGTTCAATTTGCAATTGGCACGAAAAACTCTTCATAATTTGACTTCATTGTGTGGAACAGTTTCTGAGAAGTTGTTTGTATGTTTTTCCCATAGCTATAGCGTCCTATGTTTAAATATGTCCTGCGATAATGGCCATCTTGGATTTTGGATCAGCACTAAAAACTCAAACTTTGTAGAGGACCGTCTAAGGTACATTTCTGCAATATTTCATATAAATCTGACAAGCCGTTTCTGAGTAGAAGATTTTTTAAATCCAAAACACATTAATGGCTCTTACAGTCATGTTTAATATTTGATCATCACCAAAAACTCAAACTTTGTAAATAACCACCCAATAAACATTCCTGCCAAGTTTGGTTCCAATTGGCCAAGTGGTTTTGGAGAAGATAGAAATGTGAAAAGTTGGCGGCTGATGCTGACGAGTACGACAATGGACGCAAAGTGATGAGAATAGCTCACACTGACCCTTCGGGTCAGGTGAGCTAAAAATGTTAAGATGGTACAGATGGTCAGCTTACAGATTGAGTGATAAAAATAGTCCATCTTAATTGTCAAATCAGATGTGATTAACACTAAGCTCTTGAGAGCCCCTATCACTCACCCGATTTATATAGACAATAAAGACAGCATTTCTCTGATGTCATGTAATTTACCATTTTATACTGACATTATCTTTGTTGATAAAATCCAAAATGAATCTTGCTGTTTGGTTTTAACTGGTTCAATAGTTTCAGATAGGAAGCTATTTTAACATAATACTGTAGGTTTATATGTTAAATTTATTCCTACAATTGCTGCCATCTTGAATTTTCGATCAAATATAGAAGCATTAACAAGAACCATCCAATAAACATTTAAATTCATACAAATTACATTATGGCCTGAACCAGCTTTGCAGTTTCAGAAAAGATAACATTTGAATATTATTTCTATACAGTCATATGCTAAACTTTAGTCTGTAATGATTTGTTTGTTTGAAGGATGTTTAATGCTCTTTTCAGCAATTTTTCAGCTATATCATGGCATTCAGTTTTTATTGTGGTAAGAAGAAAATTTCAGAAAGTGACATTTAACACCATTAACACACGATTAAAACAAACAAATCATTACAGAGAAAACATTGGACCTGTGATAGGAAAACTGGCAATCCTTGTCAATTAAGATTGGAGTCCAGTGCACCCTACTGAAGTGAGACTCGAACCTGCAACCTGAGGGTTGACAGACCACAATCAATAGTAGACGAACTACCTTAACCACTAGGCCACTGAGCCCTCAGTCTGTAATGGCAATGGCAGCAGTTTTTACTGTCTAAGTACATGGAGCATAAAAAGAATTTGTAGAGGACCCTACTGCCCTGCATTAGCAACCATTTTGAACTTCAGATTGGTATAAGAGAAGCCTTTTTTAACTTTTTCCCATAGGGTCCTAACTAAGTCCTGTGGTTGTGGCAATTTTGAATTTCTGATTGCCATATAAAAAAATGTTAAGAGACCAACCAAACAATATTGCTTGTAAGTTTTGTTTCCATTGGTTAACACGTATACAGAAGAAGACTTTTAAAACTTTTTCTCACAGGGTCTGTTACTGCACTAAGTTCCTTGGGGGCATTAAAACAGAAATTTTATAGTGGACCATCCAACAAATACTGGTAATAAGTTTCGTTTCATTTGGTTACCCAGTTTCAGAGAAGAAGCCTTTTTAAAACTTTTTTGTCATAGAGTCCTATGTGAAGGTAAGCATGGTAAGTAGTTTTGTAGGTTTTCCAATCAGAATAACAAACATGACTTTTTCTTGGTCGATTAGAGGTGAACATTATGACCAAATTTGGTTTTAATGGCTCAGTGATTTCTTAGAAGTTTGAAATGTAAAAAGTTTAGAGACAACAATGACAGCAAAGTAATGACAATAGCTCAAGAAAGATGAACTAAAAATGGAACCCATTTAGTTTTGTACTAATGAGACAATGCGAAACCATGTTAATTTCTTAACACATAAATTTCTGTCAAACATAATAAAGGAAGTCAATTACAACTAACTTATCTTAAAAGTAACAAAATTTTGTCAGACATAAATTATTTATATTCCAATATGTTATTTAGAAATTTAGAATTTGTGCCTACAGTGGTAAAAGCTTTTTGTGACAGTTCCAAGAAACTTGACTTTTTTCAAAATCCTAGATGAAGTCCCAAACAGGAAGTAGTTGTCCAACAGGTCTGAAAGTCGATTAGGACGTACAACTTATGATACTTAACAAACCTGCCAAATTTCAAATTGTTCTGATGTACGGTTTCTGAGAAAAGCTTGACGGAAATTCGTACGGACATACGGATGTACATAGTAAAACTTAATGCCCCCCCACATGTTGTCGCGGGGGCATAGAAAAACTGGCTTAAGTCAAAAACTACAAATTGGATTGTACTGAAAATACTTGATATTCATTTTATAGTATTTAATAGCTGTGCAAAGGTGAAATAAAATCTGCTGACACATTTTCAAGATATCATCTGGAAACCACCAACTGTTGACCAAAAAAAAAAACGAATTGGCCTAAGTCAAAAACTACTAATTGGATTGTGCTGACAATTGAACTTGATCTTAATTTTATGGTATTTAATAGCTGTGCAAAGTTTTAAAAAAATCTGTTGATGCATTTTCAAGTCATCATCTGGAAACCACCGAGGCACAGACTCACACATCCATACAGAGGGTACAAAGTGGCGGGGTATAAAAATGGTAACAGAGACTAAGGTCCCAATAAAGGGCAAAAATATCTTTTTACATACATACAACCATGCTGTTGAAAACAACTTTATGATCTTGTTCACATTTTGCAGTTAAAACATGACAACAAATATTTTGTCTTGAAATGATTTGTTATAAAAATTTAAGAACCTTAGTCCTTCATTCCTACTGAGTGTTAAAAAATTCTGATCAGTAGTTACAGAGGAGTTGGGCTTCAGGTTCAAAGGGGGAACAACTATTACAAAACTAGAGGCTCCCAGGAGCCTGTATCGCTCACCTGAACCTGAAACAAAACAACCCTTTTTTATCCAGCTTTTCTTTGCTATAAGGAATTGCCCAACACTAATCTGCAAAAATCATTAATTTTGACCTTTTAAGGGAAATAACTCCTATAAGGAGGATCTTTTGATGGTTAGAGGGAGAAGGGAGGTTCACTTCAAATTTGCTGTACCTGTTATACTTTTTTAACTATCAGTTGAAAACTCTCTCAACCCCCCCCCCCCCCCTCCCCTTTTTTCATTTTTTCTATTTTAATCCAATGTAGCTATGTAAGTAGTCAGGTGTCATGATTTGCACAATTTTGGTAGAGGACATACTAAAGATGATGTGTGCAATGTTTCAAAGCAGTCCTTTCATTGGTTTAAGAGGAGAAGATTTTTTAAAATCAAGTAAAATTGATTAAAAAAATGTTCAAGGAGAATAATTCATAAGTGGTTCATCAGACAATTTTGACCCTAAAGTCATTTTTGTAGCCCTCATAGAGCAGAACAATTAAGCAATGCTAACTTTTTCTCTAGTTCTAATAATTTTCATGATTTTGAGGCAAAAATGTCAAAAATAATCAATTTCGACAATTAAAGGGCAATAACTCCTATAAGGAGTCATCATACAACTTCAACCCAATGGAGTGTTTCATAGAGCTTTTGATGCAGATGAAGGCATGTCTCTTCGGTTTTCCTGTATCTGTTACACTTTTTTAAATATAAGCCAAAAACTGTATTTTACCGCCCCCCCCCCCCCCCTTAATCCTATTTTTAGCCATGGTGGCCATGTTGGTTTATCTGCAGCCGTGGTAGGTGCAAACTTGGTTGAGGACATTTGACAGATGATGTGTACAAAGTTTCAAAGCAGTACTTTCAGTTGTTGAGGAGAAGATTTTAAATAATCAATTAAAACCGATTAAAAAAAACAGTTCAAGGGGAATAACTCTTAAACGGTTAATCAGACAATCTTGACCCTTAAGTCATTTTTGTAGCCCTCATAGAGCAGAACAATTAAGCAATGCTAACTTTTTCTCTAGTTCTAATAATTTTCAAGATTTTGAGGCAAAAATGGCAAAAATCATCAATTTTGACAATTAAAGGGCAATAACTCCTACAAGGAGTCATCATACAACTTTCACCCAATGGAGTGTTTTGTAGAGCTTTAGATGCTGAAGAACGAAGGTTTCTTAGGTTTTCCTGTATCTGTTATACTTTTTGAACTATAAGCAAAAAACTGTATTTTGACCCCTCTGTTCTATTTTTAGCCATGGCGGCCGTGTTGGTTGGTCAGAGGCCATGATTTGGGCAAACTTGGTAGAGGGCATTTTACTAATGATGTATGCAAAGTTTCAAAGCAATCCCTTCAGTGGTTTTGGAGGAAAAAATTTTTGAAGAAAAGTTAACGACGACGACGACGACAGACGACAGACGCCAAGTGATGGCAATAGCTCACATGACCCTTCGGGTCAGGTGAGCTAACAAAGGCAAGTTACTACACGTAGCCAGATGTCCCTGGACACTGCAGTATTGAATTGACTATGAGGCGTGACAAAAAATAAAACGGAAACAAAAATTTTGTGATACATTTAGTTTTAAAATTATAAGCATGTAATATTAGTACTGTTTTGACAGGCATTTGGGAAGAGCTAAGCAACTACATGAGAAAACTTCATCAGAATGTGTAGAGTGCTTGCTAAAATTTGCTTTCGATATTGTTCAATATTGCTAAATTGGTCAAAGTCACATAACTCCTAAAAAGATTGACAAATCAAAATGACGGTATAGAATGCACATCTACCAATCATAACAATTAATCCTATCAAATATCAAAGCAATACATCAGGCTGTTTCAGAGGAGATGCGTCCACAAAAGTGTGACTTATGGACGCACGGAGGCAAGGATGCACTGACACAGACCATTACTAGGTCCCTTTGTCACGTTGCGGCGGGGGACAACAAGGGCATGATTTCTACAGGCAACATGACAGGAAGCCCAATGTCCCCGGCCTCTGGATTAAGGAATTGCCTTCGAGGTGTGAGAAACTAAATGGATAGTTTAGTTTTGGGACAAAATAATAATAAGCATGTAATATTAGAATTGTTTGGATGGGTATTTGGGAGGAGCTAAGCAACTACATGAAAAAACTTTATCAGAATGTGGAACTCGAGTAGAGTGCTTGCTAAAATTTGCTTTCAGTATTGTTCAATATTGCTAAAATGGTCAAAGTCCCATAACTCCTAAAAATAATTTGACAAATCAAAATGTGGTAGAGTATGCAAATCTACACATCACAATTAAGCCTATTAAATATCAAAGAAATCCACTGAACGTTTCAAAGATGCATGTGCCCACAAGACCTACCATTGTATATTGCTGATATGTTCAGATGCATAACTCTTACAAAATTTGATGAATCAAAACAGTGGTAGACTAATCAGATCTATACATCATAACAAATAATCCTATAAAACTACCAAATATCAAAGCAATCTATCAAGCGGTTCCAGTGGATATGCATCCACCAGTTCTACCACTTCATAATATTGCTAAAACTGTCAAAGTTCCACAACTCCAACAAAATTTGACAGATCAAAATGAAGGTAGAGTATGCACATCTTCACATCATAACAAAAAAATCACACAAAATATCAAAGCAATCTGCCAAGCAGTTTCAGAGGAGATGCATCCACAATATCTACCCTGCTGAAACGGTCAAAGTCCCACAACTCTTACAATATTTGAAAAATAAAATGAGGGTAGAGTTTGCACATCTACACATCATAACAATTAACCCAACCAAAAATCAAGCAATCTCTCAGGCGGTTTCAGAGGAGACGAGTCCACAAGATCTACAATTGTATTATACTGCTGGAACGGTCACAAAGTCCCATAACTCCTATAAAATTTGATGAATCAAAATGACAGTAATATATATCCAAATCTAAACAACATAACAATTTAACAAATATGAAAGCAATCCATCAAATAGTTTTAAAGGAGATTACGCCCTTACGGAATTGGCTTGCACCAAGTATACTTAAAGTATAAGGCAAGTATACTTCAAGTATACTTTAAGTATAACTGTTATACTTGAAAACTGAAGTCTACTTAAAGAATTAGTATAAAGGGAGACATTGTATTTGCAGGCAAAAAACAAGCTTTAATTTTTCAAATATTTTCTGTTTTATTTCAGAATATTGCCTTTTATTGTATCCCAATACTACAGAAAGAATTTTGGTTAAGCCATTAATGGGAAGTGCAGCGATTTGAGATTAACAATTAAACTGCCGTCAATGCCAAAAAGTTGCAGGTATTTGACATTAGTTTTTGCATGATTTTTATGTCACCTGCAAGTCATGTTGCAAAGCGACATATAAGTGTCACTTTAGCAATATCCGTTGTCCTGTGGCATCATAATAACTTACTGCTTAATGTAGAGTTATGGTGTTATAAATGTTATATTTGGTAACAAATGTAATCCCAGATGAAGGGAACCACAATGATAAAAATTATACAGGGGATATAAAATAAAAATTGAAATAATATTACTACTAGTACCAGATAGCTTGGGGTTTTAACTCTTCTGTGCCTCTGTAAAGTTAATTCTTTTTTGGGGTTGTAGTCTACTAAAGGCCTAGATAGAATGTGAATGAGTTTCACAGTGGTGCTGACAGGCGAGACATACTTGTAGAGGCCACATTTGTTTATAAAACAGTCGCATGCACAACTTTTATTTTCTTTCCAGCACATTGGCAAAGAACAGAAAGAAAACAGAGAAAAAAAAATGAACTCCTTAATCATGTCAGTGTTTTGTTGGAGTTTTAAGACATTTTTGTATTTAATGTTATCTGAATAAATATTTAGTTGATTTTTAGTGTTTAAGGCCAGAAAATACCACAGTGATGGACCAATCAGTCTACTAATACAGTTAAGTCAGGTACCTGAACATAATACTTCAAGTATACTTTAAGTATACTATAAGTATAAAACCTAAGTTTTCTTTAAGTATACTTCAAGTATAAAGGTCTAAGTATTAGCCAAGTATGCTTGGTTGAAGTATACTTAGCTAACTAATTTGCATATAAAATGAAAATACTTGAAGTATACTTGAAGTACTAATAATTTCCATAAGGGAGTTGTCCACAATGTGCTGCAGACGGAAAGGCAGACAAAGAATAAAACAATGTCCTTTTGATGCTTAACAGAAAGCGACAAAAATACTAGTATCGATATGCACTTCTACATATGGTTTCCTTCATTACTACCAGGTTTATAAATTTCTGATCTGTAGTTACTGAGGAGTTGCACTTACAAAAATATTTTGAGAAATTTTTTAGTTCAAAAGGGTAATAACTCCTATAAAAATATTCCCCTTACAAGAATAGGACTCTAGGATGGAGTGATGGACAGAACAGTAAAAAATAATTATACCCTCACAACTTCATAGCATGGGGTATAATAAGATCAAAAATAAATTTGGGTAGTATGAATCTGGCATAATATTATCGCATTTTAACATGTTTAAATAGTTTTGTTTTCAAAAGAAAGTCAATATTAAAATTAAGCATGTTTGGTGACAAAGTAACTTCTATTCGGGATAACATAATGAAATAGAGATGTTTTCATAATGAGATATATAAAAGAAAATAATAATAAAGAACAATCTGTCATTTAGAAAGACTCATACATAAAAGGTTCTCAGAAGATCCAAGACACATTGTGTCATCACCAATAAGTAAAGCCCTTGTGTTTTCAAATAAAAACATATCTTTTTGTAAAATAACATGTAAATAAATTACAACTTTTCATCAGGGGCATTAATACTTGTACAAAACACTTACATTGTTTCCTGCAGGAGACCACAATAATAATCATTCTTTGAAGAATTTCTTTCTATGCATTCATAATCTACAAAAAAGAAATAAATTAATTATAGGATCTTACATTGGTACGAGTGGATTATTGGATTTCTCCAATCGAGATAGTTAAATTATGGTATTTTAAGTCTGAGCCTTGGCGAGGACTTAAATTTCCATAATTTAACTATCGAGATTGGAGAAATCCGATAATCCAAGAGTACTAATGTAAGTTTCTGTTTCTCTAATTTTAAAAAGTAGTAAATTTGCGAAACGAAGTTCAAATTCTCCCAACCCCAATTTTACGTTCAGGACTTGAAAACGCGGTAAATGGAAGGTGTTATGTTTATGACATCACGAGTTCTTATTGTGACGTTATTATTTTTAACCAATCAACTGCTGAGAACAACAAATTCACTAGTGACGAGAAATATTTTTTCCACACCGGTCAAGCGGTTGAAATATTAAGTCAAAATTAGAGAATAAAGATTCTACAAAATACATTATCCAATATATTTAGACAGATATGCCATTATTAAAAAAAAATTCTTCTCAAATCCATAATTGCAATTTGTCACAAGATTTCTATTTCACACAGACAAATGATATATTCATATAAGTTTTGCATAGGATTTTTAATATAGAGTATTGTATTGACTGTCAAAAGGTATAAGGTAGTGTAAAAATCAAAGGCAACAAAAAGACAATATTGTAAGACACAAATGCTAACAGTTTAGTTTGAAAATTTCTAAAAACTAAAGAAATAAACTAAGATACTGTGAAGAATACCCAGAATCTGTATGTCAGTCATCTTTTTATTAATGTGTAGCAACTCTAGCTAGACACTTCAGTTCAGACTGATAAAGTAAATCAATTCAAAATAATCGAATGAAAATGAGTGGGTATTCCTGTATAATTAAAATTGACATAACACCAATAGTTATAAAAAGTAATTATTTTGAAGATTAAAATAATCGAATGAAAATGAGTGGGTATTCCTGTATAATTAAAATTGACACAACACCAATAGTTATAAAAAGTAATTATTTTGAAGATTAAAAGTCGTTATTTTGGTGGAAAGTATTTAAAGGGGCTAGTAAATGTTCAACATGCAGGATTTTAAGTCTTATACCTTCGATCTTATGGGGGGGAGGGTAGGAAGCCAAATACCATGCTATGTCAGTTGCTCCCAAATTCCCTTTTATCTTCTGTCCAAGATTCTGAGATGAAGGGTAGGCAAGGTGTGAAATGTTTCTTAGCGTTAGCCTGCAAAGTGTATAATTAGGGCCCACCCCCCACCAAGTGGACGCCGTATAGTGATCAGTCTGTCTCACCGTGATCATGTCCGAGCCATTACTTTTTTATCTTTTGAGATAGACTTTTGATATTTAGTATGTTGTTAGATAATATCAAGGCAATGTGTTGCATACCAAGGGTGATGACCAATGACCTTGACCTGTGACATCAAGGTCAGCAGGGCCAACAGAGATGAATACCATCTCACTGACTATCTGATATCTAGATAACCTTAATTTGATGAAACAATACATGAAGTTTAGCAGACTAAAACACCAGTTTACACTATTTCTTAAGAATCAAAAATCAAAATTCAAAACATTAATTTCATTTATTACATGAATAGAATTTTGCGTGTTTTTTATTAGTCTAAAAACAACTTTCGGGTCATGATAAATCGCAACAGTACTAAAATTACATAAAATGTTTGTATGATGCACGAGATAGTAGTAGTAGAGAGGAATCCGATATTGACCTGGTTTTTATGTTTTAGGCAATCAGAATAGCTGTCTTAATAAATTATTCATACAATCAAATCAATTGTATTAATTGTTTTGTACACAATATTAATTGACGTCTGCTACATATAAATCGTGCCTATCAACATCAAATTGGAGAAACTTCGGCTCTGTGATATATTGATTCATGTATACTCTTCTCAATACTTGAAACTGGAATTTCAGGATTATCAGCAAATTGATATCAAAATGCAGTATCAAATAAAAAATATTAAGCCCGGTAACTACAATAATAACAAAATGTAAACAGGGGCTGCAGTAGAAAAGGCATCCTCTGTTTTTCTGATCAAGGGAGATGGTGGTTTTATTCCTGTAACAAAACAATGATTTTGAAATATGGTCGCTGTCATGATTTATCAGCCCTCAAAAATGTATATTCACCTGCCTAGTGGCTCAGTGAATATTTTCTTTGGTTGATAAATCCTGATAGCGACCTATATCAAAGTCATTAATTGTATAGTAGTATATATATAATAATCCTTGCATACTCAGTTTACGTTTTGAACTTACTGAACATCATTAATGTTGTGTGTTTCTGCAAAGCTGTTATCTGTAAGTTTTAATTCCCAATAAGTGTTACTGTATTTAATTGGTTTGTAAATCTGTATTGTAAAACATCAGGAAAAAGCTATGAATATATATAGGAATACTTTCATGATTCATGTATATCAAACACACATGTACCTGGAGAAAGAACTTCATGTGTTAAACACAATTTTTCTATACATGTACAATCTTCTTGTGAAGGTATACAGTAGCAAGTGTGTTGAGGTTCTGTAATGAAACTGAATCCTTTACTGTAGTCACAACGACATGAACGGTCGCTATCTGTTAAACCATTTTTAAAGACAATCTGTCCCAATTCATTACACATGTTCTTTAGAAATATACACTGACTACTTTCATTAGACCAAAAGTTAATTGGCTGAAATCTATTATCTGAGCAAATAGCTTTATCTCTGCCTCCTCTGTATACATACTTGTGACCTACAAAAGTACAATTAATGCTATCTAGGATTATCAATTCTTTCAATACCTGACCCTGAGATCATATAATTTTATATGGAAAATTATAGAACCTTAGTAAGCATGCTCATTTACCTACACTCCCACTTATATATCAAGTTATATAAAATTGTGATCAGTACTAGTAGTTTCTAATTTAAACTTTAAAGCACTTGTGAGTTGTTTCATACATATATTTTGAGAAATTTTGAAGTTCAAAGGGACATAAACCTTACAAAATATATAGTCATAATTTCCTGTTGATAAGCAAAACTAAGGTCCTCTATTCTTACCAAGTTTCATAAAATTCTTATCAGTAGGTTCACATGAGAAGTGCTTATGAGTAGTTTAATGCATTCATTTTGAGATATTTCTGAGTTCAAAGGGGAATAAATCCTGCAAAAAATATCTTATGATAAACCAACAGACAGACCCTTTAAAAACATTATACCGCAACTTTGGGGCATTAATTTTGTCAAAAACACTGGACCTGAACTATATTCAAACTTGATCTGTAACTCATCATGGTTGACTAATATACCAAATATCACCTCAATATCCGCAAGCGTTTGGAAAAAAAGTCTGGAAAACATGTGTGAAGGACCGACAGACTGGTTGTCTGAGAGCAAACCTATAGTCCTCACGGGGGACTCAAAATATCCTATCATAACTTCCTGTTGATACATACAACTACATATGGTATCCTTCATTCCTACCAAGTTTTAAACAATTTTGATCAGTAATTTCTCCACCCATCGCGGTTGGGGTTGAGCAGAGTGGAGAGACAGTTTCCTCCACTGTCACTCAACTCTCCTTGGTGGAGTCACGGTGTTTTTGTGGTGGAGTGCCGATAGCGCAATCCCGGTGGATATATGGTCAAAAGATCGTAAAATAACATCAGAACAATGAGTAGGCATGTTAAGTTTCTGTTTCCTTTCTACATCTTATATTTTCTTCAATGTTGACACACATAAACAAAATAACATCGTCTATACTGCCAATTTCGTCAATAAATGAAAGTGAAATTGTGGTCATATGCTAGAGTGTGTACACAGCAAACTATATATTTTATTATAAAATTAATTTTCCCCCTTTTTTTTAATTAATTGCCTAATACAGTAGACTCCGGGTAATTGGATATCAAGTTTGTCAAGAAAAAATATGCGATTAAGCAGGATATTTGATTTGACATTTCAGGAAGTCATGTATTGATTTTGATGACGTATTAACACGTGTTCCAGTTTTGGTGCCCCTACAACAAATAGCGTTAATAATGTCTTTAAATACCTTTGATCATTTGACAGCCTGAACTACAATTCAAAAACGAACTCACAAGCTGAATTATATTTTAACAGTGTCAAAGCTGTCTGTTGTAGATAAATAACAGTATCTTGTTCGATTTATAAACCATTGTAAACATTGTGGAATCTCTTTATCAGAATGCCTACGGAGAAACATACTTTCACAACATCAAAAGAAGAAGAAAAAATCTCATGCCAATAATGATGCTTCTCGGTAATCCATCTTTCTTAACAGACGTTTTTTGTTCAAAAGCATTTTAAATTATCCAGTATCAATGAACTAAAACAATGTTTGAATTCTTTTAATAGCTTGTTTACGTCACCTAAAACATTGGTTTAACTTTATATCTCCCAAGATAAAATAGTGGTAGATATACTTCTTCTCATTACATTTTCATGGTTTTATATTATAACCACTTCAAAAGTATATGTTTTTGTTCATTACTTGCAAGTGCTATTGTACAAGCGGTAAATTGTTTGGAGAAGCAGACGATACCTCAATTGATGTGTTCTACAGTCTTATATTTTCTTTAAATTTGACAAACATCAACAAAACAAGATCGTCTATAGTGCTGTTTTGGTCAATAAATGTAAGTGCAATTGTTGTCATACGCTAGAGTGTGTATACAACAAACTTTATTAATTACTTCGTACCTGTGATCATTTGACATCCTGAACTACAGTTCAAAAACGAAATCACAAGCGTCTTGTTGGATTTTTATAAACATTGTAGAATCTCGGAATCATAATGTCTACGGAAGAAATATATTCCCAAATCCAAAAGAAGAAGAAAATCTTAAACCACTAATAAGGCTTCTCGGTAATCAATCTTTCTTTGCAGATTTTTTTTTTCTTAAAAGGCATTTTAAAATATCCAGTTACAAAAATGTGAAATAAAACTTCTTGCACATGCTATTGTGAAAGCGGTAAATACATTGATTGACAATCAGATGATATTCTCAATTATAGACACGTGCTTTTTTAACTGCATTTTCTAGAAATACAAGGAAACTGCGGAATTTGTAGTTATATAAATAATTTAATATATTCATGTTGTATATTAAGGATTTGCAAACAATATAGTCTGAACTGTATTTTATGGAAGGTAATGACTGCCTTCAGCAAGGATTAAAACGAAGGTATGTACATATGAAGCAGTATTTGCTGTACTGTAATGATAGCCTAATTCTTAATTAATTAGTACGCTGACACTTCCTGGTTAATATAGATTATTTAATTAGTGTAACAAAGTTAATACTTTATTATATAACATCCAATTAGGGATAATTAGGTCCTTAATTACCTTTGAACTAACAGACTGACATACAGTTTACAAACACGCTAATTATACTTGAACAGTATCAGTTTTAAATAAGTAGATATGAGTTATTCGACGATTCATATTGTCGAACAGGTGTCAATGGATTTGTTTATTCCAGCCTGCTGTTAAACGGAATACCTAAGAATATGTTACATAAATAAACCAAGTTGTCACTTCGTCATTGCAGAGGATGTGAACAACTGTTAGCTTCATTAGTTGATAAATATATTGGGAAGAAATATATGGAAGTTGGCAAGCTTTTGACCGTACATTCGTCATCTCTAACCTTAAGTTGACCTCTACATAAGAAAGAACAACAAAAGAATAAACAAGTGTGGACTGTGAGCATGCTCACAAAGGGATACCCCCCGCTTCGCTTCAAGTCCAATTATCTCCCCTGAATAATATCCGACGAAAATTCTTCATGCACATCTACATAAAATGTACTCCCTTCTTGTAAAGTTTCATCAAAATCTGTCAAACGGTTTAGGAGGAGTTGCGCTTACGAGGTCCTGCACTGAATACTATATTTTAAAAGTCTAAGTCCAATTATCTCCCCTGAATAATATCTGACAGCGACGAAAATTCTTCATGCATATCTACATATGATGTACTTCCTTCATGTAAAGTTTCATCGAAATCTGTCAAGCGGTTTAGGAAGAGAAGTGCTTACAAGAGATGTAGACAGATGGACAGACAGACAGACAGGGTGATTACTATATACCACCCCAAACTAGTTTACGGGGGTATAATAAGATAATTGGCTTTTTAGCTATATGAATTGATAACAAAGATAAGTGATAAACCTTCACAGAAAACCTGAAATATATAACGATAAAAGAATCATGAATTACAACAAACATACATACAATAAATAATCTTATACAAATGTGCTAACTATTGTTCGAAATTAAGTCAAGTAATATTTCTTTGAAGTCAGTGCAACATGTAACAAAATAACATCGACTTTAAATAAATATTACTTGACTTGACTTGATTACGATAGTATTCTATAGTTACGATCTTTCTGTTCTATGTTTTTAAAGGATAACATGAAACTGATCTGAAACAGGTTCACAAAAGTGTCATTTTAAAACTTGAAAAATCAGACTTACGATAAATTCACGTTATTTATACAATAATATAAATAGTTACTGAATGTGCCAATATATCCCCAAATGTTTACAGTGTGGATACACTGCAAATATGAGGTGGAGTTGTTGGCTCTCCACTGGCAATTCACAATGGCAAGTGCTGTGGAGATGACCGTTGAGAGGCTGCGGAGACCTCAATTTCCTCCACCGGGAACCGTGGAGAAATTAAAATTTGTGGGGCCTGTACAGTAGGTTGAGAGGAGTTGCCCTTCCAAGAATTGGCTTGATGGACAGACAGATGGATGGAAGGATGGACTAACTGATCCTTCAAAAACATATTCTCTACAACTTTGTTGTGTGGGGTATAATAATCATACAAATGACAGATATGTAAAATTTCGATATCTTTTGTCATTGTAATTGTTAAACTACAATAACTTCTAGTAATATTTAGAATAAAAATAATCAAACACATGTATTTTGCAGTTAAGTATATATATCAAACCTGCAGAAGTACTCATATACTTAGTCATCTGCTGACACCTAAAATTATAGTCAAAACCAATATCAAAAGAAAATTTCATGGCATTTTGATCAGCTAGTAACTCAAGTTATTTTATAAAGTCTCACCTCGTCTTACAAAGTCTTGTGTTTCAGTACATGATTCTTTGAACACCTTGTTTATTTCATCAAATAAACATGAATAATTTTCCACCATGTTGTCATTGCACTTTAAGGTCTTACTAAACTTTCTGTGTGATGGTTCTGGGCAGTGGATTCCATCTCGAAACATACCATAAACATTAAACACTGCTGACAACTAAAATATATATATTAAGACATACCATTAAAAAGGTCATTGGATTAAGAAATAATTCATGCATCCCATACTTTACTGTCCTTTAAACATGGGTGGTATTCGTAAATATTTTGCCCGAGTGTTAAAGAATGTAATTACATAAACACCAAAAAGCTCAGAGATTGGAAATACATGTAGAATGGTTTGGTCCAAAATGTGTGATACTTTTTAATGAGTTTTTACTGTTCTGTTTGTTTCATTGAAGTAGCCACTGAATTTTAGATTGAATTTTAAAGCATAATTAAGGTCTTTCTCAATACAGTATTTCTTATGATTAATATTTTTTTTTTCTCACCAAATTACCAAATGGGTTTGCCAGAAAGTGTTTTGACATATCATTTTGATTATTGGTAACTATAATCGCTCATACCAGGAGATGACCTGGCTCTCCATGTGAGACTGTTCTATTTTTAGTCACAGAGTTATCTGCCAGAACATTGAAACTCTTATTAGCAGATAAACTCTGAAACCATAACAGATACTCAAAATCTGAAGTGTATAGAAGATAGGCCAACCTATGGCGATGATTAAACATGCAATTTTTTTTTCTCAATCTACTTCCGGTTTAGGCGTTTATGACCCAAAAAATGTCGCAACTCGTAATTTTTTTTTCTGGAAAACCATAAGTCCTAGAGACTTGGGACCACCCACCATCATTGATCCTAAGTGACATATAATACATTTAAAAATGTCAAGGTCAACTTGTCTTAATGAGACCTTCATTTGGTACATTTGGCTCCAAGCTGTGCGATGAATGGTTTTCGAGTTACAGCCCTTGATGTGTTTCACTTAATCAGTTTTTTGGTTAAAACTTTAAATGGTTAGAGATTATAAAGTAAACATATAGGTTTAAAGTGATCAGTAGGAAAAGAGCTTCAATTTTAGCCAAAGGTCATAGGTCATAGGTCAAGGTCGTACCCAGTAACTGTTATAAAAAGTCCTTATCAACCATATATTTTTAGATTCAGAATCATATACTTTACTGAAATATGTCATTTCATGACCGGAAGTGGCATAATGTCCTAAGCAATGACATAAAAGTCCTTAACAACCATCTATTTTTGGCTAGGGACCATTTTCTTTAATTAAATACTAGTACATGTAACTCATTTTTATGACTGGAAGTGACAATTTTTTCTTAGTAACAGACACAAATTCCATAGCATCACATGTATTTTCTGACTTTAGAGGAACAGTGGGAAAGACCTTCTCATTTGTTCTAAGAACAAATGGTGGTTTAATATTTCTATATGGTATTCGATTTAAATGTACTAGTACAAGATTGTTTCTAAAAAGAAGCTGTTTGCGTATACTTCCATTAGGGTCAAACTATGTCCCAGGGGCAGCCATCTTACAATTTTGGATCCACATTAAAACCTCAAAATAAGCAGGGGAATATATAGGTAACATATCTATACTTAAAAAGTTCATTAAAGCTAGAAATGAACAAGTTTACACCAAGTTCTCCCAACTAGGATTCTGTCAAATCAAACATCCAGAAAATAATTTTTCCGACATGTTTAACATTAGGTAAGTCATGTAAATTAATGTATCCCGACCACAATTCGTTGACCCCGTGATCATAATTGGCGTCCCAGATGTCCATTGTTTTTCCATGGAGCAGACCTCCGTAATGTTCGGCAAACATCAGAAATACTATTTTAGTAACTACGGGTAACTTTTGTCCTGAAAACTGTTAACGCTGACTGGACTTACACAATATATTTAATTTGTATCATTAATTAGTAATACCTTGATGTAATAAAGCTTTATTCATGTTATTTCTTGGTCGAAAAATATAATTAAACGATGACTTCAATTATGCTTCGGATACCTTAATAATCTCTGTAATGAAATCACCCAGCATGCTACTCCTAATGCACAAATGAACTTAGGACTTGCCAGTTATGTGAAATCAAATCAAAATGAAAAGATAGCAGAGAAATAGCACAGAAGATTATAGCATGGGCCATAACTTATTAAACAAGGAACCTGTGAACTACTGCTCACTCAGAATACCCTTGCTATTCACATCACTGAAGTGACTAAGTCTGTAAAAAGGAAGTAGAGATATGCAACAGACCTGAAATTCAAGTTGTTGTGATAAGTAGTTGCTGATAAAACTGTTACGAAAGTTATGTTGTGGAAGGAAGGACAGACTGACAGACAGAGGTAATGTAGACCAATACTACATGTACATGTAAGTCGGTAAACAGGAAGAAGATAAGAAACAGACCTGAAATTGGTACTCACAATATAGGACAACATAGTAAGGTCACATAAAACTCAAGTGGTTGTAATAAGTCATGTAAGTAGTTGCTGAGAAATCTGTTAGAAACATTATGATGATCGAGGATGGAAGGATGAACAGAAAGAAGTAAACCAGTATACCCCTTCTTCTTGGAAGCTGTGGAATAAAAAAAAGCATGCTGAAGTCACTTTATGATTGATTTTTCAAATCCTACAAATATGGAGTTGCTGTCCTGACAGGAGTAATATGGATTTTAAAGATATCATTGATCCATTAATAACATGATTAATGTAAGAATAAGGAAGATTTGAGTCTTTAATATTTTAACAAGCGTGGATGGTATTGCTCAGGCAATACTTAAGATACATGTGTACCTACCAGAAAATAATATTGTCCGAGTCCTATGTCAAAATTTCATAAAAAAATCATTGGATTGGAACTACATTCAAACTTTATTTGTAACTTGTAATGGTTAACTCACAAACTAAATATCAACTCAATATATGCAACTCATGTTTAGGAATAAAAGTCAATAAGACATACAAGACAGCCTGATGGACGGAGTGCAAATTAACTTATAGTCCCCTTAATTAGATGATGCCAGAAGGGGGCCAGTAGGGTCTAATAAACAGCTGAGCCACTTGATACAACCATATATCTAGAGATTACGGACAAAAGCAATACACTTGATAGAATGCATAATTCCATCTGAAATAATAAGACATAATCACATCTATCAATGTCAAGAATAATAGAAAATTTCAAGAAAATTCTCAACTCAAGTATACTGACCAATCAGACTGCTACAAATTTTGAATTTGAGAACTGAAGGATTTAAGGACAATCTCAATTTGAGATGTTTAATGAAATTGGGCCCTGATCATGATCTATCAAAATAAACAATTGCTTAAAAAAATTAACATGATTAAAGAAAATTGATTTGTGTTCGAGTCTGAACAATAAAAAATCACACCTGTTTTACCTGCACAAAATCCCATTACTGTAAAATGTGTTTGTTTGAATGGTGTTTAAAGCGTTGGATACAGCGTTCAGAACGAGTGCTTAAAATTCCCACAAGATCTACTGCAGTAAATTTTCTTTTTAGACTATAAAAGATCTTTAACTTTGGTTATACCATCAATTACAAAATTTTCAAAATAAAAAGGTTCATCAGTTTTAGGGTTAATTAATAAAGGATTAAAGAACAAAGGTTCTTCTAAAATGTCTGCAACTGAGGTATCAACTATTTTTATTCTAGATGACTCAAAATATTTCCAGGCTTTTATTAAATCTTGATAAAAGCTTGGAATGTTAGTGTATTGAAAATCCCCATCAAGTAATAACAATTGAACATCATAATTCAAATTAGAAACAGTAGACAAAAAATATTTACAAAAATAGTAACAAGAGTGAACATCTTCACCATTCATTAATGTCAAAAATCTATACATAAATTGAATTCGAAAATCACGAATTCTAGACAAAATATGAACTAGACCTTGTCCTCCAGTACATACAGGAAGATATAACATTTCTTTGGAAACCCAATGTTTTCCTTGCCATAAAAAGTCAACAAATTTATTTTGAATGGCATTTATTATTTCATCAGGCATGGCCACTGAATTTAATCGATGCCACAATTTTGATGCAGAGAGTAAATTAATTACAAGCGTTCGTCCTCTAAGTGACAAACCACGAGCAAATGGTTTCCACCTGTCAAGTTTGACAGTCATATCCTCTTCCATCCCTTCCCAGTTTTGTTTATAAAAATTCTTATTGTTCCCCACAAAAGTACCCAAAATCTTTAAACCTTTATTATTCCACTTGAGTCCAAGTGGACAATCATTTCTATTTTTCCAACTTCCCACCCACAAACCTTCAGACTTTTGTAAATTAATTTTTGAATTGGAAGCTTTCTGGTTATATCTAACCAGAAAGACAACCTATCAAAATCACGAGTCCTGCGTTAATAAAGTATCCAAATCATCTGCATATGCAGATAAACAACTGTTCTTACCATCAGATAATGGAAGTTCAAGGCCTGATAAGCCGTCTTTTGACCTTAGTTTGTGTAAAAGAGGTTCAAGGCAAATGGCATATAATTGACCAGACAAGGAACATCCTTGTCGTATACCTCTTTTAAATTGAAAAGTGGACGATAACGAGTTATTAATTTTAAGTAAACTATGTATATAAATAGTTTTTATACATGATATAAAATAATCGCCAAAACCGAAGGCTTCTAATGTCTTCATCAAATAACCATGATGAACACGATCAAAAGCCTTCTCTTGGTCAAGGGAAACTATTGCAAGGGGGATATTTTCCTGATTAGCATAACATATAGCATCAGAAATTAAACGAATATTGTCACTGATATGACCACCGGGAACACAATAACTTTGATCGATATTTAATATATCGGGTAGAACGGTACAGAGTCTAAGTGAGAAAGCCCTAGTTAATATTTTATAGTCGCAGCAGAGAAGAGACACTGGTCTCCAATTTTTCAACAAACTACTGTCACCTTTCTTTGGAATCATTGTCAGGACAGCTCTTCTGCACGAACTTTGTGCATATCCTTCCCAACCATGCCAACGATGTTCCAAAAGGTTTTGTAAAACTCACTAGGCAGCCCATCTATACCAGGGGATTTGTTATTACTCATTTTTACAACGGCAGACTTAATATAAGACTATCTAATGTTTGCTTTTGAGTTTTACTTATAGTAGGAAGGTCTTTCAAAATTTCATTTTGGCAACCTTCATCTACAGGATCAGGGCTATACACTTCGGAGTAGAAATTTCTGGCAAGGGTTTTTATTTCTTGATCTGAATCAGTTATACTGCCATCAGGCAAGGTCAAATGTGATAATAATTTCCTTGTACCACATTTCTTTTCAAGGTCAAAAAAATATTTCGTAGGTTTATCTGCATCATTTACATATTTGAATCTTTAACGTACCCAAGCACCACGGGCCTGGATAAGTTCAAGTTCTGACAACTGATGTTGCTTCTCAATTAAAATGGTATTGAGACCAGGGTTTGTGGCAATATTTGATTTTAATAATTGAATATCACACTGCAAACTATCAAATTTACATTTAAAATCATAATTCTTTTTAATGGAAAATTCTTGCGAAAGTTCCTTTATTTTGTATTTTTGTATAAGTTATTTATCATGTCGATATACGATTTATCCTCTAAAGTGATGTATTAAGACACCAGTAGGCACTCTTGTGTTTAACTTGTATTTCTTTAAAGTAAACACGAACATAATCATGATCAGAATATGAACACTGTTTTATTTCTGAGGATCGAATAAACTGACTGTAATGTTTAGATATATAAATCCCATCGAGTCTTGCGGCGACATTGTCATTTCTCAGCCAGGAATAAGTTCTATCATACGAATGAATATTGCGAAACATATCAATAAATTTGAAACGTTTTACTATATTTTTAAATTCATTACAAGAATGGGGGTGGGGTTCAATATTTCCTGTCCGATCTAGGGAAGGATTAGTAGTACAATTCAAATCACCTCCAAGAAATATTGGATAGGAAGAATCAAGTTGATTTAAATGGTGTTTTAAGTATTTCAAAAATTCTAGTTTTTCTTTGGGACAGGTGGGGGAATAAACATTCAACAAATATACAGTTTGCTCCTGTAATTTGATAGTTGCATGTAAAATGCGACCGGGTAAGATAACTTTATGATCTAGAATAGTATATTCTAAATTATTGGAAAAACAAATCGCTAATCCAGCAGAAATAGTTGACAGATGAGAAAAAACTATTTCTCCTCTCCATACCATTTTCCATATACCTTCATCAGAAGGAATTGTATGAGTATCTTGAAGAAAATCTATGTCTGCATTTAATTTAGATTTCAAAGAACACTGAAGAATCTAAAATAAAAATATCTTTTAAAAGAATCACGACAACCTTGAGTGTTCAGTGAAACTAATGAAAAACCTGACATTACAATTTGTAGTGAGAATACATAGCAATAAAGCATAATTAAGAGGAAAAATCATGTTGACTTAGATATAATATATTTCTAAGCATGTGTTTTAATATACGCCTTTAACTTCTTTATTAATTTGTTTAGACGCTCTTTTAACTGGGAAGACAATTCAGGATTTCTTCTGGGGTCAATAAAGTCTTGACAGAGTTGGCGTAAGTTGGTTGTATACTCCAAACACTTCTCAACAGGTTTTTTATTGCTCTTGAGTTCTGAAAGTAGTCTGTCCAGCTCGTCGGTGGATAATTTTTGCTCGGTATCCACAACGATTTGGGACAAGTTTTGTTCGGATAGATCAGAGGATTTAGACTCAATGTCTACATCCCCGTCTTTGTTTGTGTTTACAATAATATTGGATGGTGGGGGTAAATCCCATATACTGAAATCCTCTTGAGCAGATGAAACAAGGATTTTATCAGTTGTGGGGGTTTCGACACAAATGAGTGAATCGCTGATTTCTGTTTTGCGTTTAATTGCAGATTTGGGCACTTTTTCAGCAGGAGCGTGGATATCTACAATTACAGTGGAAACAGTAGATTTCGCTGCTTGTTTATGAGCAGTAAGTAGAATTGCTTAAGGTATCGACAGCATCCTCCTGATTCCCAGAAGTATGGGCACCAGATCTAGAGTCCGATGCAACAGACTGCTCAGCAGTCCCAGTTGGGGGTACACGTTCAGCCATATATGGGACATGCGTGCTTGTATTTGATGTTTTGTTATCAGTTTTAGGTTTGTTCTCTGGGCATCTGCTTTGAATGTGTCCAATCTGTTTACACTTAAAACAAACCACATCATCATTTAAAAAGATTCTGTAATTTTGTCTTTGATAATGCATATCAAAGTATTCTGGTAAACATTGGTTAGAGTGGGGAATAAGAGAAACTTGACGTCTAAATGACTTGACATGTTTCAGTGTTGGGATCTTTATGCCTAGTGGTATGAGTTTGATGTCTGAAATTATGGACCCATAGTGTATCAATTCATCTTCTAATAAATCATTAGGGATGAAGGGGGGACAATTGGACAGAGTAATCTTTTTGGGGATTTTGACTAGACATTGAACTTCAATGAATTCGTCCCCTATACTAAGGCCATCTGAACACGAGAGTTCAACATCGTTAAGGTTAGATAAAAATATAATGACCCCGGATCTCATGCGAGAAGCAGCCACTATATTTTCTGGATTGACCACATTAGCAACAGCAACAACATACTGTTCTATTGATATGGACTGTATATTTCTTAACATAACACCATGTTTCCTTGAGACAAAACCAAAAGGCTTATGACCGAATGTTGGCATATCATCATGTTCAAATCTTGAACTTTCGCTCTCGATGGGTATATTATTTTCAGTTGACAAATTTAAACTTTTCGATCTTGAACTTTCCCAGCTCACTTGCGATTTAACAATATTATAAACATTAGCCTGAGGCTGGGATTTACCACCTACCTTTGACGGTATAGTTCGCTTAATTAATTTAAGGTCCCTATTGTCCTTGTCATTTAACAAAGAATTGCTCAAAGCAACTACAGTCGACAACTGAGTAGATTTACCCATGACCACACCGGAAAACGAAGGCGACACCATCTTTAACAAAAATTTAACCAGTAAACAAAAATACAATCCACAAAAAATCTCCGCAATCAGAGAATAAATAATGAAAATAACCCCACAAAATGAAATAACTTCTTCTTCCAAACACAACAATACAAATATTTACAAAGTACAATACAAAATAACCAAGAAATAAATGCTTTGAGCGGAGCTCCGAAAAACATGTCCTATACCTTCAAGAAGAAGAAGAAGAAGAAGAAGAACTGACACAAAAACATGGGCAGGGGAGACATAAGGCCAAACAAAAAAATATGTGTGTTTCCGGTTACATAGAATTATAAATAGGTAGGTAGGTCGATTTTTTTTTTTTTTTTAATTTTTTTTTTTTTTTTTTTTTGGAATCGTGAATCGTGTTGGTTAAATTAGTAATTTAAATCTTGACCTTTATCTTTTATACCTTTGTAGGTGTAAAGCTTTTGTAAGTTTCAAGAATTTACCATAAAGCCTTTAAAAGTCTGACTAATACAGCCATTAAATGAGCTATCAATATCGTTACAAGCGTTAATATGTATACATTTAGCCGCCATGTTGGGGCGGAAGTATGAAAATTTAACTAAAACCCGGAACAATACCGGGAGTTTACCGGTTCGAGAGTAACCTCCGTTAAAAACGCAAAAAAAAAACTTTAGGGTCGGCGTAAAAAAAATAGGTAGGGTCGGATAACCGGAAACACACATATTTTTTTTTGGCCTAATTAAAACAATAACATGTATGAAGCATAACAAATTCTCAGATACATCAAATTTTACAATATAAATTAAATTCTTTAAGCTTAACAAATTTATTTTTGGATAAATGATGCTCACTGAACTTTTTTTAGTGCAATCAATGCATATATATGTAAACAAAGATGGCTGCATTCACTATTGCTACCAAAATACACAAGAAACATAGAATTGAGAATACATTAGGCAAATTAACTTCTTAATGCAATTTTTAAGAATTAAAAGTATTAAACATCATTTTAAATGGATTTATGGTATACCAACAAGACCAACTCACTCAAAAACAAATGAAGTCCTTGTTAATGAGCTAAATTAACACTTACTTGGACAGGAATTATCATGATCAAATGATAAGATCAGATGGTAACTGTTTGATTCATTAACTAGCTGGAGTGTTTTTCTTTCCTCTACAATTGTAATGCAAATATGTTAATGAAATGTCACAAATCATGTTAAAATTGTAAAGATTGCTTATATTTAACATTTAATGTGAGTAAAATAATTGCAAACTTTCTCTTAATGTGACAAATTGTAATAATGACGGGCGCCAGGTCTCTGCCAAAACTAGGCGACCAAAAAAAATTGCTTTAACTTAAGCTCCTACGAAATGCTCTTGTCATTTTTGCTAATATTTAATGTCACAATTAACAATTACATATGGTGGTCACAGCAATTTATGACCTTCTGGAGATATTTTGCACCTTACCTTTTTTGTGAAGTTAACTACATTTATTATAGCAGAAATTAGTAATATCAACCGTTTGTAATTGAATTTATGCCTAGATTCATCTGCATAACAGGTATGCCAATAAATTTAAAACTAGACAAAGTCGTTCTAGTGATCACTGACATGACTGATACCCCTGCTTTTGTAAAAATTAATAACGTTTGGTGGACTGTCACCTTAAAATTTGACGGATTTCCCCCAAAATCGATAGGTTTCTTACCAACCTGATATATAACAATATCCCAAAGTTTCATTCAATTCGGACGTAAACTTTTTTGAAGTATCATCCGGAAACCAAATGTGGACTGACTAAGGCACGGACAGAAGGACGGACGGACCACTTTATACCCCTGACTCTGTAGAGGGGGTATAAAAAGGAGCTGCATTATTGTAGCTAGAGATCCCTTAGGATGATTGTGGCCAAGAATGACAAAAATTGGTCCAGTGGTTTCAAAGTAGAAGATTTATTGACAAAGAAGATGACATTTCCCTAATGTTAAACTAAGTCCTGTAACTTTCAACTTTATGCTGGCATAAATGGAGACTTTTGTAGAACTTGTGATTCTGAAGAGAATAAGATACATCAGATTTTTCCTTTATATAATATAGTTTTTTTAGTTAAAAGCTGTTTTTCCCATCTGGTCCTATGTTAAACTGTCCTGCAATGTCGGCCATCTTGGATCTTGTCATATTTTTTAGCAATTTATAATGTTATTGAAACATAAGAAGCTCACAATACAAAACAAATAATAATTTGTCCTGTATTATTATTTTATATACACATTCATATACAAAAGTAATGACAAATATTATTAAAAATAATTTGAGAATTGTGCATTGTTAGTATACTAATTTTCATTAGCAGTTTGGGCATATACTTTTTTATATCTTTTGAAAGCATAAGGTTTTAGTTTTAATTAAAAATTCAAGGAGCTATAAATGCAATTGATTGCCTTTGAATGTCATTTATAATACAAACATCAACAGTTTAATGTTTATCTGAACATTTACTCTTAAACCATACATTTGTATATTTTACAATTGAATTTCTTACGCACTGTCCCTTTTGAAGTCTTACAATAACAATATCAAAGATGCACATGATTGTGACTCGGCTTGGGAGGTAGGGGTAAAAAAAATAATGTCTTATGATAGAACAGTTATAGCAAAACCAATCAAATTTAATCATTAAATAAAAAAATATGACAAGAAAAGATGTACCTTTAAAAATAACTTTATTCGACATCATGTCTTCTGAATATGTAATCTGCACCAGACCAGTTTGAGTGAAATACCATGCCTTTACCATTCATGCTTTGTGTTGTGGGTTATGCAATTCGTGGACACACAGAAGATGAAGTTCTGGTAAGTTAATTAATTTTTTTTTTGGGGTAGTACTTAAACACGCCTGCATACACCTGCCGTAATAGAAGTACGCCTGCAGCAAAAAAGTATACGCCTGCCATCATATTTATACATTATATAAATTTTTTATGGTGAATTATGATGTAAAATTAGTTTTAGAATGAATAATATGTATTTTTTGTAGTTTTCAATAAAGGTTTCGAGGAATAACAGGCATTCATTGTAATGGTGAATTGACAAAATGGTATAACTTGCGCAAGTGTAGTCGATCTATTTGGAAAATAGGTTTGGTTAAGATGGAAATTGAATAAAAATATCAGGTTTAAATGATTTGGTACCCATGTTCCACTACCTGAATGCTTATAACTGTAGACCAAAGAATATGAACAGGGTTTTTTGTTCTCTTAGAATTTCTAGGTGAAAATGTTCTATTTAGAATTCCAGTAGAATTGTCTGAAACACCATTTACTGCTGGATAAAGAGATCAAATTGATTTGCCAATGACAGTTGAAGCAGCATGAATGACAAAAGCTCACGATGGGGTGCAGTTAATGGAACAAGCCTCCAATGATTCATCAAAAGTACCACTAACCAGAGTCAGTCCTTCGTGTTTATGGTCGTCAATGTAAAAAGCACTATTCAAAATCATTTTAATAGATGTACGGTACCTTAATTCAGTAGCTAATTTTTCAGTTTTTGAAATTCCAAGGTATATGGCATTAAAAAGACAATTGCAATTCCCTGTTGTCTCCACTGGCCAAAAAATCCGAATTGTTACCCAAAAGAGCGGTCGCTATACTGTCACAGATCCTAATAATTCTAATTACATAAAATTCCTTTGAAGTTGAAATTATCTCACTTGTGAACACAAATGACAGTTTATATATATATAAACTGTCATTTTAATTGGATTAATTGGATTAGCGGTAATTTAACAATTGTAAATTACATGGGGAGTAAAAATCAAGCATGACTTGATGAATGAATTTGTTTTGTACACATTAATGTAAATCTGTCAACTTGGATTTAGCATCGGGGTAAGTTGCATTTTATATATTCTGTTGAGTTATTGTTACAAAAGTAAATTTTCATATTATTGATGTACTGGCGCATTATACATTTTCTATGGGGTTCCATTCATAGATACGAATTCGTAACTCTTGTAAACCATCAGTCGTAAGACTTTATAACTTTATTATTCTAATGTAAATTATTATAAAATAAATGAATTAATAAATAAATAGTCAAAATGTGCGACTGCATTAACTTATTTGATATAAGAGTTTGTTCAGTGTATATACGCGTGTCCATACGGACATGACTTAACATTAGGCATTCCCTGAAAGAGGATAATAAATAAATAAAATACTTTTTTAAAGGTTCAAACTGATTTGTTTTACTATTTAAAGTTATTTCTTGGTGAAATATAAGTCACAAATAGTGGCAGACGTACACTTTTTTACTGCAGGCGTACAGGCGTATTTAGGTAGGACCGATTTTTTTTTATAATTGATTCCATATTTTAGATTCGTTGACCATAATCATTTATAAACTTAAATGTTGTACAATTAGATTAAGGGACAGAAAACTTTATTAATAATTCACCTGTAATTACATTTATCTCGTGTATTCTTAAATCTGTATATAAATTCATTAATTTTTTTTTGTAAATTGCAAATAACTTAAGACTTGGTCAGCAATGAAACTATCAGTATAAAAAATTGTAAAAATCATCTGTCTGTTAATCATATTAATTCAATTAACAAAGTTGTCAATGGCATGTGCCATTGCTTAATTGGTTAATTAGATTATCTGAATACCTCAAATTTATTGCCTTTGAATTTGCTAATTATAATGACACATATATTTACTTTTATTTATTTAGTTGAGATCTGCAACACGACGTTGCCAGTCAATGATTTTTCAACTATGAGAGAGCTACTGCTAAGAAGTAATAACTCCTTCTACCCTTCTAAAGTCAGTTGGACTTTTGGTGGCACCAAAGACTGTGTAAAGACTTAAAAATGGACATTATTCTTTATCTTGTGCTTGGTATTTTTATGTTGTGCTTCTGAATAAAGTTGGGAATGTGTGATAGGTGTTTGGTGTTTTGAGTGAATAACATTTATACATTTCGAATGTCTTCTAATGCTTCAATATACATGATATAGTATAGTGCTGTAAATCTCAATAAAGAACATAAACTTGTTTTGTCTTCTGTTGTTATTATTTAAAACATATCATGTTAACTAAGAGCACACATTTTATAATAAATTCCTAATCAAAAGCATAAATCTACATCAATATGTTGAAATAATCCCTTAAATAATCTCTTAAACACAAATTAAACATCTTAAGTGCAAGTTGGGACCAATTGACTTGGGACAAATTGAAAAAGGGACCAATTGACCTAAACGGGTGGGAATGTTCTAAAAAGGTTAAAATTTGTAGTCATAAACACCCTCTAAAATGGATACAAGTCAATTTGTCCCAGATCCAATTTGTCCCAAGTCAATTTGTCCCAACTTTTGTTATGATGTTCTTTCTCCAAATGTACATGTATTAATGATTGTGTAGAAAATAGATTAGTAAACATATTATTAGACGTTTTGCTGAATCTGAATGCACACATTGCATAATTCTAGGTTGTTTGTTTTAATTATAAACCAACAAGAAGGTTTAATACATTTATTATAAATAATCTGACAGATAACAAAGTAAATGCAGTACAACGAGGTCAGAGAATCTTGATGTATCCTTGCACGAACGTATAAACCTCTTGGTTCATCTTCGTGGCTGTTGTCTGTGCTGAGGCTAGGGACAAATTAAAGTTGCCCACAGTGTTGTCAATGGACACTCTGGTACTCTCACTGTCTGGTTAACAGTTTTGACATACAAACACTAGGTCTATCTGGCGAAAGTTAATATCACCTATTAATTAAAACAATTTAAAAATGAAATGCAAATCATATAAATAAATAAACACAAAAATTATTTCTTTTATATGTTTGCTAGGAACAATACATGGATAATAACTTTGTTGATTGTATTATAAACGTTTATTCATTTATGGAAAGGAAATAGGGGTTTAATGGCACTGACTAGGCAGAGGCATGTGTCAATTATCACAAATTGTAACATGAATCCTTTGTCCTTTTTTACTAATAAACAAGAGACGACGAGTAGGTATGCTCTAAATTAAAACACTTGTATAATATTGCATGAAAGGTCACGTGTGCCTGTTAAACTCAAGGGAAAATAGCCATGCAATAACCAACTACAATTAGATCCGATAATGCACAGTAAAACTCCGCCTTAATTATGTCAAATTTTATTGATTTTCACTGCAAACGGATAGCACCAGCTTCCAATATTAGCTTTTCATTTGATTAGTCGAATATCGGTCGCACCATAATTAACACTGCCCTCTTTATTTATAACCAATTATTAATGGGCGGGATCTAGGGGCTTATTCATGTTACAAATCATTTATAGCACGGCCTTCCTCGTTAGACAAATACACCTTCTCGCGCTAAAGCGTTCGAAGGTGTATCTGTCTAACTCAGAAGACTGTGTTATAAATATAACTTATCACACAGCTAACTGAATTATCAGGGTACACAAAAAAGTAACACATAACCATTAAATAATCATTAAAGTAATTATATTATAGTACATTATTTTATTGAAATTGAATTAAATGTTAAAATTAAATTGAAATTTAAAATGGATTCAGATTCAAACGTTTTATATAATGGACAAGTGAACAATACGTACATGTTTCTCTTCTTCAATATTATTACAATTAAAAAAAAAGGTTTGTCATTTATTTCTAACCGTTCATAAAAGTGTTAAAAATAAAAATAAGAGCATATAAATTAATATTTTGTACTTACCATTACAACATCATCTGTGGGTCCAAGATTGACACATATCGCAACAAACAGCTTGAATAGAAAAGGCATGCCTTTTCACTCTGACAGGTCTATTGCAAAGTACACAGTCAGACATCATGGAGGTTTGTGAAAATTATGCCTAAGTTTTTGGTTTATATTGGTTTTCACTTTCTTATTCAATCTGATTGGTTTGGTTATTGTTGCTTTGATGTTCGTGATTGGTTTCAAAGAGAGAATGAGTAAAAGTTTTAAGTGGACAAATAACTGGTTAAGAGTAGTTGTTATAAAAACAATCCATAATGATTAGCTGGCTTCATCATTTCTGATTTGAAAATCAAAAGCAATCAAGTAATCGTTAAGGCAACAACAATGCAATATTAATTGCTTTAATCATACCTTATATTTTTTACACTAAATAATATACTAGTATGCTTAATATATACATTACAAATGGAAATAGACAAAACAAATATTTTTATGAGCATTTTTACATTATTCATCATACATGTACATCAATTATATACATGTATATATTATTTTTAACACTTCACTTTAACACAGTGAACGTACTAGCCATAAAATATGCAGATCTTTTCCTGCGATTTTCTTTATATTTAAGGAATACTTCAAATTTCTGAACAGATTATATGATATATCGTTTGGGTCTGTTTACGCCTAATAAACATCCAAGCGGTTTACATGGTTTATGAATGGTGTAAACAGACCCAAACCATATTATATCGTATAATCTGTTCAGAAATTTGAAATATTCCTTATAATTTAATTTTAACTATAAATCTTATCAATTTTTGCGGTAAAAGCGTCGATGACGTCGTGGAACTATTTGAATTTTAACTGCGTTAGAATAGGTTATAGGTCACGCAAGTTACTTCTTATAATATGGGTTGCCCGATTTGAATTGACCAATCAGATTTCAGCTTACAAAGCAAATTAAATTATATATATATTTAAATGAATTTAGATTACTGTCAGATTAATACGTATTGGTTACGAAAATTCCATCGTCACACGCTAGTACACATGTACTATGCCTACATGTATGTCTGCGATTCACCCCGGTTAATGAAGCTATATTTTTATATGGCGGATTTGGCCGAGGGGTCTAGACCACTGGACATGGTGCAGGCGAGTTGGTGCCACAGTGTCACAACGGTGTGGGTTCGAGTCCCGCTGAGGGAAAGCGGAAATTTGACGGTGTTAAAAATCTGATTCAAACAGTGTTGGGCTTGGTTTGTAGACGTGTATATAAATATTTGATATTTACCCTGTATTTCTGATGTTTCAGAAATCCGCTGGAAAGATATATTATATGGTTGTCACAATACTTAGACGTTTATATATATATATATATATAAGTCTAGAGAATTATGCAACGATACAAATATAAAGATGTTTCTACTATAAAATAGTTATATTAATAAATATGACAAAATGTTCGACCAACTGATGGCCTTCTTCAGTGTCAATATCAATCTATAATAAACGATAAAATTTGGATATAGGTACATCAGCATCCGGTGGTGATGTGGTCGGATCTGATTTTATTGATCTTGAACTTTCTCGAATCACATCTATCGTTTATGCTGCATCGTCATGTTGGCGATCCGATACTTAGTAAGTGTACTGGTTGGAAGCTTCCTTTAGACTATATATATATATATATATATATATATATATATATATATATATATATAGATATATATATATATATAAACTTATAAAAAATATAAATATATATATATATATTTACATTTAAAATTATTAAAAACACTTGGGACAAATTAGAAAATTAAACCACTTGGGACAAATTGACCAAAAGTGGG
The DNA here is from genome assembly GCA_944474755.1 of Limnoperna fortunei. Classification (NCBI taxonomy): domain Eukaryota; kingdom Metazoa; phylum Mollusca; class Bivalvia; order Mytilida; family Modiolidae; genus Limnoperna; species Limnoperna fortunei. The sequence continues at coordinate 22,750,097 of OX104115.1, read as the reverse complement.
ACAAATTGGCACAAAACAAAAGTGGGACAAATTGGTTGGGACAAATTGACCAGACCCCTCTAAAATGCTTAATTCTAATATGACGTCCTGCTTTAGACATATTAGAATGGAAATAGATTATTGCGAAGGGGCTTTGGTCAGACCTTATATTTGTCTTCATTTTATACCTCGCTATCGCACGGTATAAAATATTGACAAATATAAGGTCTGACCATGTTCTAATTCCCATTAAGCCCGCTCGCAATCTTAAATCGACCCCTGTGCTGGGTCCTAGCCCATTTTCTGGCTCCCCCCATGTTTGCTTTCTTAGGAATATGAAATAAACATTTTGTTTTCTTTTACTGAATAATATAATATATATTCAGAAATATAAATGTATAGATAAGCAGGTACTATCTATACACTTTAGTATAGACTGTCCCTGACGATAAGTCACGACAAGTGCAGAATAAGGCGAATTGTATTATATCAGGTTCCGATTTGACCAAGTGCCGATCTGACTCATTCATGCTTCTATATGTTCTAGGGGCCTTGAGCGGTCCCAAGCTCCCTGTAGTAAAGGTGTCGCTACTGGTGACATCTCCGACTATTTTACTCGGGGCTATGACTACTGTATGCCAGTGCAGTGATATCCGTGTATAAGGAACTTGGCCTACTTTGTATACTATACTTACAATTTTGAATCAACAATCAGAATTAACATTTCCGTCAATCTGGCAATATCTTGTCCACAAATTTCACTTTTCAAAAATACCCCGCTTTCGTAATTTCACTTATTTAGCATACATGTTTCTGTATTACGGATTCATAAAGTCCGCCATTACTTCTCGGTCCACCAGCTATGCGGATCAGGAAATGATACGGACTATACCAAAACTAGTCCGAGATCCTCTGCCGTCCAACGCTTTTTTTTTTTGTTGTTGTTGTTTTTTTGCGGGCATTGGACAGCAGAGAATTCTCGGACAATACCAAAACGAACTGTAAGAAAAATAGAAATATAAATTAATTTAATGTTATTATATGTTTTAGCCCCCCCCTTATAATGTGTTTCAACATTTGAATTTGTTACTTTTTGTAAATTGGCGTAATTATAATAAGTTTACATAGCTAGGATTTTTCAAGAGGGGTTCGAAAATGTAAAGGGTGGTTCGATTGTTGAAATTTTTCTGACTATTTCAGCTGGTTTTTTTCCTATTTTTATCAAAATTTCTTGTCAATGCAAGAGGATTTCGTCCGAACATTGACTGGCTACGGGTACATGAGTTGATATCTCAATGTTGCTGGTTTATTCACGTTTTTCCAACATTTGAAAAAAATTATTCACGTTTCTCCAACATGAAATGAACAATGGAATTAAGGGCTTGTTATTTTTACATCAATAAAATATGTTGTTTTAAGCAGTTTCCAGTAAAACCTGGGACATCTATATCTAAAATTTATGGCAAAGTTATAATTAAAAAAATATAAATACAATTTTTTTATTCTGTCCTCATATAATAAATCATAATAATATTTGAATTAACAAAGAGATGCCTAGACTTATTTAAAACCGAAAAGACATTCAACTAGGCGGAAAATGGACATGCACAGACACTTAATTGCAAGGGAAAGATTTTTACTAGCTGACGACGGAAATGCACAAAAATACTTATGTTTTCGACTACCCACAACTTAGCAGCAGCCGACAACATTTACGGAGACGGGACCTTTTACCCAGCACCAACTCAGTTCACATAACTTTACACCCTGCATGCTATCGTTGACGACATAATGTACCCACTCAGTGTTTTCGCCTTACTGTACATGTCTTCAAACACTAAAAAAAAGCTCCCTATATTTCCTTCACATGGAACTCCGCCAGTAAATTTGTGTAAATAATGGTTTTAACAATGTTTAATAAATTTAATGTTTTAAATTGTGTTTAATATATACATATATATTATTTAACTATGTTTAATAAAATGTCAAAATGTAACTGCGTTTAATTTGTTATATGGATTTACCATGTACTTAGTACTGTATTTCAAATAAATATATATCATATTCTATACTTATTCCTTACAAAAGATTCATTTATACATGTTTTACTGTACACTGAAATTCAGTAATGGGGATCAAACTGGTGTCGCCGCTATTTTTATTGGTTTTACATCATAGATTATTTGGTCTCAATTATTTTTAACAAGTATATATGTCCAACTACTTATGCGCGTAGTGCATAAATCGTTGTCGTCCAATAGAAGTTTTTTTTCAGTACATAAAACACCAACTGGAAATACATACTTTACTGTCGCCAACACAAGGTTTTTACGTAATATTGCATTTGTATTCTACATTACCAAACTACTACATTCTTGTTACGTTTTGCTGGATAGTACTCACTGGCGTACGTAGTACATTTTATAATGTCTTATAAGTTCCAGTATGGATAATCACTTTTTTATCATCCGAGGAAGCCGGGTCGCCATATACTTGATACATACGGTAATTACGTAACTGCAGAAAATCAGACCCTTAATCTTTATAACTAATCATACTTATGCTGATTTTATTTTGAAATAAAATATTGCCACAGTAAAACTCTATCATAAAATTATCTTTTAAGAACGAAAAGTCTCTAGTTCTTGTTATAAGTCTTACAAAGTTTTCCAGTTGTATTTCTTTGATACATACGTTACACCATGTGTATATTTTTAAATACTTTGTTAAAAACATGGTTTTTTCGTCTTATTTTCTTCTTCATGTTGAAAAATGTTTACTAGAATCTTATATAGTAATAAGCATATATTGTATTTAAACCAATCATAGATTTGGCGTAAAGAAAATACTTACGTTACAAATACATATGTTACCTTCCGTCGTAAATTTTAAACTTAAACATTTGCAATTAACTAAATTATTAAGCAAATGACGTTATTTTAGCGCTTGGAATGTAAAAAAGTTGCATGATTGTATATTTTCTTCTATATTCCTACAGTTTGTGACGCATCAGGTGAGTAAGTTTAATATGATAAACCACAGAAAGCTGATTAGATTTGCAACTTTTTTTTAGAAAAAGTGATACCTTATTCATACGGATTCATTTTTATACCGACATGACGTTGTTTTCATGTTTTCATATTAGTACAGTACAGGGTGCCGTTTCATAAAGCGATCGTTAGCTTAACGTGCACGTTATCCCATTTAAATTGCATGGGATAACGAGCACGTTAATTAGCACGTTAAACTGCTGATACCTACGTTACGTTGGATCACGTATGTATCGATGCTATAATTTAGATTATCGAAATACACAACGGCATATTTTCATACAGAAAGTTTGAATAGTGTGTTTTTAAATATTTATAGAATTTAACAATAATAAAACATTGTGCTTATAGCTGAGTCAATAGAGTTTGCTACGACCTCATTTACTCCAAACTGCAATGGCGGAGTTTGACATTTCTCAGGAACTGTCATTAATATAAATGTGTATGTTTTTTGTTTTCAATTAAAGAATATCTCTGCATGTATACTATTCAAACTTCTTATAACCAAATACAATTGATTAAACCAGAGTCATTCACTTAACGTTACGGTAACGTATGTATTGATACCTACGTTTAATATGTCTTATATTTGAACATGTGTAACTTTTTTATTGTACATTTGGTGTTGTTTATTTTTTGTGAAATGAGAGTTCTTACATTGTTCGTTTCAATAAAAATAATAATTTTGTTTGCTCTTATAGTTCAGTTTTTTATCATTTTATTAGACAAAATGGCTCTCATTAGTGAATTTCGGTGTGTAGTCTTAGTTACAGGTAAAATTAATTAAGTTTGAATACTACATATTTATGTTTCTCCAACATACTTTTTACCTGAAATATCAAATGTTGGAGAAACGTGAACACGCCATGTTGCTTATCACTTTAATTGGGTTATCTTATTGCCACAGTATATCTCTAACATGTCTAAGGAGTTGTGATGCTGTAATTGTGTCTTCCGTGTATCTCGACCAAATACTGTGGAGGCGACCTTATAAGTCTTTGGTGTCTTTTTTCATCAATAACCGAGACTGGTTTACAGTGACTGTACTGTCAGTACTGAATTTTCTGTGCGAGTCACATTGCGATGCATGTTGCCTTGGTGGCACTTTCCTGTTGCAATCAGCACGTTGTTCTGTCCCTTTTGTGAGATGAATAAAGAATGATAATAATCCCATGGCCTCAAAAAATTTTATGATTAAAAGATCTAAAGGTATTTCGTTTTTTTTTTAAATTTCAAATTATTATGCTTTCTGTTATCTAACCTCGTTTGGTCAATTAAGGGGGGAGGGGGTAACTTGGTAATTTTTAGGGTGGGGATGTGCCATTTTTGATTTGAATTCAATACCCATATTTATATAAAATTTCTAAATTTCATGACCCATATTTATAAAAAAATTCAATTTTCATGCCCATATTTATAAAAAAATGAGCAATTTTCACAACCCATATTTATATAAAATGAACAATTTCTCTAATTTTGACGTAATATTTTAACTGCTTGACCGATGTGGAAAATATAGTTCTCGTCACTAGTGAATGTTGTTCTCAGCAGTTGATTGGTTTAAAATAATAACATCATAATAATAACTCATGACGTCATAAACAAAACTCCTTCTATTTACCGATAAAAAGAAGAGTATATACAAGAGTATTCAAGTCATTAACCTAAAATTGAGGTTGGGAGAATTTGTACTTCATTTTTCAAATTTACTTCTTTTTAAAGTTAGAGAAATAGAATCTTACATTAGTACTCTTGGATTATTACCAATGTAAAATCCTATATTTCTCGTCCTTATTTATAAAAAATGAACAATTTCTCTAATTTTGACGTAATAGTTTTTAAACCGCTTGACCGATGTGGAAAATATAGTTCATGAACATGTTTTATTCCTTAATTTCCTGTAATAAATTATTATATGATAATATTAGTATCAATAAGTCTTCATTGTCCACTTTAGCAGATGAGGCTAAGCATACAAGCGCAGCCTCCCAACTCAGGGGTTCTGATTCCACGTTCGCTCCATCATCATTAAGCGATGGTGATGGAGCGAACGTGGAATAAGAACTCCTACTTTGGCAAAATGTACAAGCTAGGCATGTCTAAAATATGTTAAGCATTGAACACTGCTGTCATCAAACAGCGCTGAAGATGTATGGATAAATGCACTTGAAGAAATCGATGAAGCGGAGACTAACATTTCAACGCTTCCATAACCAGCTACTGAGTAGAGACCAACCAAAATTTTTGGAACGGTTATATCACAGAAGTTCGCAGGACTACAATTAAATCATATTAAAGAGTGACATGGCAAGCTGAAAAAATTGGTCAAGGTACCTCACCCAAATATTTTCAATATGATCAAGCTGCTAAACCGGGAAGAAGCTGTTCATGCTTGTAAATTGTTTGCGTGTTTTTTGTGCTAATGCAAATAATTAAATATATTTTCTTTCTTTAAATGTATCTTTTATTTTCTTTCAATTCTAACATATTTTACCTGTAATTTGGCTAACATAACAAAATAAGATGTTTTTACAGTATAAGCAAACATATTCCTTGTTTATATAAGTATTCTGGTTACTCCAACATGAATTTTCAATAATTTACCTCTAAAATTAAAAATGTTGGAATATCCAGAATAAATTAACCTTCTCGTCACTAGTGAAAAAATAATAGCGTCACAATAAGAACTCATGACGTCATAAACAAAACACCTCTCATTTACCGCGTATTCAAGTCATGAACGTAAAATTGGGGTTGGGAAAATTTGCACAGATTTACAGTACAACAGGGACAGTCTAACACATGTTAGCCGCGGAACCGTACGTAGCTCTTTATGTCCTTTGATATTTTTGTTATTAGGCATGATGGGCTAAGGCAAAGCTAAGTTACATATTGTCAGAGCACTAGGGTCATGTTTTTGCCAAGTTGTTATCTTAATCCAATTTCTTTTTATTGTACCATTCACACTTGATTGAACATAGTGTTAATATTATTTTTATAAGACGTTATAAAGAGGATTTAAGCCCTCATTTAAACAAATCTTAAATTACACTTTGTAAATACCAATGGAATCTATACATGGCACTCTTGTGCTGTACAGACATTATTCAAGAACTAAATATTAATATACCAAATACGAGGGATGAGGATACAAACAGGAATAGGAAAATAATAAACAATCGATTAATTTATTTTCATCCCCACAAGTCAGGGTTTCTGTGTCCACATGTGTCCAGGAACGTGGACACAGAAACCATGACTTGTGAGGATGATTTATGATAATTTATTTAGAGCAAAAATATCTTCAATTGATTAATCAAGTAAATTGTATTTATTTAAACTTATTAATAATAATTATGAAAATTCTAAACAATATTTGAAATCATTAAATTCTGAATACAGAACTTTAATAACAAAACTTAGAATAGTGACCACAATTTGATGATTGAAAAGGGGAGATATTTGAAAATGCCACGAGATTTAAGATTTTGTAATTTATGTTGTAACTCAATAGAGGATGAAATACACTTTTTCAAAATCTAAACGTAATGAACAAATAAGGAAAGATTTTATAAAAATAATAAAAAAGACAATAAATCTTTTGATGTCAGAACAAAATAAAATTTTATATATACTAAGCCCGCCAAAACCATGTCAGGTGAATATTCTAGCCTCCTATGTACAAATGTAATTGGTACTGAGGACAGGAGACTCTTAAATACTCACTTGAAGTGTACTGTATTTTTAGTATTATGTTCATATGTAATACTATATTTGTTTTTGTTTGTTTAATATGTTATCATAAAGCAACAGTTTAGTGACAATAAAATGAATGAAAAAAATTGTTTATTTAAGGATTAACTACAAAAAATATTTTCTCCATCCAGGGATAACAAAATTTCCGTTTTGCACATTGTATAATCCGCGTAGCTACGCGGATTATATTAAATGTGCACAACGGAAATTGTGTTATCCTTCGATGGAGCAAATATTTTTTGTATAGTTATTACTTATAAATAAATTCAAACAAAAGAATAAACTCAACATTTTTTTTTCTTACTGGACACCTGTACGAAAATTTTGAGCGTATTCCGTCTAATTTTAGCCGGATTCTGGGTGGAATCCGCTTTAAAATTAAGCAATTTAGACGGAATTAAGGCGTACATTGAAAATGGGGCAAAAATCTGTCTAAGGATAAGACGGAATCCATCTAAGAAGTTTTCAATTCCAGCTAACAGGTATACCAGCAAAAGTGGAATTTGGTATTCACAATTCCTGCTAACTGTTAGAATAATCTTAGACGGAAATTTGGGCTTAAAACATTTTCACTGTTTGTCTTTTCACAATACTTATTTTTTTATTATCAGATACATGTACATGTATATTACATGTAAATTGATAAACAATAAACATAATTAACATGATTACGTATAACAGTTTAATACAGTTTTAGCAATTGTATATGTAGAGATCTACCCTCTCTTGTACATTTTAAAAAGGATCTACATATACATGTACGCATTGTAGGTTAATTATAACACTCACACATCATCAAGCAGTTAAATAATCATAATAATATAGAGTATAACTTATTCTTGGTAATTTTTTTCAGTTACATTTATCATTTATGCCTCAAAAATACATGTATAAATAATATAATGTTAGGGTAAAATGTGTTGTTTTGTTTTTTTCTTTTTTCAAGTTACATTTAATATGCAATTTGTTTATAAATATTTTGAAAATTCTTGACCAATAGTTTGAAAGCTTTGCCCTTGAATTTTGCACAAGAAAAAAAATTCTTACTTTCCTAGAAGTTTGTTTTGCAGTTAGGGTTTCTTAGATTTGCTTGTTAAATAATTAGGCTTAACTGTTAACAACAAGTTTTCAACATTGTTGCGTAGACATTCGAGTTTCGCAGCGACCAATAACAAAAAAGGGGGGGGGGAGCAAGTGAAAGATTTAATTTTAATTAGATTGACCGAAAATAAATTAAGTTTACAAGTGATTAACGTAACAAATCAAAATGCACTTGGTTCTCTTGATGCCTTTTAATTTAAAGCATTAAAATTCCTCTCCTTTTTTTTCATTTGTATATAATTATAAAATAAAATATTTAAAAAATCTATGGTTGATATGTTGGTAATTAGTCGTATGAAAAGGTTCCTGCTGAAGCATTACGTGATATCCGATTGGCTGTTGTCATGGTTGCATCGTATGACTGTCCAATCGTTGATCCACTTTGATACTGAAGCTGAAGTTTGCGCCAATTTTTAAGATCGATCACACGATGGCCGACTCAACGGGCTACCTAGATGGTTTCCGATTTACATTTGGTAGTACAAAATATCGAGGATGCCTAGGCCTTTGGCAGTTTCGTGGTCCATAATTTGATAGGACACCTTGCAATGGATGTTCTGTGGGTTGAGGCTCAAATGTTTAAATTTCTGTTTTATTTTCTGATACGCTGTAGAGATCGATTCTGGCTTTTTACAATTCTTTTTTCATGCGTAATTTTGGCAAAATTGACGAAAATTAACTTCGAATTTGGCCTGGACCCCCTTGCCCCTTTCTTCAGAACATCCATTAAAAGAAAAATCCTGGATCCGCCACTGCTTCTAACCATTTTTATATGCAAAACTTGATAAAAAATTTATGACAAGTATGAGAATTGACTTTTTTAGAGCTTCAACTTAAAATTAAGACCTTGTCATTATTGTATTCCACAGTTTAATTCTGAAAAGCCCACATACATATGGAGGACTGATAAGGAGCATTCAGTAGAAGAGCTGCAAAAATCTGTTAAAGGTGTTCTTTGAGTTTGAGACAATAACATTAATGAAGCATTTTACCTTCAAAATATTCTCCGAAGAGGAACTGAGGACCTGTACCAGGACAGTAAAAAAGGACAATAAAGAGTGGTGACACTGTGAAGACAGCTTTGGATAATGAAAAAATGGAATTGTTTGAAAATTTATTACTAAAAAACACCACATTTATACAAAGAAATTTTTTTCATAAAAAATAAAACAGAACAAAAATTTAAGGTCTTATTGAATTGAAGTTTGTATCATAATTAAGCTATGTCATATTTCAATTGTTCGTTCTTGAAATAATTCGAGAATAGTTTTGAAAATTCTTGAACAATTTTCAACCATCTTGAACTAGAATGCTTTCAAGAACAATTTCATGAACTCGAAGTTCCAGAATGGACCATCAGGAACTGTTCTAGAACGACGTTCTGGAACAATTCTTGAATCATTCAAGAACAGTTCTTAAATTCCTCGCAGTGATGGAGACAAAAAATTGCCTCCTATCCTACACACACTTAATTCTTTCTGAATCTTCCTACCGCAGGTCGGGGGTTTTCTCCGGGTACTCCGGCTTCCTCCCCCAATAAAAACTGGACGCCATGATATAGCTGAAAAATTGCTGAAAGTGGCGTTAAACACCATAAAACAATCAAACAAACTTTCTTTTTTTTTAGATTACGTCTAAGATAAGCGGACTAATTTACATATTCCTCCTTCAAAACCCGGCTGGATTCCGCCTAACCTCTTCATTCTTTTGTAAAATACCATTAAGGCGGATTACGTCTAAATAATTACGCCTGGAATCCGTATAAATTACAGGCAGATCTTTTCGTACAGGCGATTTTTGAAAAAATATATCAACACAAAAACTGTTAGTTTCCCGTGGAGTAATACATTACGTCAATTGGCGCGTGTCTCCATGACGATCAAATTTGTTTTCCATCCTCTGATAGAAAATATTTTCCAGCCAATCAAAAGTCTGTATTCTCGCAAAATTTATTTATAGTGTGTTAACGTTAGCTGTTTTCGAAAACTAATGGGATGACGTAGTAGACATCAATTTGAGGCTTTATGTAATGTGAAATACATCATTAATTGAACATTAGAGAAAGTTCTGCATTCTATTTTATTTAAGTAACCTTAAAATAGGGTCGTATTGAGTTGAATTCCAAGCTGTCTGTATTTCATACGTCAGTTGCAGTAAGTCTGACAAAAAAATGAAAAAAGACTAAGTGTCCTCATAACTAAGTAAAATATCAATTTGGATTCATTCGACAAACTAGAAAACCTGGAATACTTTTTGGCAACATGATTAAATAAAATATTTCTTTCTGTTCTGAATAGGTACATAGTTTTCTATCAAGTTTAGAATGTCTGCAATTATACCAATTGTCTAAAAGCTTTTCCCTTAGTGATTTGTCAAGCATCTTTTTAAATTTATATCTGCTGTAATTACTTGATTGTGTATTTATTCCCAAGTAATTTAATAGCTTTATCACAAAATTATACCAGGTAAATCTATTACTATTGTCAAAATTTCTACTACAGAGATCTTTTAATAATGAAAAATCAGATGATAAATTTTCTAGTCTATACCAATAATTACTGATTTATTTTATGATATCATAATATAAAGGAAACCTTCAAAGTTATTTTTTAAATAAAAATACCTCACAATTACACCCTCATTTATATACTAAGTAAAGACTGTCCTGGCTTCATCGTATAATTTACGACATTTTGTGTTCTAACTGTGTTGTGACAGACAGAACATTAATTTTCCTTCTGTTAAACTTTCAATGATATCTTATAAAAGAATTGCTTCGGGTTGGGCGGCGTTGGGGGTTGGGGGGATGGAAGTATTGCTTCCCTGGCGTAACGAACTCTCATACAAGTAATAGTCTTGCTATAGATTAAACCCATAATTGCGTGTTAATGAATTATTAATCTTTCGACAGCGGAATAACTTTAATAAAGAAAAAAACTTTAGTTGTATTTCTCGCCTGAATAGATGTTTGATGTTTGTTTGTTTGATGGTGTTTTACGCCACTTTCAGCAATTTTTCAGCTATATCATGGCGTCCAGTTTTTATTGGGGGAGGAAGCCGGAGTACCCGGAGAAAACCCCGGACCCGCGGTAGGAAAACTGGCAATCCTCGCCTGAATAGAATAGTTGTGCAAGAGACGTTTGTCAAGATGTGAATGTAAGTAACACAAGTCTAAAATATAGACGTAGAAATTTTGCATTTTACTAAGCATGTGACTGTACACTTTGGATATTTTTTTTCTCATCACAACAAACCACTTAAGTTACTAAACCAATTTCACCATTGTATTGCTCAGCTTCAATTGTTCAAATTGTATTTCTAACACGGAAAAAGAAACTACAGGATGTTTCAAAAATTTATGTGGATACAAAGTATTAATTTTATTGTTTCCTTAAGTTTTAAACATGTGTTTTATGGTGATGGGAGTTATACAAATTTCTATTAAATACTTTTGTTTTTTCGTATTGATTGGAAAAGTAAATGCCAGTACTAAATGTATTGGTAGTTCCAGGTATGCATTTATTTAATTACTGTAATATGTCTATGTTCTATTATTTCAAACATTGCTGTTTCAATTTACAATTTTCAGTTATAACAGGATGATTTGACGGGGTGGGGGAGGGGACAGGAGGCAAATTTGGTGATCAAACATATGATACTAAGTGAAGACTTTTCCAATTTAAATAATCTCATTGAATTTAAGGACTTCATATTCAATTTACTTGCAATGCTGACAAACAAAAAATAAAACTGTATTGTTCCAAACTTTTAGATTAGAATATTTTTACCATATTGTGGACTATGCATCTGAAAAAAAGCCTATCAGTAGAATAGTAAGTTTACACTCGACATACTTTAAATGAAAAAAAAATACAGCAGTGAGAAAATGGCATGTAAACTACAGGCTTTCAAGCGGGCCCTTATTGTCCTAATTTTCCTTATTTCTTACAAAGAACCATAAAATTCCTAATTAAAGCTGTAAAATCATAAAAATACCCTACTTTTTGGGTTAAAATCCTAATTGTTTTGATTTTTTAAATTTCAAAAGTAAAAATAAAAATAAACATAAATAGATTAAAGTTAAATGGAGCTAGCTTTAGTATACTTTCTGAAATATGCATTTGCCACCCATGAGACTATTTGATGGTCATCGAAATGGTCTTCTGAATTGGTAATTAACTTTTGTACTATTGTTCTGTGCCCTAAATGGTGAGTAAATCTAATTTAGTTTTCAGTTTTAAATCATTAGAAAATAGCACATTTTATCCCTTATTTTTGTTTGAAAATCCCTAAAAATTCCTAAAATAAGCCCTAATTTTTTTAGAATTTAGCCCTAAAAAACCCTTATTTTTTGCAAAATGGAGCTTGAAAGTCTACATACAAGAAAAACAAAAAAACAATTAACGATATATTTTGAATGGATCACCTATCTATTAATGTATTTACTTTGTTCTAATTTAGTACAGGAGAGACATTTTTCTACTGCTGTGACAACTATGTAGATGTAAATGGAACATGCGTTGGTAAGAACTTTATCATCGTCGGAAACCCACGACTGATTATATTATATCACCTTTAGGTTCTTTTTTAAATTCTACAAAAGGTAGTTAAAAATTATATCCATCAACATAACATGTTGAGGACCATTTATTTTGTGCAAATTTAATTAAAAACGAAGATATAATCTAGTACTCTAAAAAACGAAATAACTAACGTGATAAAATCGGAAAGAAACCATATTGCTAAATATACGAAAAATACCAAAAATTCCAATCAATATTTTTAAAGTTGAACACACTAACACGAAGCCATGGCACAAACAACTAACACGAAGCCATGGCACAAACAACTAACACGAAGCCATGGCACAAACAACTAACACGAAGCCATGGCACAAACAACTAACACGAAGCCATGGCACAAACAACTAACACGAAGCCATGGCACAAACAACTAACACGAAGCCATGGCACAAACAACTAACACTGAACAAAACAGTACACCAACTAAAGACAGCAATACAAACAATAAAGAAAATAAAAGTTCTGATGTAATTCGGAAGAGTAAGCAGTGCTTGTTGCAACACACCCGTTGTGTCGTTGGTAGTCAATCCAGTGTAAGTCAAGTCCCATATAGGAGGATACTACACAAACTCTACGACAATCCTACATCTGTACTCATTTGATCGTGTAACAATGAAGGTAATAACAAAATACCGAAAACCGATGAAACTGTCCCAAAAAAGACAATTCACAAAGCAAAGTCCGATAAACCGGAAAACTTTGAAGCAACAACTAACATTATAGTAACTTCATCAATGGTCCTGACTTGGTGCAGACATTTTAAAATAAATGGTGGGTTAAACCAGGTTTTATTGCATGCCAAACCTCCCGCTTCCATTACTGCAGAATTTGAGTTGGTTAATTCAGAAAAATAGATGGGCATCATATACCACTAGTTACTTTCAGTTATATCTAACAATCATAGTAGCAAATTCACATGACACTGAATTCAAAAATTGGCATCCTCACAAGTCGGGATTTCTGTGTCCACAAAACCCTGACAAACTTAGCTAGGAAATTCCCGGGCTAGAAGTCACTATTTTGACTGGCTATATTATACCTTAATGTAGCCAATCAAAAGCTCGATTTCATTCATGACTTGGTTAGGAGATATCCCGATGTCGATTGTAAATAAACCAAATGGATGTGTTGCATAGACCATGTGCAATTCATTAGATGATATTTTGAAGGATTGGCGTCATACGAAAATCTTCAAGCCCGGGAATTTCCTAGCAAAGTTTGTCAGGGATTCGTGGACACATGTGGACACAGAAACTCTGACTTGTGAGGATGAAAAATTGGAAAACTATCTGCAAACAAATTTTCAAACGAGACATAATATTTTTTGACAAGGAAGTGGTATTTATGGTAAAACTTATTAAAAGCGGGGACGAGTCGTTTTTTTGTAACCTTAGTTTATAAGTTTATCCCGAAAAATTATGTGACGTGTGCAAAAATCAGTATACTCGCTGCAAGCTCTTTCCTACCTGATTAATCGAGAAATATAGACACCGCATGCAGGAGAAGCTGGATTATTGCTTCACAGGTGAGGACAATTTATAATTTTGAAATTAAAATCGCTTAGTTTTTTTTCGTAAAATCTTGTGCAAGGAGTTGAAAGGTTCTAACAGATGAAATTTTAGATATCGATCTTGATTTTAAATTTTCCGAAAGTTCTTTCAAATTTCTAAGAATTCACATCTGATTGATTACTTCGCGAATAAACAGCTTCATAGTATTTTTGTCCTTCTTTCACTGCAGACAAAATCTTAGTCAACTGTTTTGACAAGTAATGGATGTATTCCATACAATTTCGTCAATGAAGACAATAATTTTTAATCAACAAAACTCCGAGTTTTCAGTTTCCGCGTTTATCTAATAGCTCGATCAGGGAAATCTGATTTATATAAAGATCACGAACCTTAAAACAGGTTAATATCGCTCCAAACATAACACATAATTACCTTCTATATAGCATAAACCACGAACTTAAATAATTGTTAGAAACCTAGCAAAAACAACACCATAGCGCTAAATGTAAACTAAATTACACAACTATAATCAGGCATTCCTTGGAATATAGGTTTTTCTCATTTGTTTCTTTTGTTACAGAATGTGAAAATGGTTATATATCAGAAAATGGAACATTATGCAAACTATGCCCTACTGGGACCTATGGCAGAAAATGTGCCAATGACTGTCACTGTGGACCAAACCAAAGGTAGAATCAATCTGATTGGTCCATACCTATCCTTAATACAACTTAAGTACTAAATATTAGCCTTTCTGTGAGCATAGATCGTCTGTCAAAAAAATCGCCGTATAGGATACTGCAGACTCCGTAATATCTTACAAGATGTGATTTAATATATACATACTTTATTGAATTGTTGCAGGTAGCGAAACACATTTCGAACAGAGAAACCTGTAAATTAGCATTCACATCCGGCGTTCTCAGATGTATACGCATTTGTTATATCTAGATCACAACAGCAGATACCATTCGTAAAAGTTAAACAGTAATAGGAAGAAATATATGTTCCTGTTTTGTTGCATCTGGAGGTGACCTGTTATTACAATTTATAAAAATTTACAATTACTTTCAGGTGTGATAATGTCGTAGGATGTATATATGAGCTGTCTACATCTTTTGAAGGTAACAAGAAATAATAACTATCTCTTGGTTCGTTCCAACGGGCATACAATTGGTAATCCGTATTCGTTCCCACTTGTTCACTTTTTAACTTCTTTACAATTTTGAGGATGAACACATTTTTTTTATTACTTGGTTTCTTTTATTCCTTCCGCGGAAAGCTACTTCAAAGTTTTTCTCGCGAGAGGTGTTTCTGTAAGCATCACAATTGAACTCCATGTACAGAAGCATCAATACTAAAGTGTTCAAAGCCTTGTCAAACTCATTGATAAATGACACTCTTTTTTTCAGTCACAACAGTTCATAATAAGAGCGATCATCTCGAGTCTACAAAACAGAAGTCTTTGACAATTTCATTCGGTAAATAAACGAACATAATCTATTGGAATCCTTTAAGTCATAAACGAAATTCACTTGAAATAATTATTTTAATGCAGACAATAAATTCCTTCTATAATAAATTTTATGGACACTGTCGTTTTAGATAGCTCTATATTCAAACGCTTTATATAATATACCTTACATATATATATATCTAAAATCAGATATCTTACAAATAAAGTTGTTAACCTGCTTCAACGTTTATGCTTGTCAGACATGGTTATTATGTTACATTTAATTTCAACTGATTAAAAGAGTTGACATCTTCACAGGGGCATGCTTGGAGTAATGCAAGTTTCACCGTCTTCTACATTGCTCCTCGTTTGGTGTTCCTTCTTATATGAATAAGCTAAAATGGTGTCTTGTCTTGGGTACTTGCTATAAAGTTTATAGCCCGTCTACATATAGATAAATATACGAGCGCAATCTATTGTATCGATCTAGTCAGATCAATTCCTCTAGAGGTAGTCTCATAACAAATTTCAAGGAAAACGTTTTAAGATTATAATAAAGAATCCGCAGACGTGTCGTAAAAACGATCATGATTATCATATATAAATGAGATCAAAGAAATTCATATGATACTGGTATCTTATTTGATAGTAATTGTTTCATTATTTTCTGGTTTTCAGTAGAATCTTCATCCACAACCTTTTTTGCAAGGAGTAAAACTACGGAGTTACCAATACTGACGTCATCGTCTGGTAATACGGGTAATAATTTATGTACAATTTTCTAGTAAGTAGACAAACCAGTCACTTAGGTGAAGCAGCACAATTATAAATCACACGCCTCCAAAAATTGTTACGGACATTAGTATTTAAAAATAATTCTATAAGTAGTAGTTGATAATTACAAGAAAAAAATCCATCTTAAACTTTCCAAATACTGTTTTTTAAACATGCAAAATCTACATTCTCATGGGGTGTTCTTGTATCTTGCTCGTTTTTTAAATGTTCACACTTCTTACCTAAAGTAGCGTTTAGCCTTAGTTAAAATACATTTAATATCTAATATAACTTATCTGTTTTCAAGAGTATTGTTGCGTCAGAGGTTTGATTTTCATAGGCAACCTATCGTTACGGTCATTGGATCAAGAGTTAACGAAATGAGTGGAAAGCCTTAACTCAAGCAAAGCTTTTCCTGAAGTCAAACAGTATCAACACACATGTAATAGATATGATATGAACAGTACACAAATATTCCAGTATTAAAAGCAGGTCAAATGTAAAATCATGTCTACAAAACATCGATAGTTATACCTTTTCCGTATGATAAAGTTTATTGAGACTTATTATTTACTAAATAAATATTCCACGTTTTATTTCCATATTACTTATGCTATATAGTTTAACTAAAATCTATTTTCAGGTCTTCATATCAGGGAAATTGTTATATACTGTATTGCGGTAGGAAGTCTAACTTTTATCGTTTTATTTTGCTCGTTGTTGCTCCGACGTTATAAGCAAAACAATTTAACGACAAACAACGCCGTGATTCTACAACGACGACTTCTCATTCAAGCAAATATGCAGTTGCCCCAGGTTCCAGATGATACAACGGTTCATGAAGTGCGTTCTCACATACACGAGGCAATATATGAAACTATACACGAATCTGAAATAACCAATATAGCAACGGTTTCCATAGACGACATTTCCGGTGATTCTTCAGATATTGATAGTGAGTCCCCACAATCAGGAGTTGGTTATTTAAATCCCTATCAGTCAATGGTGGAAGACGTTCAGAAACACGAATATATGTATTGTGACGCAAGTGGCATTTCAGATGATTCAAACTCTTATTGTTCGAATGGAAAGACGGAAGGCTCTTCATATCTTAATCCCTATCAAAAGATAGCGACTGCTCAAAATAGGCACGAATATACTGCTTTACAAAGTTCATCAAATTGTTTTATGTTATTTAATTCTGAAGTTGAAAAAGCACAAACTGGATCTCGTAAACCTGAAAATGGTAACAAAGAGTTTGTTTTAATGAAGGACATTGTTGATTGTTCAAAACGGAGATGTCATTCAAATGATGTAAAAGCAAACAAAGGGATAGTAACAAATCCGTGTGAATATCAACAAAGTTCATCATGTTCTGCATTAAACGGCTCAAATTTGCTTGTGGATAAAATAAGAAGACATTCTAATTAAAAGATGCATGACAAAAAATTTATTTTGTGTTTGAAATTCAAAACAATATGTATCTGAATGAAATTCCCCAATAAATAGGTATGATTCACTTAATAAAAAACCGTCACATCCCTAAAACCAAATATGTAAAACTTATAAATAGCTGTTGAGAAAAATTCAGGAAAGATACTCTGGAAGTTATCGATAGTCAATTTTCATACCGCGGAGCTATTATTGCCTACTCTCCATTACACTCATAACGGCATAAAGTTTTGTCGTTAAAAACATTCCAAAAACAAGATTGAATATGTAGTGTAATGAGCTAAATAATAAATGGATTTTGACTATTTTGAGTAGGATTTTTTCCCTTGAATTAGTTCATTATTATGAAAAATATTGAGTAACAGCTCATTCATATAAATAAATTCATTATTAACAATTACGTACATTATTGCGGGCGTGCAATGATTACATGACTGTATATAGTTCTAATTAGGAGACTTAGAAGAAACGATGGATCAGAATATATGATGTCTGAATAACAGAGAAGTTTCAGACATTATAACATTTAAAACATACAATTCGTGGATTATATGCTTTATATTTGTAATTCATTTGGCAAAGAGCTAATTTTGTGAATATTGCAAACTTTCCCATGTTTTGTTTTTGCCTTTTCGTTCCACATATGAATTAGTCTTTGATTTTTTTCGATTTCTGGAATCATACAAACATTCTTTGGATGTTGTTAGTTTCTGTCATTAAAATCTGATACTATCATGGGTTTGTAGTCATCTTATTATGCCGTATTTGTTTGATATATATATATATATATATATAACACATATTTCTTCGTCTTGAATGATTAAAATATCTTTATTTAAATTAGAAACTTGTTTACTAATTGTTTTGTTCGTTTAAATGCCATTATTAGCAATTTTAGCTATACACCTGGACAAAAATTAAGCACCCCCCTAGTTTTTCAAGTCATACATATTCGAACACTTTTGGACTAATATGGGTGCAACCATCAATCACCCTTGAAAACGTCAATCTTTAACACCAAATTGATAATTAACCGTCGAAGGGTCAATTAAGGTATATCCCAGTTAGCATGAATGACTGTTGCAAACTTGCATCGCATACTGCCAGTATGGCGTCTAATTTCTTGAAGCGTTATCTGTCTCCATTCCCGGTGTAATTGAGCTTCTAAATTTTGCAAGTTCTGCGGAGGATGTTCCAGAGCTTGAAATAGCCTACCCAATTAATCCCATAGATGCTATATTGGGTTGAGAACTGGACTTCTTGCAGGCCACGGAAGAGTGGTCACATCTTCGTTCTCTAGATATGCCCTTACTGCCCTGGAGCGATGAGGTCTAGCGTTGTCATTCATGAAAACAGGTATCGGCTCTAACGGGTGATTTTCAAAATGAGGCACAAGGGTGTACTTTTAAGGTTGCAATTTATTGTTACCAGATCCAGTTTGCAATCATGTATGATAGAGCCTCAAACCATAACTGACCCTCCCACAAAAAGGCACTGTTGGAACAATGTTTATGAGCGTGTAAGCTATGTTTCGATGCCTTCAAACACGAGTTCGCTCATCAGTTACATGAAGTAAAAATCGGCTCTCATCTGACCAGTGTATTCGTCGGCAGGTTGTTAGGTTCCAATTTTGTCTTGCTCTGCACCAGGCCAACAACCTGTCCCAGTGATGGCGATTATCAAGCATTGGACGTTTAAAGACTCTCCTTGACCTCAATCCTGCAGCTTTAAGACGATTACGTACTGTTCCGGCTGACAAAATACGACCAGGTAACCATTGTTGCTTGCGACAGGAAATTGCTGCAAACGGATTTCGTCTAACCAATCTACAAAGGCTTAACGTTGAATTGTCACATATGGTCGACAAGATCGGGAACATCTTGCGTGGCAGCGTGTTTTCTCTGTCCAAACGACTAATGACTGTATAATGATAGGTAAGCTGACGTCCTATTGCTTTGTCAGGCATACTAGTGGAATGAATGCCGATGCTTTGCCATCTGATATCCGCAATGCTTACTTTAAATGATTTGGCAACAAGAAATTCGGGATACAGCGGTGGATCCATTATTTCTCATGAGAAGGACCGCCAGGTTTGGGCCTACCCACCCACCCCCGTGCTCCGGATCTTTCACTGCCATAATTTCATCCTCCATCTAAACGTTTGTGATCTTATGAGTATTTATTAAACATGGATATACAGTGAAATTTTTATATTTCTGCAAACTTTTTTAAATTTAAAGAAAAGAAACGATTGTTTGGACATTTCGATATTTTATGTGCTTTAATGGAAACAAATCGCAGTTTTATTTTTTCCAAAATTCATTACCTTAATAACAAGTAGAGTTAATGAGTAAAAAACGTATCAAGGATCTTGGTTTTAACTACTTTAGCACACAAAATATTAAACAAAATATAGCACGAGCCATTCAAATTCACAAATTATCTTAAAAGACAAACTAGATATCGGTCAGATGGTACCCATCTCTGTGAGCCCTGCCGACCTTGAGGTCAAGGTTATCAAGCATGGCATGCGCCACATCGCCTTGATATTATCTACCCACATACTAAATATCAAAAGTCAACCTCAAAAGATAAAAAAAACTTATAGCTTGGACACGCAAGTGGTGGGGCCCTAATAAAAGAATTTTGCAATATTATTAATAAACTAAACTTAAATATAAATCAGATAGGTCCATAATATGTAAATTCAGATGTTCCCACTCTAGTGCAATGGAGAGAGGACGGTACAAAAAAGACACAGAAATAATAGAACTTGTACTTAATGTAGTACTGTGTTTTCTCCATTGTCCAGCCTTTGCCAGCTATAAAAAGAGAATTTATCAATTAAATTAAAAACGAAAGTATACGCTTTACGTTCATAAAGAAAAATAACTTGTGTTTTATTCGTTTATATTACTTAAATCTACAAATGAATATACTGATAAGCTTGAATCTATAAAATATAACATATCTATTGACCTCAAAATAAATCCATACCAAGAAATGTTTTCATTTACAACATGTAATCTCAAGATCAAACGCGATCAATTTTTAACTAGGTGAAAAGACTGCATTTCAACTTTTCTAATAATAAAGTAAATTCAGGAAAACATTTGATTTGTAAAAATCAGACGATTAACGTTGTTACCTAATAATAGTTACAACACGATATGTATGGGTCGCTGAACTTGAAATGATTTAAATGTCTGGTTTTATCATCTTCACAAGTAAGGGGTTATGAGTCCGCGTTCAATTGGGAGGATGGGTTTTATAGTTTGTTTTATATAGCATAATCCATATATTAAAATAATTGTTAGAAAGCTAGCAAAAACCACAACATACACAACTTTTTCTCATTTGTTACTTTTGTTACAGAATGTGAAAATGGTTATATATCAGAAAATGGAACATTATGCAAACTATGCCCTACTGGGACCTATGGCAGAAAATGTGCCAATGACTGTCACTGTGGACCAAACCAAAGGTAGAATCAATCTGATTGGTCCATACCTATCCTTAATACAACTTAAGTACTAAATATTAGCCTTTCTGTGAGCATAGATCGTCTGTCAAAAAAATCGCCGTATAGGATACTGCAGACCCCGTAATATCTTACATGATGTGATTTAATATATACATACTATATTGAATTGTTGCAGGTAGCGAAACACATTTCGAACAGAGAAACCTGTAAATTAGCATTCACATCCGGCGTTTTCAGATGTATACGCATTTGTTATATCTAGATCACAGCAGCAGATACAATTCGGAAAAGTTAAACAGTAATAGGAAGAAATATATGTTCCTGTTTTGTTGCATCTGGAGGGGACATGTTATTTTACAATTTATAAAAATTTACAATTACTTTCAGTTGTGATAATGTCGTAGGATGTATATATGAGCTGTCTACATCTTTTGAAGGTAACAAGAAATAATAACTATCTCTTGGTTCGTTCCAACGGGCATACAATTGGTAATCCGTATTCGTTCCCACTTGTTCACTTTTTAACTTCTTTACAATTTTACTTGTTTTCTTTTATTCCTTCCGCGGAAGCTATATCCAAATTTGTCTCGTGACAGATGTTTCTGTAAGCATCATAATTGAACTCCATGTACAGAGGCAATAATACTAAAATGTTCTAAGCCTTGTCCAACTCATTGATAAATGATGCTCTTCTGGTTTTCAGTCACACCAGTTCATAATAAGAGCGTGCATCTCGAGTCTACAAAACAGAAGTCGTTGACAAATAAACGGTAAATAAACGAACACAGTCTATAGGATTTTTTTACATCGTTAACGCAATTCATTTGAAATATGTATTTTAATGAAGACAATAAATCTTGAGTTCCCTTCAATAATAAATTTTATGGAAACTGTCGTCTTAGATAGTATTATATTCTCAACTATATAAAATGTGTACCTTACATATATATCTAAAATCAGACTTCATGCTAATATTGTCAGACATGGTTATTATGTCACATGGAATTTAGACTAAATTAGATTATAAGAGTTTGCATCTTCACACGGACAAGCGAGGAGTAAGGCAAGTTTCGCCGTCTTCTTCATTCTATTGACTAGTCATTTGTGTTTCTTGTTTGAATTTATAAGCTATTATGAATGGTGTCTCGTCTTGAGTATTTGATATAAAGTTTCAACCCCATCTACACCTTGGTAAGTATACGAACTCAACTCATTGTATATAGTGAGTTCAATAGAATTTCAGTTTTAAGGAAGCAGTTTAAGATTATAATTAAGAATCCGAAGTCGTTTTGCCAAAACGATCATGATTATCACATTTAACTCAGACTAACCAAATTTATGTTTGATGTGATTGTTTAAGTATTTTCTTGTTTTAAGTAAAATCTTCATTCACAACCTTATATGCAAGGAATAAAACTACCGAGTTACCAATACAGACGTCAACCTCTGGTAATACAGGTAATAATAGATAAGGTAGCATGGGCAGTGTCACAATTATTAGTTTTCGATGTTTCTTGATTAACTGATTGGCTAGCTTTTGTTAAGGGAAGCTGTGTCAAGAAAATGTATGAATAAATTACTAATAAGTAGAATTGTATAGCTGGGATCAAACACCAGTCATTTCGCTGAATACAGTACAATTAAAAATCATGTGCCTCAAAAAATTGTAAAGAACATAAGTTGGCAGACTACGTTGGCTTAACGTAATTTTGCCCAACGGCCCAACTTTGGTCCAACTGGTTCACATATGAATCTACAATATCACAGAATTTATACAGGACTTCACGGACGATTAAAGTCAGGACTTTTACGTCATTAATCACTTCCTTCGCTCTTTTGAAGAGATGTGTGTCAGGAGAAATATATTTTTTGTTTTTGAAGGGGTTTGCTCAATTTATTAATTACCTAATGTCTGTAATAACCTACTTTTATATCCGTAACTGGTTTTTCTATATACACAACAAAATTTTTTGTCTGCTATGTACCATTTACGGGCGGTGTAATGGAAAATAATATTGAATAACAGCAATTACACTGTTACATTAATTATTTTTGTTGGGTACATTATAAGTTAAAAACAATTTAAAACTTATATTGTCTTTAGTGTTTAAATATTAGAACGATGTTAATAATGCTGTTCAATGTAAATATCTTAATTTTAACAAATTGTTCAAACTCCTTTAGTGTGTGAGTGTATCAGTGCTAATTTCCTTAATTTTTAAATGTGACAAAACAGCATTGCGACAGTTTCAATTCGTTGCTGACAACAATCTAAACAAACATAAAAAAGCATTTGTTATGATGATTAATACATTGAGCATGATCTGAAATCACTAACGGGATGTAAATTGCGTTTATGGATCATACTTTATAGAAATAAATAAGTGTTGTCACACACATCAATAGTTTTGCGGCGACATGCAAGCAAGTCCACATATTATTGTTTAAACAAAAACGACTTTCATCGTAACTATATTTCTGTCTTTAGAAAATACAACAATTTTTTTTAAATCATTAAAAGAATATTTTATGTGTATGTTTAACTGTTATTAAACTATAAAAAGTACTTAAATAATACACAACTATTAAAGTAATGAATGCATGTCAAATGTGAACTGTCTACAGAAAACATAGACAATAAAACATTTTCCGCTCAAGAAATTTTATTGGGACTTTCATGATTCACTGAATAAATATTCGACATAAAAGTTGGTGACATGTTTTTTGTTTTTAAAAAGTAACATTTACCTTGGAATTAAGTCTCAAGTGTTAATGAAGTTTTATGTGACACGAGATTTTTTTCTGCTGAAACATGTTCAATGCGTGAACGATACATAATTGCTTAAATCATATTACGTAATGTTGTATAGATTAACGTGTTTTCAATATTTATAGAGTATACAAATGAGTTTTGAATTTTAAGCTGGCAGAGTATTTAAAGTATTTGTTGGAACCAAATAAAGGAAAACCTATTTTCAGATCTTCATATCAGGGAATTATAACATACTGTGTTGCGGTAGGTTGTCCAATTTTTATCGTTTTATTTTGCTCATTGTTGCTTCGACGTTACAAGCAAAACAATTTAACAACAAACAACGTTGTAATTCTACAACGACGACTTTTCATTCAAGCAAATATGCAGTTGCCGCAGATTCCAGATGATACAACGGTTCATGAAGTGCGTTCTCACAGACATGAACCAGTATACGAAACTATACACGAATCTGAAATAACCAATATAGCAACGGTTTTCATAGATGACATTTCTGGTAATTCTTCAGATATTGATAGTGAGTCCCCACAATCAGTAGTTGGTTATTTAAATCCCTATCAGCCAGTGTCGGAAGACATTCAGAAACACGAATATATGTATTGTGCATCAAGTGGCATTTCAGATGATTCAAACTCTGACTGTTCTTATGGAAAGGCGGAAAGATCGTATCTTAATCCCTATCAGACGATAGCGACTGCACTAGACAGGCACGAATATACTGCTTTACAAAGTTCATCGAACTGTTTTATATTGTTCGATTCTGAAGTTGAAAAAACTGGATCTCGTCAACCTGAAATTGGCAACAAAGAATTTGTTTTGATGAAAGGCATTGTTGATTGTTCAAAAGGGGGATGTCATTCAAATGACGTACATGCAAACAAAGGAATATTTACAACTCCTATTGGAAATCGACAAAGTTCATCGTTTTCTGCATTACACAACTCAAAAGTGGTTGTGGATAAAATAAGAAGACATTCTAATTAATAGATTTACGACATAATGTTTATTTATTTTTTTTAAATTCCAAACAAAATATGTCTATAAAATTCTCAATAAATTTACAACTATACCCAATGATGTATTTGTTAATGAAAAAGGCTACCCTTACACATATTTTGGAGAGGTAAAAAAGTGACCCATTCGGGCCGCACGTATGTTCCAAGTTAACACCCCCCCTTCCCCGTGTATAAATAGCCGCACATGTCTGGATGTACATCTGTGGCCGTCGACAAATATTATAGAAAATATTTTTTTTAGTTTGTGCTGATAGTTTTAAAAAATAAACACTAACTTTATATGTGAGAGGTACTTTACTTTTGTGTCCCAAGTTACTCGTGCTGCACTACCTATTAGACGTACAAAGATTCAGACCGCGGACCATAGTGGGTAACGTGTTTGGAGAGTGCCACGCTCCTTGCATGATAAAGATCCCTTTTGTTGATTTCGGAAAAATTGTAGGCTCATTGTAGCCGCTAAAAAAGTCTAAATTATCCGACCCTACCCAATACTCCGTACTCAGTGGCAGTCAAAATTTTGTTCCATGTGTCCCATCCCACCCATTTTTCAATTGATGTATTGTTTGTTAACTTGTTTCCATCCTGAATATAGCTGAAATACTGCTCGATGGACGTAAAACAAGCATCGAAGCAATCAAGCAAAGATACTCCGGAAGTTAACGATAGTCAATTTGAATACCGGATGTTGGCTACTCTGTGTTAAACCCTTAACGGCATACAGTGACTTTAGTGGTAAAACTATTTCAAAACCAAGATTTAACATGTCGTGTTATGAGCGAAATAATAATTTGATTTTGACTTTAAGTGTGTTTTTTTTCCTTTCATAAGCTCATTGTTATGAAAAAAGTTTGAGTAACAGCTCTATCATATAAATAAAACTCATTATTAAAATTTACGTTCATTATGGTAGACATACAAAAGAGTACATGTATGTAGTTCTAAGGGACATAGAAGAAAGATGGATCAGTATTTATGATGTCTAAATAAAACAGAAGTTTCAGACATTATAACATTTAAAACATAAACTTTGTGGATTATATTCTTTATATTTGTAATTCATTTGGCAAAAGCTGGTTTGGTGAATATTCCTGCAAATCTCTCCATAATTTATTTTTGCATTTTCGTTGTACATAAGAATTATTTTGATTTTTTGATTTCTGGAATCATATAAGCATTCTTTTAATGTTGTTCTTTTTTGTTGAATGTCAGTAAAATCTGATACTATCATGGGTTTGAAAATTGTAGTCATGTTTTTCTTTCGTAGTTTCTTTTATGGTATTTGTTCGATCTATATAACACATATTTACTTCGTCTTGTATGATTGAAATCTATTTATATTATAAAATTATTTAGTAGTTGTTTTGTTTGTGTAAATGGCACTTTTAGCCATTTTTATCTTTATCGTGGCATCCAGTTTTATTTATACGGGAGCTTAGTACTCGATTGGAAAGACAGCAAACTTTGTCAAGTTGGGAAAGAAGTCGAGCACTCCCTGTTCGCAGTGAGACTTGAACCCGCAACCTCAATATGTTGACAGGAATGTGTTCAACAGAACTTGACTAACTACCTTTACCACCCTATAATACCACCGACCCTCGGATTCTTGGTAGTTAAGATGCCATTCATAAAACCACCGACCTCTATGTCGACTGGCATATAATCAATAGTTGATGACTACTTAAACCACTCGGACACCGAGACCAAAAAACAGTCAGTAGGAAAACTCCGCGAGACTGGAACCATCAACCTCAGTGTTGACAGACACGTACGTGGTCAATAGTAAATAACCAATTACATTAACCACTCGGCCACCAAGGCTCGGAGAATTATCAACTATTATAATCTACTAAAATATCACGATGTCGTGTTGTTTTATGCTGAATATGAATTTGTTTCCATGAAAGTAAAGACAACACTTTGTTTGTAAAATCACTGTGGTTTACATAGGCTTAACATGCTTAAGATGAGAATTGAGGCATGGATATATTTAGATCGGTATTGGCATCCTTTGATCTCAAAATCAGAGTCAAAGATTGTGATCTCCCTTTATTGTATTGGATTCCTAAACTTCACAAAAATCCATACAAACAGCGTTTCATAGCAGGATCGTCTAAGTGTACTACCAAAACACTATCGCAACTCCTGAACACTATTTTAACAACAGTAAAAACGGGACTTCAAAAATACAGTGACATTTGCTACTCCAGAAGTGGAATAAATGAAATGTGGATATTAAAAAATTAAAAAGACCTGATAGACATCTTGAGGTCTGGATCTCTTTCCCATTGTAACAGCATTCAAACATTTGATTTTTCGACACTCTATACGGCCATCCCTCATACGCAGCTTAAACCCAGTTAAAAGATCTCATAAAACGCTGTTTTTTCAAGAAACACGGAAAGAGACGATATAAATACCTGGTAATTAGTCATGACAAATCTTACTTCGTCATCAATATACTGAAGACCAAATCTGTCACATGTTAGATTTTCTAATTGACAACATATTCGTCATGTTTGGAGGACATGTTTTTCAACAAACTGTTGGTATTCCAATGGGTACTAATTGTGCTCCTCTCCTCGCCGACCTGTTTTTGTACTCCTATGAGGCTGAGTTCCTATAGAAGGCCTACTGAAGAAGAAAGAAAAGACTCTGGCCCAGACCTTTAATTTCACATTCCGATATATTGATGATGTTTTGTCCCTCAACAATGCTAAATTTGGTGACTATTTACATTCAATTTACACTAGCGAGCTTGAAATTAAAGACACCACAATTACACTGAGATCAGACCTCTTACTTAGACCTACTTCTAGAAATAGACTCAGGAAAACTGCAAACTAGGCTCTACGACAAGCGTGATTACTTCAACTTCTCAATTGCCAACTTCCCGTTCATCGACAGCAACATTCCAGCAGCTCCAGCGTATGGTGTGTATATATCACAACTTATACGTTATTCTAGGTCCTGCGATCATTATTCAGATTTTCTAGGCCGATCACTGCTGTTAACTGCTGAACTACTCAAACAAGGGTTTGTTGTACCTAGGTTGATGTTATCTCTCCAGAAGTTCTATGGTCGGCAACACGACTTAATTGATCGTTACGGGAAATCAGTGTCTCAAATACGATCTGACATTTTCGCTGAGTCATAGGTAGTGTTTCCTATTCCTGGATTTGACTTTTCCCTAGACAAGACAATGAGTAACTCGACGGGTGTCTAAGGCACTGCTTACACGTCCGAAGCACCTGAGTGCACCCATGGTTTTTATTGGGTTCGGGTTACTGTCTTTCTGTGTTTTATGTTTTGATTTTTGTGTTGTGTTTGTCTATATCCGGATTTGTAACTGTCCCTTGGTTTTTGGCTCTTGTTGTTCGGTCGGGTTTCTTTGCTACTTTCTTACAACTACTCAATGATATATTTTTCAATGAAAAAAGCTACCTATTAATATATTTTGGAGAGCTAAAAAAGTGACCCATTCGGGCCGCAAATCCATATTACCCTATATATACCAAGTTACCCCCCCCCCCCCCCCCCGCCCGTGCAGATAAGTTCCCACTCTTCAGCAATTGAGAGAGGACGGTACAAAACAGCCCAGAAATAATCGAACGTGTATAAAATGTATTACTTCACAAATTTAAAATGATGAGTACTGTTTTATCCAATGTCCAACCTTTGCCAACTATATCAGAGAATTTATCCTATTAAAAATTTGAAAAAATAAACAAAAATATACGCGTTTACGTTCATAACAAAAAATAACTTGTGTTTTATTAATTGATACAACTTAAATCTGTATTTGAAAATACGGATGAGCTATAAAATCTATAAAATATAACATATCTATTGACAAGAAAATAAATCAATACCAAACAAAAGTTTTTAATTTACAACATAAGCCCAGACGAGACGCGATCAATAGGCCAGACGACTGGATTTCCAGTTTCTAATTATAAATTCAAGGACACATTAGATCACTTAACGTTTTTAACTAAAAATAGTTACAACACGATTTGTAAGGGTCGCCGAACTTGACCTGATTAAAATGCCTGGTTTTATAATTTGTTTTAAAATTTTTGTAAATCCAAAGCTTTTTTGCCTGACGGCAATTCAAATTAACGAGTTAAAGAGTAAAAGGCCAACGAATGAAAATTGATTTATCGAAGTTATAAAAAATATTTTCACACCACTTTTGTAAACAGAGCAAACAGCTAAAAATGTATTTTATACTCTATTTTTGTCGTTTGAACTTTATATTGGGTAACAATTTACTATGCTCTGTTTTAATCTGTAATTACCTAGTTCCAATATTTTTTCAAATTCAAATTTTATTGTCATATAAACATCTAAACAGAGTTTGTGACAAAAATATATAATTATACAATATAACCGTAGAAATACACAATTAACATATAAATCATAGTATTTAACATGAACAATGTATGCATTGGCTTTGCAAGTATTTAATTAAGAGTCCCCATCCTCAATACTAATGATTGTTTTATATATGAACTTATAACATCAATTTGTTTATAGCTATTTGGATTTAGAAGTATTTTTAATTTTTGAATGTCACTATGTTGTTCGTATTGATCAGTATGTTCAAAAAATTCTTCGAGTAAAGTATTTCGCAAAAAGACTCGTTTGTCTTGCAATGTAGCAGAAAATGAGCCTCGTCCTCTACCACATTGCAAACAACACATAGTCTTTGCTCTCTAGGAATTTTTAAGTATCTACTCTTTTCTATGGCTAGATTATGGTCACACATTCTGATTTTTGTAAGGACCCTTCTAGATTCAAAAACTTTAAATAAAAGATAAAACCTCCCATTTTATGTTCATTTTCAACATTTTTTTTATGGGATATTGATATTTTATGTTTACAGAGACATATAATTACACATACTTATATATGTCTCTGATGTTTATAGTGAAATGCGAGCGTTTAAAATAATAATAATAAATGTGAAAAACGATGAATATATCATAAATATTACGAGAAATGGGAGGTTTTATGTCATAAAACTAGGTAATTACTGATTTTTAATTTTGCTAACATTGCTCTTTTCGCCTTGTTTTCTTCCAAACTCGTCATTGGACTTAAAGCTAAAATAGGTTCAAGTGCGCACGTCTCCAATCTGGGAAAAAACATGAACCGCTGTTATACCCCAGCCCCCCGTAGGATATAGAGGTAGCGTTATCTGTTTCCGGTCAGAGAGGGGCTGCCGTTGGTAACCATGTTCATAAAAATATTTCGTTACATTTGTCTCAGAAACAACAAATTGATAAATTATTGAAATTGCATTTGTAGCTTTGTATGATCTTGCTGCTTCCTACGAAATAGCAGAGAAATTGCTGAAAGAGGTGTTAAACCCAATTTAAACAAACAAACAAATACCAACTTAAATACATTATTATGTTTCCTTGCCTCTTCATGCACTGTCATATCACAAAAGAAACAGATACTTAAAAAGACCAGATGCTCTTAGAAGCTTGTTATCCTTCCCAAAACAATTGACGAAGATGAGTTGTCTCATAAGCATTCCAGCACCTTATGCAGAGCTTAATGTTATCCTACCATGCACTGTCACTGATGAACTAATCTAATCAAATAACTTTATTGTAGGTACTGAACCGTTGAATTAAGTCACTGTTAGTTGACTTCAACCAGACTTTCATGCACGGATGAGGAGCAGCCAAAATACTCAATATTGTCATCTCACCACGAATGGTTACTGAGGAAATGACCAAAGCATAACTTCAACATAGGAATGATATATGAAATGTTGGCAACAAACAATCTTCATTATGAAATGATTCGATAAAAACATGGCTGCTGTTACTAAAAATAGAACATAAAGTACATTTTGTAAAATGACTTGTAATGGCTTATAACTCAGCAACTATAACAGATAGAAAAAATGCCCTTCAGAATCAAAATAAAAATAAAGTATTTGTCCGCAAGCACATGATGTCTTTTGTAAAATTATAATTATATTGAAATAACATTATTTAGGTGTATTTTTTAGGTCTAGAACAACTGATATAGTACAGATTGCTGCTACTTCAAACAATGATGAATTTAGCAGTTATATTTATCCAAACCAATGCATCTCAGTACAAGCTTCCGAAATTACCAAAATAACAGTGTCAGGAAATCAGATGTTTTTTATATGCATCCTGTTGAATATAAATTTCAACATGAAGCATTCACAGATTTTATTTCTTATTTGTCAAAGTTTTCATCAAAACCAGTTATTATTGGACACAATATCAAACGCTTGATTCTCATGTTTTGTATAATTCACTAAGAGCGCATAAGATGTGGAATGAGTTTATCTCCCATATATGTGGATTTATGGATTCTTTGGAATTTAAAAAAAAAACATTTCCAGGGCTTCATTATATTCCCAAACCAACCTAGTATCAGAACTTCTTGGTGAAAATTTTACAGCACACAATGCCATTAAAACTACACCAGCACTGTTAAGATTAGTTACAGCTAAAGCCAACACCAGTTTCAATATGTTTGCTTTTGATGTCAGTTATCCACATGACTTGTATTGTGATATAGGAAAATTTGAAAACTTTCAATGAAGCAATCCATCCCTAATATTTGTAAAAACAAAAACACAACAAAACAAGAAAACTAGAGGCTCCCAGGAGCCTGTAATCGCTCACCTGGAATCCAAATGACTTAAACTATATTAAAATTTTTGAAATTAACAGTTTCAGTCTAGTTGTTATAGCTTTTAAGTTACTGTGCAAAAACTAAACATTTCTTCAAAAAATTTGTTAAATACAATAACTCCTATAAGGTGCCATCCACAACTTCTGAAAATTAAATGGTTTTTAGGCATTGTCCTTTAGGGTACTTTAGAAATTTACAGTTTTACTCTACTAATAGGTGTGTTATAGACTAATTTATAATTAAAAAACTGTTCTTATGTCCAAATTCATAATGAAAGGGCAATAACTCCTATAAAGAGTCATCTTGCAATTTTTGGACTAAGCAATCATTTGTAGGGCTTCTATTGCTGATCATTTGTGCAATTTACAGTTTTAATCTAGCTACTATAGTTTTCAAGTTACAGGACAAAAATGGAAAATTTCTTAACAAAATTGTCATTTAAGGGCAATAACCCCTATAAGGAGTCATCTGACAATTTCAGACCAATTAAATGAATTGTAGGGCTTTTTTGCTGATCATTTTTGCAATTTATTATTTCACTCTAGCTGCTATGGTTTTTAAGTTACAGGACAAAAACGGAAAATTTCATAAAAAATTGCCATTTAAGGGCAATAAATCCTATAAGGAGTCATCTGACAATTTCAGACCAATCAAGTGAATTGTAGGGTCTTTATTGCTGATCATTTGTGCAATTTACAGTTTCAATCTAGCTGCTATAGTTTTCAAGTTACAGGACAAAAACGGAAAATTTCATAAAAAATTGCCATTTAAGGGCAATAACTCCTATAAGGAGTCATCTGACAATTTCAGACAAATACAGTGAATTGTAGGGCTTGTATTGTTGATCATTTTTGCTATTTACAGTTTTACTCTAGCTGTTATAGTTTTAAAGTTACAGGACAAAAACGGAAAATTTCATAAAAAATTACCATTTAAGGGCAATAACTCATATAAGGAGTCATCTGACAATTTCAGACCAATCAGGTGAATTGTAGGGTCTTTATTGCTGATCATTTGTGCAATTTACAGTTTCAATCTAGCTGCTATAGTTTTCAAGTTACAGGACAAAAACGGAAAATTTCATAAAAAATTGCCATTTAAGGGCAATAACTCCTATAAGGAGTCATCTGACAATTTCAGACTAATACAGTGAATTGTAGGGCTTGTATTGTTGATCATTTTTGCTATTTACAGTTTTACTCTAGCTGTTATAGTTTTAAAGTTACAGGACAAAAACGGAAAATTTCATAAAAAATTACCATTTAAGGGCAATAACTCATATAAGGAGTCATCTGACAATTTCAGACCAATCAAGTGAATTGTAGGGTCTTTATTGCTGATCATTTGTGCAATTTACAGTTTCAATCTAGCTGCTATAGTTTTCAAGTTACAGGACAAAAACGGAAAATTTCATAAAAAATTGCCATTTAAGGGCAATAACTCCTATAAGGAGTCATCTGACAATTTCAGACTAATACAGTGAATTGTAGGGCTTGTATTGTTGATCATTTTTGCTATTTACAGTTTTACTCTAGCTGTTATAGTTTTAAAGTTACAGGACAAAAACGGAAAATTTCATAAAAAATTACCATTTAAGGGCAATAACTCATATAAGGAGTCATCTGACAATTTCAGACCAATCAGGTGAATTGTAGGGTCTTTATTGCTGATCATTTGTGCAATTTACAGTTTCAATCTAGCTGCTATAGTTTTCAAGTTACAGGACAAAAACGGAAAATTTCATAAAAAATTGCCATTTAAGGGCAATAACTCCTATAAGGAGTCATCTGACAATTTCAGACTAATACAGTGAATTGTAGGGCTTGTATTGTTGATCATTTTTGCTATTTACAGTTTTACTCTAGCTGTTATAGTTTTAAAGTTACAGGACAAAAACGGAAAATTTCATAAAAAATTACCATTTAAGGGCAATAACTCATATAAGGAGTCATCTGACAATTTCAGACCAATCAAGTGAATTGTAGGGTCTTTATTGCTGATCATTTGTGCAATTTACAGTTTCAATCTAGCTGCTATAGTTTTCAAGTTACAGGACAAAAACGGAAAATTTCATAAAAAATTGCCATTTAAGGGCAATAACTCCTATAAGGAGTCATCTGACAATTTCAGACTAATACAGTGAATTGTAGGGCTTGTATTGTTGATCATTTTTGCTATTTACAGTTTTACTCTAGCTGTTATAGTTTTAAAGTTACAGGACAAAAACGGAAAATTTCATAAAAAATTACCATTTAAGGGCAATAACTCATATAAAGAGTCATCTGACAATTTCAGACCAATCAAGTGAATTGTAGGGCTTTTATTGCTGATCATTTTTGCCATTTACACTTTCACTCTACCTCGTATATTTTTCAGGTTATATTGTAAATACCAAAAATTTTGTCAAAAATCGTCAAAAAAGGGCAATAACTCCTACAATAAGCCAATACACAACTTCGCATTAATAGCAACTATTGTAGACCTTAATGTGCTGATCAATTTGAAGTAACGGTTTTCTCTATAGCTATTATAGTTTTTTAGATAATGATCAAAAACCTGTGTTGACCCCCATGTTCTATTTTTAGTAACAGCGGCCATATTTGTCTGTTGATCAACACCCTGGGTACAAACTTGAAACTAGGAACCCTAAGGATGATTGTGGCCAAGTTTGAAAAAAATTGGCCCAGTGGTTTCAGAGGAGAAGATTTTTGAAAAAGTTTACGACGGACGACGGATGACGGACGACAGACGACGGACGACGGACGCCAAGTGATAGCAATAGCTCACATGGACCTTCGGTCCAGGTGAGCTAAAAAACTTATAACTGATTTATGCAAATTGCATATACATATGTATACATGTACCACAAAATAACAAAATAAACTCTGTACACTAAATATAAAGCAAATTTATTATTATTGACATAATCCAAGTTTTGCTCACAAATACCAATTTTGAGTTAGCTAGAATGAAATTAATGAAAGCATAAGTCATAAACAATTGGCAAGTGTAAGAATGTGAGAACACTGGTCATTCCAATTTAGGTTGTCAAAGTTGGCACGTGTGGTGACATACCAACATACCTAATAATAGTATACTTACTATATAATATAAAGGACAAATAATTATAAGCTTTGACACACTTTGCATTAAGATATGGCTGTACACAAATCTATAGGAAAATAACCTTGAGGTCAATTGTGAAGGTCAAAGGTCATATTAGTTGGTATTTGGCAAATGGTCTTGTAATGGCCTATCTACATACCAAATACCTTAGTCGCACCATAAAAACAAAAAAGTTATGACCAGACCTTAATTTCATAGTAAAATGACCTTGAAATTAACTATAAAGGTCAAAAGTCATCGGACATCCAAGTCGTAAATATATAAACATAATGCCAGAATTAATAACACACCAAAATTCAAGGTATGCATTCATTTATTGTTCAAAAATTGAGTAAAACTAAAGAATTTGTATGGCAAAAGAGGATTTTACAGCCAAATTGCTACTTTTTGTTGCCATGGAAACATATTATTTATGGTGTATCTTTCTTAAAACCACGGTGACATATAATTTTTTTTGTCGTTTCCATATCTTTACAACCAATCCTTTAAATACAGAAAGTTTAAGAAAATTCTGTAATTTAAATCTATTATTTTTTTACTATTTAAGGTACAATGTATGAATAATTCCCTTTTATTCTTTGTAAACAAGCATAAATCTTTAAGAGCACCATCCAATAAACATTTACATACAATATTTCTTGAATCAGCTTTGCAGTTTCAGAAAAGAGGGCATTTGAAATTACTCTTAAACTTAGTCTATCAAGAAATTGTGGCCATATTTATTGTCTTATTGGCATAAAAAAATTACATAGTTAACCAATTTCAGAGAATAAAGGTTTTAAAAAATATTCCCATTTTCCTTTAGTCCTAGGGTGGGGAACCTCTCATATTAGGCATAAAAAACATAGACGACTACTCAAACAATATTGATATTAAATTTCAATTGTTTAGATTGATTAACCTGTTTCAGAGAAACTTTTACCCATAGGTCTTATGTAACACTAAGTCTGATTGGCATAAAAAACACTTTATCCAGGAACATCCAATAAATACAAATAATAAGTTTTGTTTAGATTGGTTACCAGTTTCGGAGAAGAAGCCTTTTTCAGCTTTTTGCACATAGGGTCCTTTGTTAAACTAAATCATGCGGTGGTGGTCATTTTGAATTTTTGATTAGTAAAAAAAACATCCACACAATAATGCTAGAGAGTTTGGCTTAGATGGATAAACAGTTTCAGAGCAGAAGCCATTTTAAACATTGCCAAGGGTCCTATGTTAAACTTATTCCTCTGGTTGTGGCCATATTGGATTTTCAAGCAAAATAAAAAACATGAACTTTGTAAAAGCCCATCTAATGTACATTGTGATCAAGTTTGGTGTCAATTGGCCCAGTAGTTTCAGAGAAGAAGATTGAAATGTAAACAGTTTGCAGATACCCCTGCCAATGACAACATACACAAAGTGATGGCAATAGCATACTGTCCCTTTGGGTCAGATAAGCTAAAAATAAAAGTATTACAATGAGCATTACAGAACAATAGAAAAATATTAGATGAATAGGAAAAAGAAGATACATTATGTGATAAAGTTGAAACTATTAAGTACTGAAAGCAGATAAAACGCTTATATACTGTGCGAAATCTAAAACACAGATTAAAAAAGAAGGCTTCAAATTTATAATCATGATAAACAAGTGTATCTGTGAGCTAATGCTCACTAGTGATACCCCACCAAAAAGTATTCCCTAAACAGGAAGTAGATGACAAAAGGAGCATGAAATCCCTATACACCCCATACATGCCATATGGCACTATAAGATAAAGTAATATGCACAATAGCAGGCTTCTACATGCTAAAGTTGCCTGGAAAACTGGGACAAAATTAATTTGTTATGGATGGAAGGACAGACAAGGGTAAAACAGTATACCCCTCTTCTTCAAAGCGGGGGTATATTGATTTAAGAATAATTCATTGGGGCATGAATATATATTGATTTTACCACCCGTTGGCCCTTTTTGTCCAATATTTCACGCAGTGCATTGGCTGTTGGTAAAATGTGGGCATAAAGGGCAAACCCATATAAAATTCAGTATATATTGAATTATTTCAATTCTGATAGGACATAAATATTAACTTTTTTTTTAGAAAGTAATTTTTGAGTTGCAGGACATGTTGGCCATTTAGGACACATATTTGATTGTGGCATTGTTAAAATATGTAAATAAATCATACTATGACATGTCCATAAACACCCTTAAGTCAAGCATTGCTCCTGTCACACAATCAGTAATTCTCTTGACAAAATGGATATTCTGTATTTAATACATGAAGAAATCGTCATATTAACTTACAAGTAACTTTGATCCAATTTTTTAAGTAATCAAGATTTATCTAATAAGGAAAAGATAGTAACAATTTGAACTAGTCATACATTAAGTACCCTTTATATTAACTGATTTAATGAGATTTTCTGAAAATGCTTCATGATATAAGGGAGATAACTCAACAAAAATTTGAAAAAAGAAGTTTTATTAATAAATCATACAGATTAAAAATAATATTCAATATAATTTAATGCAACATAAATATGTAATAAATATACAAACAACATACAACTTGTATTTATATGACTTTTAAATTTATAAGGTAGTGTATGACAATTAGTGTATTATATAATTGTTAAAATGGATTCAGTCGTCCTACAGAATAAATACAAACATAAATTGAGAAACATGAAAGACCATGACAATTTATGAACACTTCTGTCTTCATCTGTTTGGAAAATTCTGTCACTGGTCTGTTTAGCAGCATTAACTGTAGTTAAATGGTTTCCTGACAATTCAGTGAGAAGTATTGGTAAATTGAAGTTTATTCCTTTACCTGCACAGTAGTTTTGTCTTAGAGATGTCTTAGCCTGGTGTATAAAAACAAAACAGTCCGAGTTGTCATGATCCAAGATTTTCATAGTCCAAGTTACTCTGAAACAGTTTTCATATGAATCGTGACCATGTACAAAAGATTTACAACTATTTTAAAATTTATCACAAACTATAGCAACAGAAGTAACAAAGAGTAACCATATAAATGTTTAGCTCTACATTTTGTGACTGCAGTATATAAAAATGAAAAACGACTACTACTACAACCTTCAGCTATAAATATTTACAATATTTTTATTGTTATATAGACATCAAAAGCTTGAGGGTAGTTGACAGGGAAGGGGTGTGTATATAGAAGCACTGCAGGTCAGTTTTAGACATACCAGGAGAGCCTTTCCTTTGTTCAGCATTGGTGTGGGGAACAATCAACAACATTGTAATTTGCATAGTTTTTTTAGCATGAGGACAATCTCTCTGCAATGCATTTAATGTTGGTTTTCTAGGACTGAATGTTCTCCAGATTCATCATGTACTGTTGTAAACCTAGTTCAGCTAGACATTAAATATAAATAAAAAAACAAACATATATAAATAAACCAGTTTAGGGGTCGTCCATAATTGTGAACCATTTTCATAAGTGTGCAAACCACACACTTGAGGGAGGGGGTAAAAAATTTCGACATTTTTGCATACTCTTTTTTTTATCTTCAGAAAGTTTTCGTTTCCTTGAAGTTTGGTTTAATATTAGTTTAATGGTTGATGTACACTTTTTGATGGGGGGTGGGGGGTCTCAAAAAGTGTGCTTTTTGCACACTTGTGAAAATGGTTGATAATTATGGATGACCCCTTACTAATGGTCTGATTACTGCACTTGATTTTAAAAAGTATTAAAGCCACTTAAATTAATTTTAAAAATTCAGTCACTGACAATTTTAACTGATTTTGACAAATTGGAGAACAAATTTAAAAAATTACAGAAGAATGTGTACATAGGACACAGATTTTCAACCCTATGATATTTTCAGCATTATACAGAGCAATTACTCGAGAAAAACAAGTGAAATCGGTTTCCATATTGTAAATGAATTGGTGTTGCAGGCTTTCTAAACTTATCATGCAGAAACCACAAATTTTGCTATTTTCAGCATTACATAGGGGCCATGCTTCTTGAACAACAAAAGTGAAATAAATCAAATTCCAACTAGAATTGTCTTCAGTGTCACCAAATAAATTCCTAAATTTCAAATGATTTGGTAAAAGCTTTTCAAATGATAATGGGGTAATCAATTTCAATGTAGGTATGTACTTACAGGACCAAAACTAAATGCACTGATGCCTGAAAAGGGCAGTCAGCCCAACCACACACCTTAAGTTTTTGGCACTTTGTGTTCTTTTTGAGGTTTCTGAAAACATAACAGTAACATATATTCTAACTCATTTCAATGAATAACTTACAACTTGCTTGGAACTCAGTATCTCAGCAACTTACAAATTATAATATACTGGTAAATTAAAAAAAGATAGAATAAAACAAATTGTACAGCATTTAGTACCTATATATCACTGATGAAATAATACTTGAAAATAATCAAGGTTCCATACATATGCAAAGACATGGTATAAGGGAGATAACTCAACAAAAATTAGAAAGAATTGGTAGTTTACTCTAAAATTTCATTTGAATGGCATTCTAAATTAAAATCCATGTGAGAAAGATTTATGTTTTTAAAAATTTATGATCAGAAACCATAACAATAGAAATTTTAGTGTGCAACTATATTGTTCATGTCTACATGTTATAATTACAGTATGGTTCAAAGTCAGTTAAAGTGCGCCATTTGCACAGGAAAAACGGCTGAAGATTTTCGGCTTTGAAAACAAGACAAATGTATTTATTTTGTAAGAACTATATTTGAACAATTAGAAAACAAAAAAGGTAGCTCTTGAATAACAAGTTCACATCAAGAAAAACATGAATATACATGTGGTGGTATTTTGGATGGTGAATTACGTTACTTCTGTCTACTGTAACTATATCAAACATATTTTATCGTAAAAAGAACCACAATTGCATATAAAACACATTTATATGATAGATATATGATTGATTTACCAAATAAAACATTTAAGAAACCCAACATTAACCAACTCTAAAAGATATCAGTCAACTCCTTGATACTTGAACAATAAAAAGGAAAATAGACGCTTTAAAGAACCAGAGGCTCTTAAGAGCCTGTATCGCTCACCTGATTTTATAGGCAATGAAGATGGCATTTCCCTGATGTTAAAGTAAGTCCTGTAATTTTCAATAAACTTTAAATAGGACCATCCAAACAATATTACTAGAAAGCTTTGTTTCATTGGTTAACCAGTTGTATAGAGATTTTTTTTATTTGCCCATAGGGTCCTATGTTAAACTAAGTCCTGCGGGGGAGTTGGCCATTTTGAATTTCCAATTGCCTTAAAAAACATAAACTTTATAAAGGACCATCCAAACAATATTGCTAGTAAGTTTTTGTTTCCATTGATTAACCGGTTTCGGAGAAGAAGCCTTTAAAAACTTTTTCCCATAGGGTCGTATGTTAAACAAAGTCCTGCGGTAGCGGCCATTTTGAATTTCCAATTGCCATAAAAAACATAAACTTTATAGAGGACCATCCAAACAATATTGCTAGTAAGTTTTTGTTTCCATTGATTAACCGGTTTCAGAGAAGAAGCCTTTAAAAACTTTTTCCCATAGGGTCCTATGTTAAACTAAGTCCTGCGGTAGTGGCCATTTTGAATTTCCAGTTGGCATAAAAATCATAAACTTTATAAAGGACCACCCAAACAATATTGGTAGTAAGTTTTGTTTTGATTGGTTAACCGGTTTCAGAGAAGAAGCCCTTTTTAACATTTTTCCCATAGGGTCCAATGTTAAACTAAGTCCTGCGGTGGTGGCCATTTTGAATATCAGATTGGGATAAAAAAACATTAACTTTATAGAGGACCATCCAAACAATATTGCTAGTAAGTTTTGTTTCCATTGGTTGGCCGGTTTCAGAAAAGAAGCCTTTCAAACTTTTTCCCATAGGGTCCTATGTTAAATTAAGTCCTGCGGTGGCAGCCATTTTGAATTTCCAATTGCCATAAAAAACACAAACTTTATAGAGGACCATCCAAACAATATTGCTAGTAAGTTTTGTTTTGATTGGTTAACCGGTTTCAGAGAAGAAGCCCTTTTTAACATTTTTCCCATAGGGTCCAATGTTAAACTAAGTCCTGCGGTGGCGGCCATTTTGAATATCAGATTGGGATAAAAAACATTAACTTTATAGAGGACCATCCAAACAATATTGCTAGTAAGTTTTGTTTCCATTGGTTGGCCGGTTTCAGAAAAGAAGCCTTTCAAACTTTTTCCCATAGGGTCCTATGTTAAATTAAGTCCTGCGGTGGCAGCCATTTTGAATTTCCAATTGCCATAAAAAACACTAACTTTATAGAGGACCATCCAAACAATATTGCTAGTAAGTTTTTGTTTCCATTGATTAACCGGTTTCAGAGAAGAAGCCTTTTAAAACTTTTTCCCATAGGGTTCTATGTTAAACTAAGTCCTGCAGTAGCGGCCATTTTGAATTTCCAATTCCCATCTAAAACACAAACTTTATAGAGGACCATCTAAACAATATTGCTAGTAAGTTTTGTTTTGATTGGTTAAACGGTTTCAGAGAAGAAGCCCTTTTTAACTTTTTTCCCATAGGGTCCTATGTTAAACTAAGTCTTGAGGTGGCGGCCATATTGGTTTACCAATCAAAATAAAAAACACAAACTTTGTAAAGGTCCATCCAATGAACATTATGGCCAAGTTTGGTTTCAATTGGCCAAGTGGTTTCAGAGAAGAAGATTAAAATGTAAAAAGTTTACAGACGCCAACGACGATGACGATGACGACGACGACGCCGACGGACGCAAAGTGATAACAATAGCTCACATGACCCTTTGGGTCAGGTGAGCTAAAAAGTGTCTATTTTTCAATGTTGATACTCTTTTATTTTCAAAGTCTAAAGACCATTTAAATAAATATGTTCGTTTGTTGACCATTAAAGATAATACTTAAAAAATTTAAAAGACTTGAAATTTTATCAAACAGATATTTAGTACCATGTGTAACGTAATTCACAGAAGTCCATAAAATATATACAATCTTGTTATCTTATGTTTAAATCGGAACCATTATAGAAAAAGAGCTTTTGGGTTATGATTATTTTTTTTGGTACAATGATTTGCAATATCTTTGCAACGATATTAACACATAAAACATAAAATCTTTTAAAATGTCACATTAAATTCCCAATGCGAAGAAATATTTAAAAAATCCCCAGTTACACAAATGAAATTGTGCTGTTCACAGCGGTTTGATTAAAGATAAACAATGGGCTATGATCATTTCACACCATTAAATGTTTTGGAACAAATGGTTGTGTATTCAGTACTGTTGTATTGACAATTGTCTTTTTACACAATAGTGAATTACGTTACACAAGAAAGTAAGAGTGATAGATCTTTACTACATGATTTTCTAAACTATTTATTGTCATGGTGTTGTATTATAATTTATACTTATTTTTTGCAAATGCTTTCAATTATAGCAAGATAAAATTTAAAATGAAAGTGCCATTTTAAAACAAAATGATATATCCAACTGGTGTTTGGTAGTATCGATAAGGAAATGTCAACGTTTCCAAATACCTAAATCCTTCTAAATTGTATGCCTATCTTCGGTTAGTGTTTAAACATTTTTTTCACATCATTTTATCAACTTTTACCATTTTTTGGAAACAAACTATAACATAAATGTGCATGTGTTTTACGTTACAATACGTAAATTACGTTACACTAAACTTTGTGCCCTCACGTGACGTAAATACAAATGGAATCAATATTCCATGTTCACAGTTCTGCAGTATATTATATATTGTGTCGTTTAATAATAATTTTCGCTGACAATTAATGCTGTATAATATGTGTTCTTGTTAAATAAATGTGTACTTACGAGTGATGGTAATGTTTACACAAGAAAATGTTTCAAATGTCTCCCGCTTGGCAACTTAGTTTTCAATAAACGCCCTTATTTTAGGCGGTGTCAAAAAATAATGTTTCCAGGTAATTTGTTCCTAGGAAATAAGTTTTAAAGCATGTTTACTGAATATACCGTAACGTAATGCACTGCAACGTAATTTACGGACATAAGCATTTGCAAATATATGAGAAATGTTTTAACAGCTAAAAACAATGTTAAAATGGCAATTATGGTTAACATCAGTGTGTTTATTACTCACAGTGTTTGACGCGTATAGCATATACCTATTATGAGGAAGGTACCGTAACGTAATTCACAATTAAATGCAAAAAATTAAAAATTGAAATCAAAGACTAGTTTTTAGGCCAAAATTATTCATACACCTTTTAATCATGATTTATAAATATTTTGAAGCATTTTTGTACATATTCGTTCACGAATCATTACTGTATTAATCAAATTTGTTTGCAATACGACTATCATGAAATTGTAACGTAATTCACAGCATTTTATGGGACACAAATACTGTGTTGTTTTTTTTTATTTCCAAATATCATGACATAAAAACAGAGTGTTTTTATCCGAATTCTGACAATTCTCTATCATAGAAAACATATTTCACTTATTTATTTCGCTATAAATTTTCTTTCTTTGTAAATAAATTTAGTACTCCAAATTTGTGACATAATGGTTTTTACTATGTAGGCTTCAAAATTAGTCAGTGTTGACCAATTAATGAGTCAAACAGAACATTATTGTTAATTTTTTCAACACGTAATTACCTACTAGTTAAATTAAAGTCAAATTCCCATAACAATTATACTATTGGTCATCAAAAAACGTCTGTGACCACAATATTTGTAATTGGCGCACTTTAACTGACTTTGAATGTATACATACATCCAATTGATTGATATATTTCTGGATTTTCTATATATATATGTAAACAGCAAAAGCTGTTAGGGAATTTCTGTAAAAGATTTTTGACACAGAAGAGGCATGTATAAAAGTTAGCACTGTAGGCGGGATGGACATGGGAGTAAACATACCAGGAGAGCCTTTCCTATAAAATCACAAATCATCCCCATGCACATCATGCAATCCTGCAGTACTTTAGATGAAGCCACCTACTCACATCCCATTTTCAATTGTCTCTACAGTCTGCCCTGTGTGTAGGCAATCTTATTTTAGGCCGGACCTTAAATATACAAAAATAAAATATGAAAATGTTAGCAAAAAAAAACTCTTTACAAAAGTATCAAGGTTACTATAACATTGAAAATACAGATGTATTTAAGGGATTTTATTCTACACTCAAACACCTGCAAATACAAAATTCACAAACATCAACAATTTTACAGCTTTCCATGCAGTTAAAAGTCTTTATTACTCCTAAGTTGCCAAGTTATACTGAATCCCCAAATAAATTTTAGTACAGTATTTGCACATGCTACCTTCTGATTATGGTCACCAATTCATTTAAATACAAATACTTTACATGCATAGTCTGT
Organism: Limnoperna fortunei; assembly: GCA_944474755.1. Lineage (NCBI taxonomy): Eukaryota > Metazoa > Mollusca > Bivalvia > Mytilida > Modiolidae > Limnoperna > Limnoperna fortunei. The sequence continues at coordinate 22,705,957 of OX104115.1, read as the reverse complement.
ATATCTTTTACTGCCATATTTTAAAGATTTTTTATAAAACGTTCTTGATGGAAAAGCAATCAAATTAAAATCAGCTGTTATGTTGGCTTTGTATACTATGTAACTACACGCCACTGGGTGGAACATAACGGCTGATTTTAATCAGATTGGTGGGAAAAAGTTCCCTAGAGCTCCCAGAATATTAAAGATTACACCATGAAACATTTGTGATCATGTCCAAAGCAATTTCAGTGAGCATGTAATTGAAATATTGCTGATGAAAAGTGAATTTTCAGTGGGTCTACCAGTTATTGCCATATAGTTTTATCTCAATTTTGTCTACACAAATTAGCTGTTTGAAAAATGTTGGTTTGTTTATCATGGTGTGTATAAAAGTTAGCATTGTTACCAGGATGGTAGCTGGAATTGTAAACATACCAGGAGAGCCTTATGGAATCAAAAATTATCCCCATGTATATCATGCAATCACTCCAACACATGCAAAAACAAAATTCACAAATATAAAAAATTAAGAGCTTTCCATGCAATTAAATCTCTTTGTTACTGGCAATTTGTCAAGCTGTGCCAAATCTAATGAATAAATTTTAATACAGTATTTTTAAATGCAACCTTCTGATTATGGTCACCAATTCATTCAAATACCAATACTATTTACATGGCATAACCCAGGTTAGCAGTCAAGCAACCTGGCCATGAAATATTAAAAATACCCACCCTGCACATCTGCCCACATGATTTTCACCATACTATAACCTGTGTTAGCCCTTCATGCTACCAGGTCAATAAATATTAAAAAATACTTATTAACATCTTTGAACCAATCAGATATAACCTAGGTATTCACTACAGTACATAGGATTTTATGTAACTGATTTTTCCTGGCAGGACTTACATGAAGTCAATGAGTTATTGTGCATGTATCTTAGACATTGTTGTCGTTATAGAGAAAACTTTAAAGGAAACAAGAAAATGTGTTTTGGTGACAGTGATGAATTGCTTGTTGGCACAAATTGGTAAACGTCCCCATTTTTTTTGGTTCACTTAAGCATAGAATAGTTAGCACAGGCCTACAGAATTTTGCCAGTGAAGATATCTCATGTTTAGTCCGGCAAATATGTGTGATGGACTGACAGATGGAGTGCACACCTATAGTCCTCTTCGCCAAGCCCATAGGCAACTAAAACAAGATGATAGGGACATTTCTTGTAAGGCCCTCTGCTTGTATTAGTTTAGAAGGGAAATGAGAAATGCAAACAAATTTAAAATTTAATACGTGGATATCCACACGCAGACATAAAGCTTGTGTCCCGAAATTTAAGAAATATCCAAAGCTTCAGGCAAACTTATTCTTCGATTTCCAGACCAAGGAAAAAATCTATTGAATAACAGGAAGTCTACCAAATACAATGTAAAAGTAATGTAGCTAATGTAAGATAAATTTTTTTGTATCGCTTGTAGTTCTGTCTTTTTGAATACCATAAATAGCTAGAACATACTTATTTTGTCAAAAACGTATAAAATATTTAACAATCCATGTAATCCATGATGCTGATGTAATGGAGTTTTTTGTAGAGTTTTAGATGCTGTCAAGGAAGGATGGTCACTTAGGTTTTCTGCTATCTGTAATACTTTTTTAACTATAAGCCAAAAAATTGTATTTTGACCCCTTGTTCTATTTTAAGCCACTGCTGACATGTTGGTTGGTTGGTAAACATTTGTGCAATCTGGTAGAGGACTTTTTACTGATGATGTGTGCAGAGTTTCAAAGCAATCCTTTCAGTGGTTTTGGAGAAGTCTATTTGTAAAGAAAAGCAAACAGGCAGACAATGGAAGCCAACTGTTGACAAAAGCTCACCTGACACTACAATAAATCTAATATCTGCTGAGACTAAGTCTCACCTGACACTACAATAAATCTAATGTCTGCTTAGACTAAGTCTCACCTGACACTACAATAAATCTAATGTCTGCTAAGACTAAGTCTCACCTGACACTACAATAAATCTAATGTCTGCTGAGACTAAGTCTCACCTGACACTACAATAAATCTAATGTCTGCTGAGACTAAGTCTCACCTGATCATGACACTACAATAAATCTAATGTCTGCTAAGACTAAGTCTCACCTGACACTACAATAAATCTAATGTCTGCTTAGACTAAGTCTCACCTGACACTACAATAAATCTAATGTCTGCTAAGACTAAGTCTCACCTGACACTACAATAAATCTAATGTCTGCTAAGACTAAGTCTCACCTGACACTACAATAAATCTAATGTCTGCTTAGACTAAGTCTCACCTGACACTACAATAAATCTAATGTCTGCTTAGACTAAGTCTCACCTGATCATGACACTACAATAAATCTAATGTCTGCTAAGACTAAGTCTCACCTGACACTACAATAAATCTAATGTCTGCTAAGACTAAGTCTCACCTGACACTACAATAAATCTAATGTCTGCTTAGACTAAGTCTCACCTGACACTACAATAAATCTAATGTCTGCTAAGACTAAGTCTCACCTGACACTACAATAAATCTAATGTCTGCTAAGACTAAGTCTCACCTGACACTACAATAAATCTAATGTCTGCTTAGACTAAGTCTCACCTGACACTACAATAAATCTAATGTCTGCTGAGACTAAGTCTCACCTGACACTACAATAAATCTAATGTCTGCTAAGACTAAGTCTCACCTGACACTACAATAAATCTAATGTCTGCTAAGACTAAGTCTCACCTGACACTACAATAAATCTAATGTCTGCTTAGACTAAGTCTCACCTGACACTACAATAAATCTAATGTCTGCTAAGACTAAGTCTCACCTGACACTACAATAAATCTTACGTCTGCTAAGACTAAGTCTCACCTGACACAACAATAAATCTAATGTCTGCTGAGACTAAGTCTCACCTGACACTACAATAAATCTAATGTCTGCTAAGACTAAGTCTCACCTGACACTACAATAAATCTAATGTCTGCTAAGACTAAGTCTCACCTGAAACTACAATAAATCTAATGTCTGCTTAGACTTAGTCTCACCTGACACTACAATAAATCTAATGTCTGCTAAGACTAAGTCTCACCTGACACTACAATAAATCTTACGTCTGCTAAGACTAAGTCTCACCTGACACTACAATAAATCTTACGTCTGCTAAGACTAAGTCTCACCTGACACTACAATAAATCTTACGTCTGCTTAGAATAAGTCTCACCTGACACTACAATAAATCTAATGTCTGCTTAGACTAAGTCTCACCAGACACTACAATAAATCTAATGTCTGCTTAGACTAAGTCAAAAAAGGAAAAACACAGAAAATTTGCAAAATTATTATTTATTGTTTGTTTGTTTGAATTTTGTTTAACGCCACTTTCAGCAATTTTTCAGCTATATCATGGCGTCCAGTTTTTATTGGGGGAGGAAGCCAGAGTACCCATAGAAAACCCAGACCTTTGGTAGGAAAACTGGCAATCCTTGACATTTAAGATTGGAGTCGAATGCACCCTAACTGCAGTGAGGCTCGAACCCACAATCTCAGTGTTGACAGACCACATGATCAATGATAGACGAACTACCTTAACCACTCGACCACCAAGGCACCCTTAAAATTATTAAGAAAAAGATGTACATGTATCTGCAGCATATGGGACAGCTCTCAACAAATACTGTGGAGATACTAGTACTCCTACCACATGCTGTTGATGACATTGTCATATGCTTTTACTGTAAACATGTCTTCTGCACATATACAAAATCAGTGTATACAGCATAGTCTGCAAAAAACTATTGGTTACAAAAAAGAAGCTTCATGATATAAACACAGGATATGTAACCTAAGCAGATCTTCAAATTTTTAACTGGAAACCACTACACTGGGTGCTAATTCTCTGAAAACTGAACATAACAACAAAATTATCTGCTGTTCTTACCACAAAAAAATGAATTCTAGAAAATCTCCACGTTGGCAATGCAGTATATTTAGAAAATCATGGTTTAGAAACGGTCACGGGAATGTGTATTTCTGTCTAAAAATCCATATATTTCCTGAAAGCAAAAGAATAAAACTCTAAAGAAAGCTCAAAGTAAAACAAACTTTACATGCTTTACAAAGAATACAAATAAACTATTGTTTGTTTGTTTGTTTGAATGTTGTTTAACACCATTTTCAGCAATTATTCAGCTTTATCCTGGCGTCCAGTTTTTATTGGGGAAGAAAGCTGGAGTTCTCAGAGAAACCCCTGACCTTTGGTAGAAAAACTGGCAATCCTTGTCAATTTAGAAAATGAACATTATATGTCTTTTAATGATATCATGGATTTCTATTGGTTCTAACTGTTACAGATGATGCAGAATAATTCTTTGAATTTATTAATGAAACCAATAGCCATGATGATGATGGCCACAATAAACAAATGACACAGATCTGAACAAAAATACAGCGTGCAAGACTTAAATTAGAACCTCATCAAAAATGCCTCCAATTTTAGCAAAATTGCCCCTTTTACAAAAATCAATATAGACCGGTAGTATATAATTGTCAATTTTTTTTTTATTTTTTACTTTTAGGAGTAAATTGTAGGGCTGATTAAATATTAGAAAAGTAATAATATTACAATTATCCTAATTAACTTAATGATTTTCCTTAAGAACTACACTTGTATGTCAGTAATGATTCTTTTGTTATAATGATTAAATAATCAAAGAGATTTGTTATTCTTAGTAATTACATAAAAAATGATGTCACTAGCTTTATCTGCGGGAGCCACACATTAGACCTGTATTTGTAGAACTGCAGACATTGACGCCCTGTCACTACTGAAGCTTGTACACTATGTAGCAAAGACATGGGAGCATAGCAAAGTGTACAAAGTATCATCATGGATAGTCTTCAGTCAGCCATACACAAGATACAAGATTATACAAGAATATATGATGCTGTAATAAAAAGATGAAATTGATGTTGTCGTGTCTAGGTCTTTTCCATTAAACAGAAGAATGATTGAAAACTTTTAAGCATACAAAATTGTATGAAGACCAATGAAAGAGCACATATTTATGATTTATCTTAACCGAGATCATAACATATAATCAAAGAAATATCGCTCGGTATAAAATATTGACAAATATAAGGTCTGACCATGTTCTAATTCGCATAAAGCCCGCTCGCAATAGTCTATTTCTTAAACAACCTGACCGAAAATATATGTCCCCATCTTTCATAAGCAGAGCATAAAAGCTTTCAATGGTAATATTGTTTTTTTGAAACTAATAAGATATATCCCAAAACAGTATGTTAAAGCAAAGAAAATTTACATAAATATATATTCTCGTCATTTTATTGAAATATACGTGCATTTTAAACAAAAAATATTGAGAAATCTTAAAAATTCCATTGTTCCAGTTTGAAATTTTCAGTTCAGCGTAATATGACGTCGAAATTTTAAATGTGACGTCATATAATTAGAATGTAGAATTGTTAAAAAAATAATATATAGAGAGTAGTTTAAATCATATAAATCTCAGAATTCAGTCTAAAAGTAACTAAATTATTAACAATAACCATAATTATGGATAACACATAACAAACAGCATTTGTAAGTCAGTTTTTACATTTACACAAAACATGCAGCTTACGCATGTGCAAACTAAACTTATTGGAATTTTGACACGGCTTTGTTTACATAGCTAAAGTAGGAAGTCATATAAGAGTTGTCCTTTCTCACCTCAGGTTTATTATTGCGTTGAACTTTATTTGTGAAGATGGCTTCACATCTTCATGAAACTTGGTACACATTTAAGGTAGTTAGTCATCTACTATTGATCACGAATGAGTCATTCTGCTGGCATGGTGCTTGACTGAAAAGGATTGCAAGTTTTCCTACTGAAGTTCAGAGATTTTCTCCAGATCCCTCCTCAGTAGAAAGTTACTCTATGATAAAGCTGAAAAATTGAAGAAAGTGACGTTAAACACCATTCAAACAAATGAAACAACAAACATCCTGCACAAGGCTCGGGACGTATGTTCTAATCCGTATATATTTTTATTTATCCTATGAAAGTACTTAACTCAGTATAACCATACCGTCTATTTAGGAGTCCATCAGCATTTAGTTTCTGTTATCTCTTTGGTACGGTTCTTTGGTTTACGGCTCTTCTACGTTGACCGGGTTTTGTGGCGATCCTTCGGGCTTTGTTAGGCAATGAAAATTTACTATCAGCGGACACAATCCTATCTGGATGGGTTACTGTAATTCAAAAAATTAATGAAATAGTTCAAAATGTTTATTACATCTATAATAAAATGTCATCAAAGATACCAAGGTTATAAAATTTACTACACCAGACACGCTTTTTGTGTAATAAAGCCTCGTCAGTGAAGCTCAAACCAAACTCACTTTATATGATAAGCTATTTTATAATACATATGTTATAATTAAATAGTTGTTTAAATAGGATATTGACATACTAATAATCTGTTGTTTCGATTACAATTGTTTCATTACAATGGAAACCACAGTCACCGATTATGCTTCCAAGATTCGACAAATAAGAAGAAAATTAATCTCACCTGACCACCAGTTTACAATTAAGTACAAACAAAAAGATCGATCACACCAGAAATCCCTGGAAAAGATCAAGACTAATGTTAAATCTACAAAGACTAGCCGAGGAAACATATAAGCTGGCTGTTAAGTACAAAGTTTACCAGGCAGCTTGGGAAGAACAAGTACCTCAACAGACACAGTGAAGTTTTTTTAAAAAGTTTTTAAAAAGTCTCTTTTAAGGGCCATCAACAGTTTTCTAAAAGAGTCTATATTGTTTTGCAAATCACTTTAATTCTGGCCTATAATAAGCGAATATTGGGATGATCATGATTGGTTTCTATGTATTATTACACAAATAATAACGAATAAATGCCATTAAACCAGTTGTAATGCTGACCATAGTGTCTTGCTATTTTGCTTGTACCCTTTCAATTTCACGCAGTTTTTCGATGTCTGCGATTTATTTTATTAGGTCAGGAATTTGTTTGCTTGCAATATTCCATGTTGCATCTTTAGACAAAAAGATGCCTTTGGCTTTATTGTATTTATAGTCTATTTATCAAGCCAGTCTTGTTCTACTTAAATTCTTTTGAGTTTTGTAAATTCTTTATAAGTTGGGCAAGCTGCATTTCCTAAACTTCAATATTGTTTTAGATACGAAATTAAATATGTAATTGGTGTTACTTAATGTTTTTTTCTATGATTTATTCTAGTTATTTCTTCTTGATCATGTGAGTTCTTTCCGTAATAGATGAAACAATATTTTGATTGTAGCACTTGAAATGTCCATTCTGAAATTTAACAAAATAAAAATTATCTTATATCAACATGATCAACATTTTGTATATACAAGCATGGCATATTTTTAATTACTTATATATTTGACATCTAATATTTAATTATACATATATTTTGAAATTCATTAAAAAAATTAATAAAAAAATTATATTTCCGAAAATTTTAATGCGGCTAACAGTACTTCCAATACTTTTACATTAAATATAGTCTCCCTTTCTCGTGGTCATAATGGAATTTTCGTATGAAACTTCCTTTAATTGTCGATCTTTATATTAAACCTTATTTAAAACATGCAATAAATATCTAATTTACATAAAATAACATATTAAAATAAATAAAACTACACAAAAGATGAATATTTTGCCATGTAGACATTTTCACGGTGCGTGTGGTGATTCATGATCGGGAGAGGTGTCTCTTCAAATATAGGTTCCCGCATATTTACAAGTGATAAAAATGCATAGTAAAAATTAATTCATTATTAAATAACAATTAAATTAACAATATAAATAATAAAACACCAATATAATGTAGTTTTGTAAGTTCCTGTGGCTGTCTTTTCATGATCATACGTGGCTCAATACACGAAACGGATTAAATATTGATTATGCTACTAAAATGAAGTTACAAAACGCATGAAAGACATTATTTCTCAATAAAATGACATAAAAATCCCCAAAAACTGCACAAAAATTGTATTTTGTGGTATATTGACGGTGCCTGTGGTAGCCTGTGGTAAAAAGAGTTTACAGGTCTGTAGTCCGACAGCCCAATGGTCAGACAAACCGATAGTCTGACAACCCATTAGTCCGACAGCCCAATAGTCTGACAACCCAATAGTCCGACAGCCCAACGGTCCAACAACCCACAAGAGTCGAACAAATGATCACATACAGTAGTCCCCCTCTTATAAGCCCACCCCATCTGAGTCATGAAAGTGGTCTTATAATGGGGGTGGTCTTTCTTGAGGGGATATACACACACTAACACAAGTTTATAGAGCTTGGTCGGTTAATTAGCAACAAGAACTGTGAAGTGATCAAGAATCACACATAATAAATATTTGTATTTTATTATTCAGTATAAACAAAAATAAAAAGAATTCATGCAGTTTTTATCTGTTAAAAATGTGTAATGATAATATAAGAATTCCAAGTCTTCTTATCAGTGAAAGTTTCGGTTCCTGTTTCATCTGCATTATTATTTTTATCCCTTTTATTGTCTGCCCAGGTTCCACTTCGTAATTTATTAAGGTTCCGTTTAGTTTGGAAAAATCCAGGTTTCTCTCTGTTTCATGTTTCCCAAGTTTTTGACATCGTTTGTTGTAAATTTTGATTTATGATTATGTTGGTACATTGTACTATTATCTCCTTGTTGAAAATTTCAGTCTTCTTGTAAGAAACCCGATTTCCGTAATGCCAAAATCAAACTGATCTACAATATCCTACTTGCTTTCCCCTTTAATCCAGCTTAAACATCTTTCTTTTACGCGATTTCGACATTTTATTTACCGGTCGTTGAACTGTTACCGAACTGGTTTACGATAATAAAACCAAATCACGTTCCATTCGAGAATTCAAAAATAAACATCCGGTCAGTGAAAATGTTTTTCGTGAGGGGAATTTACGTTGTTGTGTCAAGAAAACGTGGTCGCTGGTCGCGTTTGAGGGGTGGTCGTTCGCGAGAGGTAATTTTACGTTAGAAACACTTAATGCATCAGGGTTTTGGCCGGATGAGGCGGGTGGTCGCTGGCGAGGGGATCGTATAAGAGGGGGACTACTGTATTAGGTCGGACCAAAATTGAAATTTAACAAAATATATATATCATTTCTATGCGCCACCTATATATATGCACCAAATACATATATATATAGCATTTCGGCCTGTTTATCCGTCCGTACGTTTGTTTCATATTTAATTTACGTTCAGGTTTAGCCGCTGTGTAAGTTGGTCTTGTACGCCCTGAAAAACGTTAAAAGAAATAAAGAAGGAAGTTTATGGGACACGGATGACCCCGTTGGCCCCAAACAGCAGGGCTCACGCTGGGTCAAAATTATAGGGAGAAGTCACTTCTCTTTTGGGTGGCTGACAGGGAGAAGTGAGGATAGAACAGGGAGAAGTGGGTGGACAACAGGGAGAAGTTGCATTACCGGTATATGTCGCGAAAGCGTCCTGTTTTCTTTGTTTTTTTTACATAAATGTTGGCATTTGCATTCTTATTGTTATATGTTTTTTTAGCAGTTTAATTTATTGAGGATAAAGTATCAAAGATTTGATTCACTATTCAGTATACTTATTTCACACATTTTCATAAATACATGTATTAAACATAACAATAAAAAAAGAATAAACTGTCATAAAACTGTTCATTGAAATAAATGTTTCTTTGTCATTGGTACAATAATTGATTGAATTATAATGAAGTACTAAGAACTAGAGTAGAAGTAGAAAATTACATCCTTCAATGATTGTGACACATATTATATTATGTAAAATGGTAAAATTCACCATTAAAATTATTTTTAAATATTTCACTTAAATTTGATTAAAGTAACTGCTAAAATACTTTTTTTACTACGTTTCTGTCATTGCAATACTCATTTCATTCCTATCAGCGTTGTACATTTGCAATCTCTGGTATGAAATTCATATCCGCTCCGGAAAATTTAATGTTTTTTGCACTGAACTGGTTTTCGGTCGTATTTTAAACCTACGCTTTATATAGTTAATACAAATTAAACGGTTACCAGTTGACTTTGTGGCGCGTAAACAAAATAAATATGACACGGTATCAAAAATACGACGATTCTTACCTAAATGGGGATAAAATTATAAAGGCGACATTAGGCGATTCTACAAAATGATAGGGCGACTTCACTTCGCTTTGGAAGATGATCGAGGGCGAAGTGGGACCACGATAAAGCGACTTCTTCGCCCGAGTCGCCCTCCAACGCGAGCCCTGAACAGGAAGTAAAAGTCTGTCAGGTCTGAAAGTTGCTTAGGATGTACAGTTCGTCATACTGAACCATCCCAAGTTTTAACTCATTCTCATGTACGATTATTACGCACTGAGAAAAGCTTGACGGAACTTTGTACTGACGGGCGGACGGATGAACGGACGAACATGAGTCAAAACTATATGTCATGGCGTGGGCATAATAATCTGTTTAAGTCAATAACAGCTGGATTTCATTAAACAGGAAGAAGTAGGCCTGAAATTAAATCCCACGGTATAGGACTCCATGCTGATGCTGCATTCCAAATATCAAGAGGCCTTGATAGTTGTTGCTGAGAATACTGCTTTGAAAATATTTTCCGTGATCGCCCGCCCGACATTGACAATCCAGAAATTCGGCCAATGAACATGGAATGATGAGAAATATGAGAATTGAGTAGAAACAAAGGAACAGTAATTTTTAAGAGGACTAAGATCAACCTATTAGGGTACACTCCTTAATTGATCTTGGTCAGATGCTAAAGCCCCATGGTCAACCTCTTACAATAAGCTGGACTCTGCTGCGGACCACAAGGGGCGCGCATGAAGGAAAGAGTTAATGAAATCTTCACGAAACTTTATACATATATGCACCAACCTATGAACTAACATCATTTGCACATGGTGGTCGGTATTTCGGGTAGCCCGAACCCGAACCCGAGACAAAATCCCCGAGACAGAAATCGACTTTAATTATTTTCGTGGTTATTAGACAGAATTTTAACCAAATATTTGAAAGATATAACACGTCACTGATGTTGAATTATTACGTTTCAGTCAAAATGTAACAAAACGTGTATTTATGAAAATATTGCAATTTTTTGTCCCGTAGGTCGGTATTTCGAGTATGCCGAGATGTGAAGGGAGGTAACTCAGGTCCGGTAAATAATGGTGATTAGTATTTACTAAACGAACAGTGTTATAATAATAATAATAAGGAACAGAGACATATAATAATATTATATGTCTCTGATAATAATAATAATAATATTATTATTATTATTATTATTTATTTATTTATTTATTTGTTTACATAATAATAATAATTATTATTATTATGTAAAAATAAATAAATAAAATAAATAATAAATAAACGCAATCATTGATCTATTAAAAGGACAGAGGGAAAAAGAATATCCCGTTCCTTATGCCACATGCCACTTTTTATAATTAAAAATATACATCAATTGTTCCAGCGCCAGACTCTGTCAAGCAAGAATTCCTTTATATTTTCGACCCCAACCTGTATAAATGCGGATGAAATAACCCTAACTTCAATTATGAAAATACCAGCAAAACTTCACCGGTCTCCAAGACAAAAATTAAATTTGACACACCAAAAAATCTAACTCTCAGTAATTGCAGAAGAACGACCTTGCATTTACTTTTCGTATCTTTCGTTTCCAGATAGCCCTGTAAGATCTGGTGTTCCGGAAACCAGACAATCAATACATGTTCCGCCTGAAACCAGCCCCGCCTAACTTTCGCCAAAAATCAAGAATTCTGACCCATTGAAAAGCAACGAAAGTAAAAACTCGCAAAATGCCCCGCGCATTTGGATACAACACGGCAACATTTAAACTGAAAAACGCGACATCCTAAATGACAACACACTTTGTTCAAATACAACTATTTTTTCACAACAAACTCTCAAACAACAATTTAAAAATATCAATGGATTTCAAGATACAGGCTATGTTCCCTTCCTGTTGACCAAAGATGGAAAATGGGAATATGGAGTAAAGCTGCAAACTGATCCACCGCCATCTACCCAAATTTGTCATACCGGGAGTGATCATTGGGTGACATCAATCCAAAATACAAACAGTGACTGTGTTTTCATTCTGGACAGGTCAAATCGAAATCTGAATGATGTCACTAAAATTCAAGTTTCACGTGGACAGGGGAAAATATTATTAATAAAAAAAAAACGAAAGTACAACAACAAGACAATAGAGTGGATTGCGGTGTGCTTGCTATAGCTTTCGCTACCGAGTTTTGCTTCTTTAGCTATAAGCGGGGTCGTCTTCGACACTCACAGCATGCGTATGCATTTGTTCGAATGCTTAATAAATAACAAGTTTGTAAACACCATTTCCAAAAAAGAAAGTACGTTTAACATCAAAATTAAAGTTAGCAGATATAACAATACCAATAGAGCTAGACTGCAAAGCTAATTGTCGACTACCGAATTTGTACGATGATATGGAAATTAATTGCGATACGTGCGAGGATTTTCTCCATTTGCGCTGTGTCAGCCTGCTTGAATTTTCCTTCAACAACAGTTACCCGTTTCTTTGCATCAACAAGTGTTAAAATATTAGTTACATTAATTAATAATTACACAGATCTGTTAAGGATGTATTTGTTTTAATTGTTAACATTTATTTATTGCAATAGTTAATGAATGTATTGAAAAAACCTAGTCCGAGAATCCTCTGCCGTCCAACGCTTTTTAAAAAAAATTTTGCTTTGCACAAAAAGCGTTGGGCAGCAGAGGATTCTCGATGACTACAAAGACCTATACTTTGCGGTTTTTTTTCTTAGATTTACTTAAGACAAAAGACAAACAGCTTTTCTGATCGTCAGTCGCTATGTTTAAAGCAACAAACAAAGCTCTACCAACATATAAAATAAAAACTTGTAAAACTACAACAAAAATAACATTAAAATGAATTCAAGGTAATAATCATAAATGTATTATTATTATTATTTATTATTATTATTCTGTTCGTTTAGTAATGACATATCACCATGAGTTACCGGACCTGAGTTACCTCCCTTCACATCTCGGCATACCCGAAATACCGACCTACGGGACAAAAAATTGCAATATTTTCATAAATACGTTTTGTTATATTTTTACTTAAACCTAATAATTCAATATCAGAAGCTTGTTATATCTTTAAAATATTTTGTGAAAAATTTGTCAAATAACTAAGTAATTCATTTAAGTCGAATTCTGTCTCGGGGATTTTGTCTCGGGTTCGGGTTCGGGCTACCCGAAATACCGACCACCTTTGCACATTTATACCTGTCCCACCAACTCTATGATTAAGAAAAAATTCAGCCCTAATTACATACATTCCCTTTAACATATACATGTAATATAACCAAATCATGGCTAGTATTCCTAATATTAAGAAATTCCTACCAAACAACTTAGTTAGGTTTGCATTTATAGAACGTTTATTGTTCTTTGGATTGTGTCTGAAGGTTTATAATATTGCATATGTACACGCATTGTCTGACTATTGGGCTGTCGGACTATAGGGTTGTCGGACCAATGGGCTGTCGGACTATTGGGCTTTCGGACTATTGGTTGTCGGACTACCGGGATGTCACCGTAAAATGTCACACCGGACTAGTAGACTTGTATGACAAGTTGAATTATTTATGATATTTTATCTGACAAATAGATTTATTTATCTGACAAGTTGATTTATGTATCTGACCAGATAACATAACTATCTGACAAGTCGATTACACATGTCTACTTGTCAGATTATTATGTTAACTTGTCACATCATAATCATGTTACACCATCTTAACTGTGTCCCATTTATAGTTTACACGTGTATTACATTGACTTCCAGCGTTACTCAATTTTTTCATCGTTTCATACAATGACACGCTCACAAACTAATGTGACTAAATTACCCATTGTTTCAGTAATCCGTTTATTCATTTTTCCCAGTGCTCAATCTATATTTTCAAGTGGATTTTAGTTTCGATATGATACTGTCTACTTAATTGTGTATTGCATGCCGCCATCTTTGTTTATGAGTATATGTAAATGAGGTCCCACTATTTACCGACAAGAACCGACAAGAAGGTAGAATTACCGACAAGAACCGACAAGATGGTAGAATTACCGACAAGAAGCATTTTTTTTCACCGACAAGAGGCAGATTTTCACCGACAAGAAAGAAAAAAAAGATTATTTGTTATATTTATTATGAAAAAAGAATTAAAAAAAAAATATTTTTGTGATTTATTGTGTAATTTTGTTGTCGTTGTTTTGTTGTATATGTATTGTATTATTTACAGACAAAATTGGCAAAAACAATGTGTTGAAATTACGATGCAAATTATTTATGTAGAACTCTTAGCCACGCTTATTATTTTGTATTCAGCGTGTTTCCAGACCCCACCACAGGGACGTGGTTCTACGTAGAGGTCCTAATAAATTTTATTTTATTTCAAAATACTAATAAATTATATTAAGAGTCATTCATATATTGATATCGAAGTATATACATATTTACATGATTTGGTGAAGTTCAGATATTTAAGATACTTAAATATTTATTCCGGTCTTGGTCTCTTACTTGAGGTTTTAACATTTTTGGTTCGTTTCCTCTGTCCGGGCTTGCGTGCACAGGCAGCAGTTTTGGGAATTATCAGTTCACCATCTGATGAGGTGGTAAACTCAGTTTGTTTTGGGCACTTATTACCATAACTCAAGAATTTTTGCAGTGCATCCGATTTTTCCTTTTCACTTTTGATCTGCCAGATTGTTTTTTAGCATTGTAAGTGTGCCACTAACGAGCTCAATTCATAGTCACCGTGACCATATATTGCTCCCTTTATCAGACACTCTTGGAGTTTGATCTCTTTATAAATTTTATCTATAAGCTCAGGCAATTTTTCTGGCTTCCAATCTTGATTTAGTTTCAAGATGTGGTTCATGGCCTCACAATTATTGTTTTTCCACTGCAAAGGAATTCTTGAGTCATTTTTGCGTGCCCTGTGCACGTATTCCCTGATAGTAGGAATAACCTTATCAGTTAAATAACCACAAAGCAGAGTACTGTATATTCGTTCAATTTCTGTGACTTTGCTGGTAAAGTCAACAGTTGTGTCAAGCTCTATCAGGCCATTTTCGTTCAATTTCTGTGACTTTGCTGGTAAAGTCAACAGTTGTGTCAAGCTCTATCTGCAGGCCATTTTCACCGAACAGTTCTGTTATTATTTGCTTTGATTGGTGGTCATTTACACCAACTTTACACCTTAAATGCCGTGCCATATTTTCACTCAAATGTCTTGTGCATAGAGTTAATTGGGAATCAGGAAAACTAGATTTTACAGCCTTGACTAAAGCCTTTTCCTCATCCGAGCCTATAACTAAGTTGTTTACACTTAAAAGTGTATCATAAATAGTAGCATCAAGCATAGCAGCGATGTGGGTAAAAAAACGTTGGTATGAGTGAAATGAGCCATCCCAAATGCAAATAAATCGGTCCCATTATTATTGGACTCGTGACTTTGCCTTTGCGTTTAAGTTTACTTTCTTGGAAAACTGTGGTAGTGACGAATCAAGCACCAAGGTTGAATGTTCTGTCAACATTAATTATTGAAGTTTTACAGGCACTGGCAAAATGCTTCAATTGAAATTCATTTTAACAAATTATGCTTGGTGGTTTACCAGATGCCTGAATAATTTCTTTTATAAATGGATGTTTCGCAGAATCCATATTAATGATGCTTTGCATGTCGTCAGCCACATTTTGTTTGTTTGTATTTGTTCTGATGTACTCTTGGTGTGTATTTTTTGCATTACCATGTGAACTAAATATATCAATAGGAAAACTAAATATAGCTTTGTTAGTACAATCTTTGGAATAGCCTGTCATTTTGTCGAACCAACTGACTCTTTTTTTTGTAACTGTTATCTCTTTTTAGAGATGCATAGTATCTTTTCAATATAAAAAGTGTCGAGTCAGTTGGCTGTGGCTCTAAAGGAACGAATTCCTTTTTAATTTCTTTGCAACAAATGCCATTTTTTCACACAAGAGACCAAGGTTCCATCGTATTGTCTAACAAAATATGTAGTTTTTGTGGAAGCAGATTTGGAATCCCATGTTCCACAATCATCCCAAAACTCCATTTTTTAGAGTTTGTTTTCCTATTTATATTTAGTGTATGATCAATCACAAAATACACATTTTTTTAACAGAACGTGGTACCTCTTTGTGCGATACAGTCTCATTCACCAAAGAATCTAAAAGTTGATCGATTAATAGAAATTTTCCGTTTAAGTTACGAATATTTTCTACCGACTCGGTGACCTTTTTCTGGCGTATCAATATTGTTTGAATTGGTATCAACCACAGCATCAGTTTCATTTGTCATATTCAAAGAGTTATCTATATTGACTTCATACATGGGATCATGCTTGATACTTGAGTCTAGTGAATCATTGCATGAAAACGATTTTTCTCTCTCGGACTCGACAGTGGCATCAAAAATAGTTGGACATACATTTGACTGACCACACTGTAAAAAATAGTGTTACGATTTAACATGTTAATGCGTTAAAAGTTTTATGCAGGCGTTTATACATTAACGTTGGGATGTTAATATTGAAACTCCATGTGTTATTTTTAAACATATTAGACATGTTAAAGTGTTAATTAAAATTACTATTATCGCAAGAGTAGATCGGCTGCTACAAACTTTTAAAAAATGACAATGCTTGTAACGTAGAATGTTTTCTCCCCAATAATTGATTGCAATACATTGTAGTTGGGATTTAGGAACACTTATTTTCTATCTTTATAATTATACTTTAAAAGCCAGTCACATTTGGGTTCAAGTCATTTCTGTTTCTTCTGCGTATGTCCAGACAGAAATGGTCTATCCGTACAAATATAATTTTTGAATATTTCGACGTATATATAATTAAATCTTGTTTCATTTATCCGTTTAAAACACCAGTATTGGCTTCAATATAATACCATATTAACATGTGTGTTAAATCCACTACGCCTGTGTTAATATTAAGATGTGTTAATTGATGTTCCTACTAGATCATCACGTGGTCGATGTCATGTTGTCATTAACATGTACCGCGCAGATTTTAATCGTTAGCACCATTCCTTTGTTTGAAGTCGAAAGACAGAGTTTTCTCCTCGACAGTTGTTGTTTAATTACCAATTCTGACCACAGAACTTCTTTTCCGTAAGTAATATACTATTGTATTTACAAATTTGTTTCAATAAATTAACACAGAATTTAATTGGCATCTGCATGCATATGATTTTGTGGCACGTCTTCAAGATGGACGGGCAGAGAGTTACACTTGTCTTCATTTTAAGTCCTTAAAATTACCAACAGTCTGTTTTGTTTTTCATGTAAATTAAGTAGCAGCTTTGTCGAACATCAACGCCGTATTAATTTGTGCATACATGCCCTGTGACTAGTCAAGTTAGTTTTGTGTATACTGTTAACATACAGTTTGTGACTAGTATAACGAAAAATTTGGTAGGACCCGTGCATATGTATCTGTAGTGTGCAAACAGTGCTTGTACACTATTTTTTTTAAATACCCAGTCATCACAGTAATCACAGTAGATTAGTTATATCTTTTGCCTCCTCTCATTTCAAATAAATTTTTGACCAAATTTTACTTCCGTGAAGATTTTTTTTTTTTTTTTTGGGGGGGGGGGGGGGGATTACACAATGTGCAACTACAAACTTCCTTCGTCTAGACAAAATGTAGACGGAATGTAACTACATGTGCTTTGAACACAAATCGGCTTTGATGTTCTTGAAGTGTCTTTGTTACAAATAATTCTGCATAATTCAATATGTAATATAACTGTACAATTTATATTTATAAAAGATTTTTGTAACCGCATAGTAAGAGTGCACAAGAATGTTATAAATTTACTAGTATAGTATTTTAAGTTGAAAATATGGGTTCGGTATGATGAATTGAAAAAGTTAAAAATAATAATTTGATTATTCCCGTCAAAATATACTTTTGATGTCTTCCTTCAGCATGTTCAGTCATAAACACTTTTATTTTTGTCATAGAATAAGGACTAATAATTTCTTTAAAAAATTGTTAATTGAAATCACATACATGTATTACTTATAGGGATCAGACAGCAATAAAAGTATAGAATTATTCCATGCATTGGCAGATACTGAAGCACAAAAAGAAAAGGAGTTAAATGCAACCTTGCATGGGAGTTACACAGGTATGTTGAAGTCTAAATGAATTTAATTGAATAAAAAAAAAAAAAGTTCTGTCTGTCTGAAATACCACCACTAAAGAATGTTTAATCATGTTAAAATCATGCTTAATCCGAAGGGTGGATGAATGTATGTTATAGTTGAACAGTCTTATAAAAATTGTTTAATAGTCATTTTTTAACACTGCTGTCTGACATAATGATCAGTAACAGCCAAATTAGTTTGATTAAACCATTTCACATGACGCCAAACTCATATTAAAGCTAAATATAAGTATTGTCATGAGTTATTTTACAGTGTGTATGATTAAGGGGTCATCCATAATTGTCAACATTTTTCACAAGTTTGCAAAGAGTACTCTTTTTGAAAACCCCCTCCCTCCCTCCAAAAGAGTATGTCAACATTTTTTGCAAGTCTGCACATTCACATTACCGGAAGTTAAGAACGTACCGAAAAAATGTTGAAATTGAAACCCCTCCCCCCTTTAGTGCTCTTTGCAAACTCGTGAAAAATGTTGACAATTATGGATGACCCCTAAAAGCCAAAGGACTTGTATCTAAAGCAAAATACCATTCCATGATGATATGCTGTCAATATTGTTAAACCATGCCAAGTTCTATAGTAATTTAAAATTAAAATGAAACATGTTTAATTGTCATACTTTATTTATGGCTTTTATATTGTCAATTACAGGATATTCACAGTGTAGATCAACTCAAGGAAAAAATGTTCAGGACTGATGAGGAGGAGGCACCTAAAGTGTTAATTTTTCTGGACAGTGATCCTTATACCAAAAATAAAGCCAACAACTGGATTAAGTTCTCAGATAAACTGTCAAGAAGAAATGAAAAACAATTACAAGAATCACGACTGTGTACATTCATTTATTGGTGTTGTGTTTCCTTACTCGGACATTAAGCTGCTTGCAAACTGGACTGAAACATCTAACATTTCCAATGTACATGTAGTATTTTGTGCTATAGAAGTATATGATCTGTTTGTTATTATGATATATGACTATCAATATTGGTAAAATTAAAGGTATCAGATATTTTTGTCTTTGTTTAAACAAGAAATATCACAAAATAACTACATGTATCAAGAGCAGAAGATCAAAGATACTGTGGGGTTTTTGTTCACATTTGAAAGCAACGACCTTTTAAGTCACGTTTCATGAATTCTGATAGTTTAAACCTTAGTTTTTCTAGTTTAGTTCTGCTATTTGATGGCCTAGCCCTATCCCACAAATCTTCCACCTTTGTCATTATTTGTTTCCTACATTGATCAACATGTTATTTGTGTAACACTAGGTTATAACACAGTGTTAAGTTATTAACACATTCCATTTATTAACACAGTTAATGTGTTAATTAAGTGTTATTGGCCATTTTAACGTGTAACATGTTTTTCTATACACACATTAACATGTTATTTCAATAACACATGTGTTTAGTCTTTCACATATGCGTTATTATATTAACATTACAGAATGTTAAAAGCCTAACACTAAATGTTTACAGAAAAACACTTTAACATGTTATTTTATATACACTTTAACGTGTTAATTAAGTGTTATTGGTAAGGTGTTAATAAATGTGTTAAATGATTAACACTTGTTTTTACAGTGCAGTAACGGTTGTACTATTTAAAGGTGGAAAATCATCCAAACAAACTGTCAAGTTCTATAGTAGATATGTCGACATTACTGTCGTTCGTTAATGGGACAAAGTGATCTAGTGTCCAGGTTTTATTAAAATTAAAACCGGAACTTGTCCATAGTATGACAATTGGATCTTTAGTTACATATGTATGTGGCTCAAATGTTGTATTTAAGATGCCCACTGTTTTGTCCACGAACCCATTTCGTGGTGGATAAACAGATTGAATTTAACAACCTTAAACTGATGCTGCGGCCAATATCGTCCATGCAGACGAAAAAGCTTTATTTGTATCGGCATCTTTGCATGCTTCGTCGTATACAAGGGATACCAGACGAAGTTTGTCATATTTATATGTATCATAATTTGCCTTATTGCTTACTTAACTCTATACAAGTCAAAACTCTGAGTCTTGGTGCTAGAGATTCATTACCAACAATGTCCACTGACTTCTCCAGTTGGAAGACTGTCGGTGCAGGGGTACCTCAGGGATCAATCTTGGGCCCTTTTTTATTCTTATTATTTATTAATAATATAGAAAATGCGGTACTAAACAAAATAAAATTGTTTGCTGATGATACATCACTCTACTGTATTGCTGATAATCATGATGTAGCAGCACAATCCTTAAATGAAGACCTTGATAGTATATACCAATGGTCCAAGGAATGGGGAGTTACTTTCAATACTGAGAAAACTAAATCCATGGTCTTCACTAGGAAACACAACCTTAATGTACCTCCCCTTTATTTCAATGGCAGTATTGTAGAAAATTATAACTCTCATAAACACCTAGGTATTACATTTAATTCATCTGCTAAATGGAAGGACCATATAAATGAAATTTACTCCAAGACCTGTAAAAGAATTAATATATTAAGACAAATGTATAAATTAGACAGAAAATCCCTTGAAAAATTATACATTGCATTCATTCGGCCTATCTTGGAATATGGTGGAGTGGTGTGGGATAACTGTAGTAAAGAGGAATCTGATATGTTAGAAAATGTTCAGCTGGATGTAGCAAGAATAATCACTGGGCTAAGAAAGGGTACATCTCCTGAAAAACTGTACAATGAATTGGGTTGGGATTCACTCAATGAACGTCGTAGGATAAGTAAACTATGTATAATACACACATCACTAAATGGTGAAACACCGGAATACCTATTGGATGAAATCTTACCATTTATTAAAAAATCTCCAAATTACAACTTGAGAAATAGTAATCCTTTCAAACCCCCAAAATGTCGCACGTCAGCTTATAAAAATAGTTTTTACCCCAGTGTACTAGAAGAATGGAACAAACTCGATAGTGACACCCAGAACTTGCAGAGTATAGTAATGTTTAAAAAGAAAATAAGGAAAAATATCCTTTCCCCTCCCTCCCACTTTTATTATGGATCAAGGCCACTTAATATCATACTCTGCCAGTTGCGCAACTTAGCTAGTAATCTAAATCATCACAAATTTTTTATCTCATCTGTCTGACAGCTCACAGTGTATTTGTGGGGATGACATTGAAGATATATATATATATATATATAATTTTCATTATTTTTACGTCTGCCCATTATTTCTAAGACAAAGATATAACCTGTTTTTTTAAATTAAGAAGATTCACTGATACTCTCAACATCAATATTCTGCTTATGGGCTCCCCTACTATATCTAAAGATGATAACATAGAAATAACCAATGCAGTACAGTACTTAACTTTATACAAGAATCAAAACGATTTAAAAAATAACATCATAAACATACCTTCTTTACTATTAATACTATTTGAATGGACTCTTGTTTATTAGCTTTCCAATCTATTACGTTCCTTTCTCCTTATATGTAATTACGAAATTTAAATTGATAATTCACAAAATGCATTTATAATTAAAATGTCTATATGCACAAAAATACATGTTGTACATAATTCTATATTTATTATAGTTTATATTGTTTGTATTGTCTACAATGTCTATTTATTGTATTTACCTTGATGTCCGCTTTAATTTATGGGAGAACACCTATATATGCTATGCCTGCTGTGTAATCCCTTTGAACATTGTATCTATTGATGCATTTTCAATAAAATCATTTGTATTGTAATGTCCACTGACAAAGAGTTAAAGAGACAATTTCCGTCACCAGTAACCTGGATAGGTTTTTTGTCCTTCACATACATTTTGTACTCATTTAGAATTTGCATTGCAATTCTATCTTCTGTCAGAGTATTTTGTGCTGAATACAGATGATTTGTCTCTTGCATAACTGGAGTCAGTGGTTCATTTCCTAGTAATATTTTCTCTACCTGCACACCCTCAGAGAGAAGAGATCTATTAGCATAACTCTCTAATTTTTTCAGTGAAAAAGCAAAGTCAAACCCGTTGGTCGCTTTACAACATTCAGTGCATATAAATAATCACAATTATGACTTACTCTAAGTATTGTAAATTGATGTTTATTGAGATTCTGACATCTGCTGTGAAACCAAGTTTCACATTTTTCACAATACACACACGAGCGTGTGTAATTTTTTTTGCAAGTGCCACAAGGGTACATGTCTTTTTTTCTAGCTTAAGGGTCACCTATTTTTTTTTCTCTTGCCCAAGGAGATAATCAGTTGTGTTACTAGTATGCCCGTTACCAAAAACACAGTACTGATTTATATCAATTTCTCTTGCCCAAGGAGAAAATGTATGGTACAACAAGTAGATTCTTGCAAAGGTTCTGCAAGAATACTCATTTATGATCGTGTCGAAACTTGTAAAGTAATTGGACATGCAGAATATGGCTTCATTGGCTTGCCGTAAAACTACTGGAACACGGTAAAATAATGATTTAAAAAAATGTAATAAAACAAAACCTTATACTTTTTTTCTTCTCACAACAACATAAACAATCTTCAAAGGTTATATTTTCGTTTTCAACTGGCTATTATTAAAGTTTGTTGTTTTACTATAAGCATTTAACGGTTCTTCAAAAGAAACAATTAACACAAGGCTTGTGCCAATTATGACAGTGATTGCTAATACATCGATCCAGTTTCATTGTCTTAGCTCCGCCCCCCTTAGTTACGTCCTTGACAACGACGCAGGTCGGACATCTGAAAGTAAACATGGCGGGATGTACGAATTTGTCAGTCATTCCAAATGACCTCTCTGTTGATTATTTTAAAGGCGTCGAGTTGACCAAACGAGCAAAAGAGCGTGGCTATAATTTTTTTGTAAACGGATATGTACACGGGCTTAAATTATATTCTTCTGGAAATGAAACTTGCATTGACGTCGGTGCGAAGTGCTTTCGTTCAATGCGAAAGTCGGAAGCTCCACACAGTATTTCTGTTACGCTCGAGGTAAAAGAAAAAAGTATCACAGAAAGACATTGCACATGCAAAGCTGGGTATGTAATTTTCATGTAAATATATTAATTTTTATTATATCTTATAAGTATACTTGCCAAATGCCGGTAAATAATCGAGGTTGAAGTGCAATATCTATACATGAACTTAATATGGTTGAACGGGATTTTGATATCGTCTTTTGTTGACTAATCGTACATGATATTACCGACACGTGTAGTCAATTAATCATCCTAATTATCAATAATTAGCGAATGACTATTATTGTTGAATTTTATATGGTGTGGTGAAATTAGGCGCCTCCTTATTCTGGGGATTAGTCAGACCCAGTTACGCCCGGGGTTACTTGGGGATGTGCATTACCATTGATGCGGGACGGATGAAGAGCCTAGAGGAATCCGGATGCAGTGCAGTGAGTGCAGTGTGCAGTGTGTGACGTAGACGCATGGTGGATGTGTAGGACCTTCTCTGCTACAGAGACTAGACGCCATCTTACTGACGGGTATTATCAGGTAATTGCACATACACGTAGGGCTCCTATCTTTACCCCACCTCAGGGAGCTGGGATTAGCAACCCCACTAGGTCTCCCTCGTATTTTACTACAGTGGCGACGAGGATATTTGGTTAACTTTAATGTTAGCGGGAAGCTGGGTAGCCCTGATAGGAACCTGTTGGGAAAAACAGGGGTTTTCATTTTTGTGCATGAAATTGCAATTTTTGTGTATGTGGAAGACTGTCGTGACAACTGTTTTATACTTTTTAGTAGTTTTCGAAGGTTGTTTTGGGGTTTGAAAACTTTTTCATTTTTGAAGCGGAGGTTGCACACGATACTTTCTCGTGGCTTTTTCCCGCCATTAGTTCAGTCTGGCACACGTTTATTGTGTAATCCAAGGTCGACGTACCGGAAATTGGATTGTGGGGAATACACCAGTGTGTATTGCAAACCGGAAACAGGTGTTGTGTTTGTTTACATTTTGTTTCTGTACGATTTTATGGTAGATCACAGTAAAATCGTGATCGATTTAGTTATAGTAAGGCTGTGTTGTATTGATTTAGTTATCGGAAGGTTATTCCGTGTGATTCCAGTAGTTTTTAGGAAGTTTTCAATTTATTTAGCCCCAGTTTTAGTTGTCAGTCAGAAATGTCTAGTGTAGTCAGGAAGGGTGTTTTGTTTCCAAAAGTTGATATAAATAGTTGTGAGTATAAACAACTGTTGTTGTTACCGGGAGTAGGAACTGCTACAGCGCAGAATATTTTAGTACTGAGAGACAGTAGTATTACAATTACAAAGGAAATAGCAAGTCGTATACCGTACTTCAGACCGTCTGAAGCATTTTTTGAGTCAGTGCGTTGGCCTGAACCGTTCGATACATCAAATCTCACACAGGAAGGTGCTGAGTTGTATAAAACTATTTTGCAAACTGAACAAGAATGTGCAGATGCTATATTAGCGTTACACTACCAAGTGGAGAAAAGTACATTGCAAAAATGTCAGGAGTTTAACATAGGAAACATTGATCATGGATTTCTTGATAGGATTATTAAACAAGAAATTGAAACTGATAGTGGAAATTCGTACGACACACCGTATCGTGAGTTTAAACAGGATCTAGTGGATCAACCGTACACGTCAACACCGTTTGTTGGTGCGCTTAGCCAACAAGATGATACGCTTGAGGATCAACCAAGTATACCATCCGAACAACCATCAACCGTTGACCGACCATGTCAACAACTTCAACAACATTCACTTGTTGACCGAATAAGTCAACAACCGCAACAGGACACACTTGTTGATCGACAACATCAACAACCGTTTCAACAACATACAACCGTTGATAGACCATGTCAACAACCACAGCCGTACATGTTTGGTGACCAGCCAATGCATCAACAAGTTCAACAACAACAAATGATGGTGGACCGACCAAGTCAACAACATCAACATATGTTTCAACCGACATTTGGTGACCGACCAAGTCGTGAACTTGAGATTCAACAACCGATTATGGTTGACAGACCAAGTCAACAGCCGTTTCAACAACATTTATTTGTTGATAGACCAAGTCAACAAGTACAACAAGACATGTTAGTAGATAGACCATATCAACAACAGTCGAATATAGACAGACCAAATCAACAACAACCTCACACATTTGTAGAACGACCATTTCAACAAATGCAATACAACACTAGTGATCAACTAGGACAACACCGTCAACAACAGTTTCAACAAACACCTGGCGTTCAGCCAAGACAACAACAGGTTGGTTTTCACAACAACAACAGATAGTCGTTGATCAACAACAGAGACAACTAGATTTTTATGTTGATAGAACACGTCAACATGATGTTGAAGACCTTCAACAAAGGTTTTTCGAACTACCGAGTTATCAACAGTCAGTAATACATGTTCAACAAGATAGGTTGTGTGACCGAAAAAGTCAACAACCAGGAAATCAACAAAGGGTACCAGAGCAACAACTGTTGCTGGATCAAGAGGCTCAACGTGAACATTTATATGCCGAAAGGAAGCAATTACAGGATCAGTACAGGAACCTGGAGAATGAATATCTCCAACTTCAACAAAAGGTTGCTGAACTACAAAAGGAACATGAACACATCTATCAACAAGGAGGAAGATTAAGCCAATGCTTACAGGGAATTGTACAACAGGGTAATGGTGTGAACCCCATGCCCAGATCACATAGTACTTACGCAGTAGAGTACTATACTCCACCGACATCGATACCGTTTGAAGAAATGTCCGTGCAAGGAGCACCACTGAGTATGGTCAGAATGGAAACAGATAGTAAGCAGGAAAGGCCTAGTCGACGGGATGTACCCCGCCGTATGTTTCAACAGTATAGGGAGGCGAGAGGTTCTTCATCAGAAGATTCACTGCGTCGATACCGCAGGGGTAGGAACCCTCAGTCTCAGACGAGAACGTTACAAACACCGAAAAATTTGAAATTTACAGGAAAGAATAAAGCAGCATGGCGATCATTCTTCCGGAAGTTCCAGGAATATTCAACAGTCAACAGACTGACAGACCAGGAAAAACGGAGTCAGCTCTGTTGGTGCCTTGAGAATGAAGCAAGTGATTATTACACTTTATTGCTTGATCAGGACCCAGACATTACCTATGAGAAGGTAATTCGCAAAATTGAAAAACGTTTTGGGTACCAGGAGTTACCGCAAACATTGAGAGCCGAATTCAACAATAGTGCTCAGAGGAAAGACGAAAGTTTGGATGAATGGGCCGACCGATTACAGCTTTTAGCAGTAAGAGCCTTCTCGGGAGTCCCTGAAGAATTCGTTAATCAGACCGTTATTGACCGTTTTTGTCAAGGATGTACGGATAAACAAGCCGCGAAACATGCTTGTCATGCTCGTCCCAAGACATTGGATGAAGCATTGGATATTATAAAATATTTTCAAGAGACTAGTAAAGCAATCGATGCTACTCAAGCTGATACAACAGTAAACTATGGTAGTCCTATGGTAACGGACGATGAACCAGTTAAAATACAGGTCTATGGCAAGAAGCCAGATGGTAATATGGAACAAATTAACTCACTGAAGGATGAAGTGAAATCAATGGCATCGAACTTGATGAAAATAACGGACACGTTAGCTCAGAATATGGCAGCTATGTCTAGTCATATGACAGCTATGACGAACAACATGACAGCAATGTCGAAGGAGCTGAACCAGCTGAAACAACAAAGGACTGAACCCTTTAACCAACAGTTTAAGCAAACTAGTTCTCAGTCAGGATACCCTCCTAGAGCAGGAAGAAAACAGGATAGTAGGCAATATGAACCGAACACGTATAGACCTACCGAGGCAAGTAGGCGAGAACAGCAAAGTAATGACTATAGATGTTTTTATTGCAACAAACCAGGGCATTACAAGAGAAATTGCCCGGATCTCCGAGGTACGCCGTTTACCCCGAGGGAAAGACCGAAATATCTTAGTAGACAAGGGAAGAACACACAGTCTAGTGATGGAACACTAGGAGTAGGGAAGTTAGGGACGTCAGCTATGCTGAGAGTTCCCGTTACTGTACATGGGTATCCGCTCATTGCTGTAGTAGACACCGCAGCTGAGGTTACAGTCATTTCAGATGAAGTATATAATAGGTTTAGAGAGAAACCTAAACTGGTTAAGGACGTAATCATGTTCAACGCAGGGCGTGGATTTGAGATGCGTGCGAAAAGGACAGCTCCAGTAAGTGTAGCTATTGGATTGCGGAATTGGCAAGAAACATTACATGTAGCACCAATCGATGATGATATGCTACTGGGACTAGATTTTCTCAAGAAGCACAATGCTATTGTGGACATAAGAAAGGACATCTTGTTTATGCATGGAGATACAATCCAGTTGCATTATGGCAAGAAAGGAGCAATGGAATTGTCAAAACCTAAGATATGTAGGGTGACAGTGGACAGACGAACTGTCATACCCCCACACTCAGCTGTGAGACTCAGTGGTAAATCTGAACATGTTGGTCAGGAATATGTCGTTGAAACCGTGGAACAGGATCATCTGTTAGGAGCCAGAACAGTTTGTAATCCAGGTTGTCAACCGGAATTATGCCTTATTAATGTCACTGAGGACAATATTATCCTTAGAAAAGGACAGCATATAGCAAATGCTGAAGAGATCTCAGTTATCACTGGACCCCCAGTGGTGGGCCAGGTGAATAGTATACGAAACAAGGAGAAATCTAATGTTGTTTTACCAGAGTACTTACAACAATTGTTCGAAAAATCAACTGAAGAGTTGACCGAAGGACAGAAGTACAAGCTTAAACAACTGTTATACGAGTACAGGGATGTCTTTGCGAAAGACGATTACGACTTAGGAAATTTTACACAGATTGAACATGAGATCGATACAGGTACAGCAAAACCTGTGAAACAACGGATGAGACGAACTCCGTCATGTTTTGTAGATGAAGAAGAACAACATCTTAGAAAAATGTTAGATGCAGGAGTTATACAACCCTCTACGTCGGAGTGGGCGTCTGCTCCAGTGCTTATCCGGAAACGGGATGGAGGTGTCAGGTGGTGCCTTGACTATAGGGCCCTGAACTCAGTCACTGTCAAAGACGTGTACCCATTACCGCTCATAGAGGAGTGCTTAGATACACTTGCAGGAAACAAGTGGTATTCTAAACTTGATGCGAACAGTGCGTACTGGCAGATCAGTATAAAACCTGAAGATCGTAAGAAGACAGCATTTATAACGAAGTATGGACTCTTTGAATGTGTTAAGATGAGTTTCGGACGCAACGCTCCAAGCACTTTTGCCCGAGTGATGAACTTGGTGCTGAGAGGATTGACATGGAAAACTGTCTTAGCTTTTTTAGACGATATTTTAGTTTTGGGATCTGATTTCGAGAATCATTTGGAAAACCTGAAACAAGTTTTTGAACGTTTGAGGGAGTACAAACTCAAACTGAAACCTAGAAAGTGCGAATTATTTAGAACTTCCGTTGAGTTCTTAGGAAGGAAAATTACCAGCAATGGTATCCAAATAGGTCAACAACATCTTGAACCTGTTATGGGTTGGCCTGTACCGACTTGTACCAAGGAAGTAGAACAGTTCCTTGGATTTGCGAATTACCACCGCAGTTTTATTAAGGACTATTCTAAGATTGCAGGACCACTGCATGAAGTAATAGGAAAACAGCAGTTCAAATGGACTGAGAGTCAACAGAATTCATTTGATCAGATCAAGTTGAAATTGACTTCAGCGCCAGTGTTAGCATTACCGACCAAACACGATCATTTCATCCTAGACACGGATGCCTCCGACAAAGCCATCGGAGCGGAATTAATTCAGGTGCAGAACGGCAGAGAAAGGGTCATAGCCTATGGTAGTTTTGCATTGACCCCAGAGCAACGTCGTTACTGTACGACAAGGAAGGAATTACTAGCTGTAATCAGGTTTACCAGGCAGTTTAGACACTATCTGCTTGGCAGGAACTTTACGGTAAGAACAGACCACAGTAGCTTAACCTGGTTACTAGGTTTCAAGGAACCACAAGGTCAACTTGCAAGGTGGATGGAAGAACTTAGTCAGTATGACATGAACATTAAACACCGTTCAGGTAGACTCCACGGAAACGCTGATGGACTATCACGGATAGGAGAAAGTGAGGTGCCATGCCCAGGTTTCCAGGCTGAACTGGAGTTAGCAGACTTACCTTGCAAAGGTTGTACTAAGTGTGAAAGAGCACACCGTACATGGAATAAGTTTATGTACGAAGTTGACGAAGCAGTATCTCTGACTAGATACAGGAAGTGCAGAGATAAGCCTGTTCAGGATTTTGCTACAGCACTGATAACATTATTCAGTGAGGATGACCAATCGAACACACCGTTGGACAGTATAGATAATATCTTGTTTACCACAAGTATGGACATATGCTCTGGTAATCGACCAGTGATATTAACTGAAAGTGAAAACCATTACACTGTGACAGCCGTGTCACAGGAGGGAGGATTACTGATTAGTGGATTCAGTAATGATGAAATTAAAATAGCACAATCTGAGGATCCAGATTTGAAGATTATCTTGACTTGGCTTAAGGACAAGATAGAACCACAGGACAATGTATTATTTTTAGCATCACCAGCAGCTAAGAATTATTATATAAACAAGTCTATGTTTTATTTAGATGAACAAGGAATCTTGAGGAACCATTCCAAGAAGGAGGGAGCGGGAACCAGGTTGGTTGTCCTGCTAGCCTCAAGGGAGAAGTACTTGAACTTTGTCATGAGTTACCGTCAGCAGGTCACCAAGGGACCGAACGTACAATGGTTAGGATTAAACAGAAATACCATTGGTACAACATGTCTAAGGAAATTAGAAACTTTGTAGTGACATGTGATATTTGTAGTAAGAACAAGAAGCCGAATAGATATGCTAAGTGTAAGATGACGCAATACCATGCGGGTGCGCCGATGGAGCGTGTACATCTTGATTTTATGGGACCGTTGCCTAAGACCAAGAATGGCAATGAATATATACTCATGATGGTAGATCAGTTTACAAAGTGGACAGAGTGCATTCCGTTACCGTCCCAGACTGCGGAAGTAACGGCTAGAGCAGCAATCAACGAATTTTTTACCCGGTTTGGGTACCCGTTTCAAATATTTACCGATCAAGGGAGAAACTTTGAAAGCTCACTTTTCAAATCAGTTTGTGAATTGTTGAGGATACATAAGGCTAGGACTACGCCGTACAGACCATCGGCGAATGGTCAAGTTGAGAGGAAAAACAGAGTCCTCATGGACGCCGTTCGTTGTTTTGTGGATGGCTCCCAGGACAATTGGGATGAGCACATAGCTCAGTTAGCCGGAGCTTTACGTTCATCAGTGAATAGAAATACAGGATTTACCCCTAACAAGCTTATGTTAGGAAGGGAGACAAATCAACCGGCAGAACTTATGTTTTCACATGGACAGGAAAAATCGTATACAGGAAGTGATGATTATTTAGCAGGTTTGGAAACTGCTATTCGCAAATCTCACGAGATTGCTAGAAATACTCTGAATACAACTCAGAATAGGATGAAACGTGACTATGACATTAAAATTTTAGAACACCAATACAAAATTGGAGATCTAGTATATGTGCTAGACACAGCACAAGTTGTTGGGAAGAACAAAAAGCTTAGTAGTCCGTGGAAAGGACCCGGAATTATTGTTCAAGTTATTACACCGTACGTGTATAAGATTAAGTTACAAAAAGTTGTGTTCAACACAAATCATGATAGACTTAAAACATGTAGGGACAGGAAAATCCCTGCATGGCTGGAGAAAGCCCAGCAGAGACTCTTACGAGGAGAGAATATTTTAACGGAGGAAACTAGTCAGACTAAGAAACATAGGAAATACTGTATTTGTAGAGGACCAGATACCGGTGACACCATGGTACAGTGCGACACTTGTAAAGAGTGGTATCATTTGACATGTATAAACATAAGTGTCCGAACTGTCAAGTAGTAGGCAGGAAGACCTTCCCTCGACCGAGGAGGGGGGAGGCAGGAAAATAGACTTACAGATGATATACCCAGTGGCAGGGTTGTGACACCACCACTGAGAGAACAGTGTTGTGGATATCATTGGAATGTGACAGTTAGTACAGCTGTTTAGCTGGTATACCCCGGACGTTTAGTCGGGAGATCGTTACACTGTGGCCGATGGGAGAAAAGCTTAGCGGCTGCGGCTTTTCCACGCCAGGGTGGCGTTAGTGGATATAATATTTGTCATAGGTAGTTGAGTGGTTGTATATTCTGTATATACGTTTCATCATGTTGGTCTCATTTTACTCCAGGAAGGAGGACTCTTCTATCTATCCCGTCTTCGAACGGGGGGGGGGGGGTACTTAGTTGTTAATTTTGTTAGTAGGTAGTTATTCAGTAGTGTTAGGTAGAGTTAATTTCTAATGAATTCAGAAATTTACTGTTTTTTAAGATGGCGTCTCCAAGGTATTTTTTCTAGTCCTTGTGATAGGAGCTAGGGGTTCAGTTATTTATAGGATCCGGGAAGGGCTAGTTTTTAAGTCAGGGTAGAAGTCACAGTCCCTGTGGAGTACCTCGTTAGGGAATTGTTTTACTCGGGACAGGGGTCCCGCGCTGAAGAAAATGGGGGGGGGGTGTGGTGAAATTAGGCGCCTCCTTATTCTGGGGATTAGTCAGACCCAGTTACGCCCGGGGTTACTTGGGGATGTGCATTACCATTGATGCGGGACGGATGAAGAGCCTAGAGGAATCCGGATGCAGTGCAGTGATTGCAGTGTGCAGTGTGTGACGTAGACGCATGGTGGATGTGTAGGACCTTCTCTGCTACAGAGACTAGACGCCATCTTACTGACGGGTATTATCAGGTAATTGCACATACACGTAGGGCTCCTATCTTTACCCCACCTCAGGGAGCTGGGATTAGCAACCCCACTAGGTCTCCCTCGTATTTTACTACAATAGTATATATTTTTTAAATTAACTAATTTATTGACATACTTAGGAATACAATTTATTATTAAACGTTCTTGTCGTAGGAAATTACTACACTACATGTCGCACACTACGGCAACAAAATTACAAACAAATCACAAAAATATTTTTTTAAATTCCGTTTCATAATAATAACGATAATTCATCATTTTTTTCTTTCTTGTCGGTGAAAAAATACTTCTTGTCGGTAATTTAACTTCTTGTCGGTTCTTGTCTGTTCTTGACGGTTCTTATCGGTAAATAGGGAGACCGTGTAAACGAGGTACCGTAAGTGACCTATTACACAAGGGACAGTCTAGTCTATAGACTGTAGACTGTGCCTGATTTTTCACTTGAATTTTACGGTATGAATTAAAAATGTAAAATGTTTGTGGATCATTTTGGTTATTCCGTATTCTATCTATTTTGCATACTGTTATACTCTATCCATGTTGTACTATACAAATACAAATATCTTTATTCCAATCAAGGGCCCTAGAATAGAGCATGAAATTACAAACAAGTGATTATCATAATTAGTGACATATATGTAGTAGTGTGAATTTTTGTATATTCAAAATATTGTTATTATTTATAAATAAAACATTTATAAATAATAACAATATTTTGAATACACAAAAATTCACACTACTACCCTCCCGCCTGTTGAAGTAAATGACTTCCACGTCAAAAGGAGAATGAGGATGGAAAGAAGAGAACACTGCACAGAAACCCTCTTCTCCCCATAGATTTTCTGCCAAAGAATGAGAAATTGAAAACTCCTGTGCCTGCACAAAAGACTGAGCGAAGACGCCGACGACAGCCAGTGCAGAAGTCACCGACGAAGTCTGACAGCATCGTTAACACCGATGAAACAGCTTCAGATGAGGAGTCTGAGCAGGGTTATTGGATATATCCAGTAGGAAAAGCCCCGAGCAACACGGACAGTGATGCAACTATGGTGGACAAGCCGGCTGATGAAACAAATGTAACTATCAGCGACACAGGTGACGACCATGCTGTCGTTGATCAATAGGAGCCAGGGCAATGGTTTAGTAGAGGACGCTTTACCTTCAGGCAGTAGAACTGATGCTGAACTAACACATGGCATAGAGGATGTAGAGCCATCTACGACTGACCAGCAGATTGAATCTGAATCTTCAAATGCAGAAAGTGGTAGTGCGTTTACGGATCCATCTCTTGAGGATATGGCAGAAGAACCCACAATTGCTCCAATACCAATTGCTAGGACAAGAAGACGACGAATTCTACCAACACCACCTAGACATGTACAAGAACAACCAGAATTACGATCACAGAGAGAACGCCGTCACCCAAAATACTTACAGGATTACGTTACAACTATGAAGCAAGCTACGATTCAACCATCATGGAAGAGAAAATTGAATACGTGGAACAACAAGCAGCATGAGGACGATTTAGAGGATTGGACAGTGAACTGTCTAGAACCATCTTGAGGATCATAGAAAGTGCTTGGTTCAATTTGTCGAGGACGCAAAATTCTGAAGAGAGGGAAATAACCGAATGACGTGGAAGTCATTTTCTTCAACAGGCGGGAGGATGTAGTAGCCAGTGTGAATTTTTGTGTATTCAAAATATTGTTATTATTTATAAATGTTTCATTTATAAACTGAACAGAATTAATAAAATTATCTAAATTATATATTGTAAGAGTTATATTTTATTTGTAGATACTATATTTCTTTATTTAAAAATATATTGAACATTCATAAGTATTAATTACTTGTTGATTTCGATTGGTCATTGTTAGTTTGGCGCGAGTTTGGTGAGTTCTTTGTTCAAGACAAAGCAGAAGTTGGGAAGGAGAGTGATAGATCAGATGTAGATTTACCTGGCTAGTTGTTCGTTAATTTCTTCGTTAGGTTTACTGCCTAATTATCAATAGACGACATTGACAGACGAAGACTTGTATATATTTTTGTGTAACACTGTGAGAGGTGCCTGGATTAATCATTCCAGATTAGTTCACTCCACAAGTGAACTATAATGAACATTTGGAAACATAGTACCGAACCACTTGTTATTACTAGACCCAACTGTTACATGTATAACATAGAAAACAACATTACAATAATTTATTACTATAGTACTATATTATTTATTACTCGTACACTCGAATTTCGGCGATGAAAGTGTGTGTCGGTTTAACGGTCGTTGAAACGCAATGTAATAGGAGTCATTGGTTTAGAGCAATAAATACAAGATATTTTGAAAGTAATTTAGCCTTGGGTTCATTGTTTACATTGCTGAATGAATGAAAATCGCCGAAATTTGAGTATGGACGAACTATACTTGTCACATATATTAAGTAAACTTGTCAGATAATAAAATGCTACAATTTTTAAGAAAAATAAACTATATTTTGCATTTCTGCCCTTTTCACGCCATACACACAAATTAACATAATTATCAGACAAGTTTATACTTATTTATCTGGTAAGTTAACATATGTATCCCGGCTAGTAAATTTGTTTGGACACATGATTAAACAGTGCACATCATACAGACTTTTCATCAGCACATTTGCAATAAAGCATGTTCACCGGTAAATGCTTTCTCATGAGATCTTAAGCGTGTCAATAATATTCTGGGATGCTTCTGGGTATTGATTCTTACATAAAAGGAACATTTTACAATAACAGCCACTACATATATATGTAGTGTGAGTATTAGAATTAAGGTGTCGGGTCGTTTTGCCCCGATTGCCTGTCGCCCTGGTATTCGCGCTGGTCGTTTCATTTAATTTCTATATTTTGTTCTCATTCAGGTGATTTTAGCAAATTAATAGGAGAGATTTTAATGCAATTGCATGAACAATTGTGTTTTGTCTTATGTAGAATAAAGCCTCACTTGGACATGATTCTGTGTAATGTTTAAAAATATTTATTGTTGTATATATTTGAGGTCCAGCTGAAGCCAAGATCCCCTTCCTATGAGATGGTACTTTGAAATATCTTTTGAAACCAAAGGTCACCTACACACCAGACAAACTGTAGAGAAAAAAGATACAGAAATGAGCCTCCAACTCAAGGTCCTTTGATTTTTTTTAATATTTTTGTCCTCCCATGTAGATCTAAACATTTCTATGGTTTCCACACTAAAATTTCTGTTGCTATGGTTTCAAAAAATAAATTTAAAAATGCTTATCTTTCTTATAAAGACTTTAATTTTGAATACCTTTTATACGCTAGACACAAAATTCTATACCTAGATAAAACAATATATTTTATGCTTGCAGGTAGTTACTGCTATTAATTAAAGCATTATTCATACACACACTGTTATACATGTACACTTTCATATAGAAAGTCATATGGATATGCAAATTGTGTATTGTTTGTATACTAATGTCTGGATTAAAAAGTTCAATATTTTTTATTGAGTTATCTCCCTTAAACCACGTTCAAATGTCAGTTCTTTAATGATTGTCACATTTATAAAACAATTGTTTTCCCATTAGTCATGAGACTGGCACAACTAGCTTTTTAGTGAGTCCTATACAATTTTTGCTGGACCTACACGATTTAAAAATTTAATCTTAAATCATAAGAACAAAATAAGCATGTTCAAAAGTTTAAACATTTTTTATTTTTCAGCAATTTATCTTGACAAGCAATAAATGTCAAGACTTGCATATACACTGGTTTCCTATTTAAAACCCGATACAGGAACTGTTACAAGATACATTTGTAGAACCATCAGATTTAGGCGTAATAAATGTAGTCTGAGGCTGGTTTAATGTTTATTTTCTTAGTAATCGATAGATGAATCCCTATAATATAAAATATGAAAAATAATCAAAGACCAAAGGAAGACTAAACAAAGTGAACCAATGACAGCAGCTTTTTTGCTGGTCATATGGAACGTCACATAGAACAAAAATATTGGTTCCATTCATTTTTGGTGGTCAGGACTGATGATTTTATTATACTGGCGAGAAACCTTGTATAAATATGTAATTATTATAGTTTGGCCAGTCACAGAAAATGAATACACACACAGATAAAAAAAGACTTGTGAGAAACTTCAAATAAGCATCGTGTAAAACCAAAATTCTTAATACACTTTGACAACACTTTAAGTTTTTTAATAATCAAACAACCTGCTGTGACTGAAAATTTCAGACTGGAACAATACAATTTTGTTTAGATTTCTTACCAGTTTTTGCTTAAAAGGTATTTTTTGCAGTGTCAATTTTATTTGCTTTTAACATGCTGTTTTGGGATATATCCTATAACTTGAAAAAA
>OX104115.1:21211035-21402409 GCA_944474755.1 Limnoperna fortunei | reverse complement strand
ATACATTTACAAAGTATGGCACTGTTATATCTCTATGAAATCAACCGTGTAACAAGCTCCACGGGAGCTCTTAACTTTCAGGGGAACCATATTCTTGGCATGGTACTGTTTCTAACGTTCTATTTAAAAAACAGGAAAAAAATTGAATAAAAAAAAAGGCCCGGCCCCCCACCCAGGGCCAGCATGTTTTATAATTTTTAACATGCTGGCCCTGGGTGGGGAGCCGGGCCCTTTTTGGTTTCATAGTTTTATATGCAACTATGATTATATAAAAACCGGGAACCAGTTTTTTTTGTTTAGTTTGTTTGTTTGTTTACTTTTCTGTTTTTAATTATAAGTTTGGTATTTTAATGACTTTTCTTGACTTGTAGGGGAAGAGAAAGAGATTTATAGTAAAAGGCAAAGAAATGAACTAGATGGAGTCACGTGACATTGTTATATAATATCACGGAGATAGTTTTATTTTATCACAACAGGGAGTTAACGATGGTCTGAACGGACCTATATATGACATGATGCACGATCTTAAATCTCAGTGATTGTTTATTTCAGGACGACACGGCACGGATTTTTATCAACGGAGCAAGCCGACAATTAATAAAAGACTTTTTAAATTTATTTCAGAGAAATTTCACACTGTAAAATAATTACACGAGGCACGTAGCAGACGATGGAATACACAAAAAAGTGACGTCGGAAATTGTTTCAATTTGTTATTGTTTCAGGTAAAATGCAGTTCGGACAGTTAGAACAACTGGTTGACACACGATTTACACTGTCATTCACTGACGATGGCTGAAACGGACATCACGACAGACGAAATTTACGTGGCTGGGGGGAGGGGTGGTCACGTGTTTCAATGTGGGATTTTAAAGGATTTATTGACTCGTACACCTTACGGGGAGACATTTTTAGACTAAAATCGACATTCTAAAGCGAATGGCGAGGGTTTCAAACAGCTGGGATGCATCGTTTTTCGGGAAATTACGATTTTTACATAAAAAGTGGTGTTGGACTTGCACGACTGGTAACTTTTTACTGGTTGCGCCCAGCGATTTTCTACCTATCGACAATTCGAGGACATCGATCCCAGATGCAATCGGCGTCCATTTTATTGTACCATTTTGTGTGCCTTAGGAGGAGATGTGATAACAACGTTTTCATGGGGGGTCCCTGCCACGCCCTCATTTTTGACGGGGCGTGCTAACAGGGTGAATGGGAGAAAGCCCACGGGGTATCCATCACACCGCCAAATTTTCAGCTCGATCGGATAAGAAACTTTTTGGCAGCACTAAATTGAATTTTAGATCGGAAGAAAAGTAATAATAATATTAAAGATCAACTGTTCGGTTGAACATTTGAGGGTCTTCCCACCTTTAATTTAAGGTGGTGTTCAACGTCAAACAAGAGGCCCCAGAGGGTAGAACATATATAACATCGTAATATAGCCGTATTTCCCCCCCCCCCCCTTTTGGTTACTTTTCATGCCAAGAATATACGACTAAAACTTCCCCTGACCACCTGGGGTCCTCATGATTGTTTAACTATCTGATAATTAATTTATGTCGTCAATGGAGTCAGATACATTTACAAAGTATGGCACTGTTATATCTCTATGAAATCAACCGTGTAACAAGCTCCACGGGAGCTCTTAACTTTCAGGGGAACCATATTCTTGGCATGGTACTGTTTCTAACGTTCTATTTAAAAAACAGGAAAAAAATTGAATAAAAAAAAAGGCCCGGCCCCCCACCCAGGGCCAGCATGTTTTATAATTTTTAACATGCTGGCCCTGGGTGGGGAGCCGGGCCCTTTTTGGTTTCATAGTTTTATATGCAACTATGATTATATAAAAACCGGGAACCAGTTTTTTTTGTTTAGTTTGTTTGTTTGTTTACTTTTCTGTTTTTAATTATAAGTTTGGTATTTTAATGACTTTTCTTGACTTGTAGGGGAAGAGAAAGAGATTTATAGTAAAAGGCAAAGAAATGAACTAGATGGAGTCACGTGACATTGTTATATAATATCACGGAGATAGTTTTATTTTATCACAACAGGGAGTTAACGATGGTCTGAACGGACCTATATATGACATGATGCACGATCTTAAATCTCAGTGATTGTTTATTTCAGGACGACACGGCACGGATTTTTATCAACGGAGCAAGCCGACAATTAATAAAAGACTTTTTAAATTTATTTCAGAGAAATTTCACACTGTAAAATAATTACACGAGGCACGTAGCAGACGATGGAATACACAAAAAAGTGACGTCGGAAATTGTTTCAATTTGTTATTGTTTCAGGTAAAATGCAGTTCGGACAGTTAGAACAACTGGTTGACACACGATTTACACTGTCATTCACTGACGATGGCTGAAACGGACATCACGACAGACGAAATTTACGTGGCTGGGGGGAGGGGTGGTCACGTGTTTCAATGTGGGATTTTAAAGGATTTATTGACTCGTACACCTTACGGGGAGACATTTTTAGACTAAAATCGACATTCTAAAGCGAATGGCGAGGGTTTCAAACAGCTGGGATGCATCGTTTTTCGGGAAATTACGATTTTTACATAAAAAGTGGTGTTGGACTTGCACGACTGGTAACTTTTTACTGGTTGCGCCCAGCGATTTTCTACCTATCGACAATTCGAGGACATCGATCCCAGATGCAATCGGCGTCCATTTTATTGTACCATTTTGTGTGCCTTAGGAGGAGATGTGATAACAACGTTTTCATGGGGGGTCCCTGCCACGCCCTCATTTTTGACGGGGCGTGCTAACAGGGTGAATGGGAGAAAGCCCACGGGGTATCCATCACACCGCCAAATTTTCAGCTCGATCGGATAAGAAACTTTTTGGCAGCACTAAATTGAATTTTAGATCGGAAGAAAAGTAATAATAATATTAAAGATCAACTGTTCGGTTGAACATTTGAGGGTCTTCCCACCTTTAATTTAAGGTGGTGTTCAACGTCAAACAAGAGGCCCCAGAGGGTAGAACATATATAACATCGTAATATAGCCGTATTTCCCCCCCCCCCCTTTTGGTTACTTTTCATGCCAAGAATATACGACTAAAACTTCCCCTGACCACCTGGGGTCCTCATGATTGTTTAACTATCTGATAATTAATTTATGTCGTCAATGGAGTCAGATACATTTACAAAGTATGGCACTGTTATATCTCTATGAAATCAACCGTGTAACAAGCTCCACGGGAGCTCTTAACTTTCAGGGGAACCATATTCTTGGCATGGTACTGTTTCTAACGTTCTATTTAAAAAACAGGAAAAAAATTGAATAAAAAAAAAGGCCCGGCCCCCCACCCAGGGCCAGCATGTTTTATAATTTTTAACATGCTGGCCCTGGGTGGGGAGCCGGGCCCTTTTTGGTTTCATAGTTTTATATGCAACTATGATTATATAAAAACCGGGAACCAGTTTTTTTTGTTTAGTTTGTTTGTTTGTTTACTTTTCTGTTTTTAATTATAAGTTTGGTATTTTAATGACTTTTCTTGACTTGTAGGGGAAGAGAAAGAGATTTATAGTAAAAGGCAAAGAAATGAACTAGATGGAGTCACGTGACATTGTTATATAATATCACGGAGATAGTTTTATTTTATCACAACAGGGAGTTAACGATGGTCTGAACGGACCTATATATGACATGATGCACGATCTTAAATCTCAGTGATTGTTTATTTCAGGACGACACGGCACGGATTTTTATCAACGGAGCAAGCCGACAATTAATAAAAGACTTTTTAAATTTATTTCAGAGAAATTTCACACTGTAAAATAATTACACGAGGCACGTAGCAGACGATGGAATACACAAAAAAGTGACGTCGGAAATTGTTTCAATTTGTTATTGTTTCAGGTAAAATGCAGTTCGGACAGTTAGAACAACTGGTTGACACACGATTTACACTGTCATTCACTGACGATGGCTGAAACGGACATCACGACAGACGAAATTTACGTGGCTGGGGGGAGGGGTGGTCACGTGTTTCAATGTGGGATTTTAAAGGATTTATTGACTCGTACACCTTACGGGGAGACATTTTTAGACTAAAATCGACATTCTAAAGCGAATGGCGAGGGTTTCAAACAGCTGGGATGCATCGTTTTTCGGGAAATTACGATTTTTACATAAAAAGTGGTGTTGGACTTGCACGACTGGTAACTTTTTACTGGTTGCGCCCAGCGATTTTCTACCTATCGACAATTCGAGGACATCGATCCCAGATGCAATCGGCGTCCATTTTATTGTACCATTTTGTGTGCCTTAGGAGGAGATGTGATAACAACGTTTTCATGGGGGGTCCCTGCCACGCCCTCATTTTTGACGGGGCGTGCTAACAGGGTGAATGGGAGAAAGCCCACGGGGTATCCATCACACCGCCAAATTTTCAGCTCGATCGGATAAGAAACTTTTTGGCAGCACTAAATTGAATTTTAGATCGGAAGAAAAGTAATAATAATATTAAAGATCAACTGTTCGGTTGAACATTTGAGGGTCTTCCCACCTTTAATTTAAGGTGGTGTTCAACGTCAAACAAGAGGCCCCAGAGGGTAGAACATATATAACATCGTAATATAGCCGTATTTCCCCCCCCCCCCTTTTGGTTACTTTTCATGCCAAGAATATACGACTAAAACTTCCCCTGACCACCTGGGGTCCTCATGATTGTTTAACTATCTGATAATTAATTTATGTCGTCAATGGAGTCAGATACATTTACAAAGTATGGCACTGTTATATCTCTATGAAATCAACCGTGTAACAAGCTCCACGGGAGCTCTTAACTTTCAGGGGAACCATATTCTTGGCATGGTACTGTTTCTAACGTTCTATTTAAAAAACAGGAAAAAAATTGAATAAAAAAAAAGGCCCGGCCCCCCACCCAGGGCCAGCATGTTTTATAATTTTTAACATGCTGGCCCTGGGTGGGGAGCCGGGCCCTTTTTGGTTTCATAGTTTTATATGCAACTATGATTATATAAAAACCGGGAACCAGTTTTTTTTGTTTAGTTTGTTTGTTTGTTTACTTTTCTGTTTTTAATTATAAGTTTGGTATTTTAATGACTTTTCTTGACTTGTAGGGGAAGAGAAAGAGATTTATAGTAAAAGGCAAAGAAATGAACTAGATGGAGTCACGTGACATTGTTATATAATATCACGGAGATAGTTTTATTTTATCACAACAGGGAGTTAACGATGGTCTGAACGGACCTATATATGACATGATGCACGATCTTAAATCTCAGTGATTGTTTATTTCAGGACGACACGGCACGGATTTTTATCAACGGAGCAAGCCGACAATTAATAAAAGACTTTTTAAATTTATTTCAGAGAAATTTCACACTGTAAAATAATTACACGAGGCACGTAGCAGACGATGGAATACACAAAAAAGTGACGTCGGAAATTGTTTCAATTTGTTATTGTTTCAGGTAAAATGCAGTTCGGACAGTTAGAACAACTGGTTGACACACGATTTACACTGTCATTCACTGACGATGGCTGAAACGGACATCACGACAGACGAAATTTACGTGGCTGGGGGGAGGGGTGGTCACGTGTTTCAATGTGGGATTTTAAAGGATTTATTGACTCGTACACCTTACGGGGAGACATTTTTAGACTAAAATCGACATTCTAAAGCGAATGGCGAGGGTTTCAAACAGCTGGGATGCATCGTTTTTCGGGAAATTACGATTTTTACATAAAAAGTGGTGTTGGACTTGCACGACTGGTAACTTTTTACTGGTTGCGCCCAGCGATTTTCTACCTATCGACAATTCGAGGACATCGATCCCAGATGCAATCGGCGTCCATTTTATTGTACCATTTTGTGTGCCTTAGGAGGAGATGTGATAACAACGTTTTCATGGGGGGTCCCTGCCACGCCCTCATTTTTGACGGGGCGTGCTAACAGGGTGAATGGGAGAAAGCCCACGGGGTATCCATCACACCGCCAAATTTTCAGCTCGATCGGATAAGAAACTTTTTGGCAGCACTAAATTGAATTTTAGATCGGAAGAAAAGTAATAATAATATTAAAGATCAACTGTTCGGTTGAACATTTGAGGGTCTTCCCACCTTTAATTTAAGGTGGTGTTCAACGTCAAACAAGAGGCCCCAGAGGGTAGAACATATATAACATCGTAATATAGCCGTATTTCCCCCCCCCCCCCTTTTGGTTACTTTTCATGCCAAGAATATACGACTAAAACTTCCCCTGACCACCTGGGGTCCTCATGATTGTTTAACTATCTGATAATTAATTTATGTCGTCAATGGAGTCAGATACATTTACAAAGTATGGCACTGTTATATCTCTATGAAATCAACCGTGTAACAAGCTCCACGGGAGCTCTTAACTTTCAGGGGAACCATATTCTTGGCATGGTACTGTTTCTAACGTTCTATTTAAAAAACAGGAAAAAAATTGAATAAAAAAAAAGGCCCGGCCCCCCACCCAGGGCCAGCATGTTTTATAATTTTTAACATGCTGGCCCTGGGTGGGGAGCCGGGCCCTTTTTGGTTTCATAGTTTTATATGCAACTATGATTATATAAAAACCGGGAACCAGTTTTTTTTGTTTAGTTTGTTTGTTTGTTTACTTTTCTGTTTTTAATTATAAGTTTGGTATTTTAATGACTTTTCTTGACTTGTAGGGGAAGAGAAAGAGATTTATAGTAAAAGGCAAAGAAATGAACTAGATGGAGTCACGTGACATTGTTATATAATATCACGGAGATAGTTTTATTTTATCACAACAGGGAGTTAACGATGGTCTGAACGGACCTATATATGACATGATGCACGATCTTAAATCTCAGTGATTGTTTATTTCAGGACGACACGGCACGGATTTTTATCAACGGAGCAAGCCGACAATTAATAAAAGACTTTTTAAATTTATTTCAGAGAAATTTCACACTGTAAAATAATTACACGAGGCACGTAGCAGACGATGGAATACACAAAAAAGTGACGTCGGAAATTGTTTCAATTTGTTATTGTTTCAGGTAAAATGCAGTTCGGACAGTTAGAACAACTGGTTGACACACGATTTACACTGTCATTCACTGACGATGGCTGAAACGGACATCACGACAGACGAAATTTACGTGGCTGGGGGGAGGGGTGGTCACGTGTTTCAATGTGGGATTTTAAAGGATTTATTGACTCGTACACCTTACGGGGAGACATTTTTAGACTAAAATCGACATTCTAAAGCGAATGGCGAGGGTTTCAAACAGCTGGGATGCATCGTTTTTCGGGAAATTACGATTTTTACATAAAAAGTGGTGTTGGACTTGCACGACTGGTAACTTTTTACTGGTTGCGCCCAGCGATTTTCTACCTATCGACAATTCGAGGACATCGATCCCAGATGCAATCGGCGTCCATTTTATTGTACCATTTTGTGTGCCTTAGGAGGAGATGTGATAACAACGTTTTCATGGGGGGTCCCTGCCACGCCCTCATTTTTGACGGGGCGTGCTAACAGGGTGAATGGGAGAAAGCCCACGGGGTATCCATCACACCGCCAAATTTTCAGCTCGATCGGATAAGAAACTTTTTGGCAGCACTAAATTGAATTTTAGATCGGAAGAAAAGTAATAATAATATTAAAGATCAACTGTTCGGTTGAACATTTGAGGGTCTTCCCACCTTTAATTTAAGGTGGTGTTCAACGTCAAACAAGAGGCCCCAGAGGGTAGAACATATATAACATCGTAATATAGCCGTATTTCCCCCCCCCCCCCTTTTGGTTACTTTTCATGCCAAGAATATACGACTAAAACTTCCCCTGACCACCTGGGGTCCTCATGATTGTTTAACTATCTGATAATTAATTTATGTCGTCAATGGAGTCAGATACATTTACAAAGTATGGCACTGTTATATCTCTATGAAATCAACCGTGTAACAAGCTCCACGGGAGCTCTTAACTTTCAGGGGAACCATATTCTTGGCATGGTACTGTTTCTAACGTTCTATTTAAAAAACAGGAAAAAAATTGAATAAAAAAAAAGGCCCGGCCCCCCACCCAGGGCCAGCATGTTTTATAATTTTTAACATGCTGGCCCTGGGTGGGGAGCCGGGCCCTTTTTGGTTTCATAGTTTTATATGCAACTATGATTATATAAAAACCGGGAACCAGTTTTTTTTGTTTAGTTTGTTTGTTTGTTTACTTTTCTGTTTTTAATTATAAGTTTGGTATTTTAATGACTTTTCTTGACTTGTA
Source organism: Limnoperna fortunei (assembly GCA_944474755.1). NCBI lineage: Eukaryota > Metazoa > Mollusca > Bivalvia > Mytilida > Modiolidae > Limnoperna > Limnoperna fortunei. The sequence goes on along the minus strand of OX104115.1, from coordinate 21,394,136 downwards.
GGGGAAGAGAAAGAGATTTATAGTAAAAGGCAAAGAAATGAACTAGATGGAGTCACGTGACATTGTTATATAATATCACGGAGATAGTTTTATTTTATCACAACAGGGAGTTAACGATGGTCTGAACGGACCTATATATGACATGATGCACGATCTTAAATCTCAGTGATTGTTTATTTCAGGACGACACGGCACGGATTTTTATCAACGGAGCAAGCCGACAATTAATAAAAGACTTTTTAAATTTATTTCAGAGAAATTTCACACTGTAAAATAATTACACGAGGCACGTAGCAGACGATGGAATACACAAAAAAGTGACGTCGGAAATTGTTTCAATTTGTTATTGTTTCAGGTAAAATGCAGTTCGGACAGTTAGAACAACTGGTTGACACACGATTTACACTGTCATTCACTGACGATGGCTGAAACGGACATCACGACAGACGAAATTTACGTGGCTGGGGGGAGGGGTGGTCACGTGTTTCAATGTGGGATTTTAAAGGATTTATTGACTCGTACACCTTACGGGGAGACATTTTTAGACTAAAATCGACATTCTAAAGCGAATGGCGAGGGTTTCAAACAGCTGGGATGCATCGTTTTTCGGGAAATTACGATTTTTACATAAAAAGTGGTGTTGGACTTGCACGACTGGTAACTTTTTACTGGTTGCGCCCAGCGATTTTCTACCTATCGACAATTCGAGGACATCGATCCCAGATGCAATCGGCGTCCATTTTATTGTACCATTTTGTGTGCCTTAGGAGGAGATGTGATAACAACGTTTTCATGGGGGGTCCCTGCCACGCCCTCATTTTTGACGGGGCGTGCTAACAGGGTGAATGGGAGAAAGCCCACGGGGTATCCATCACACCGCCAAATTTTCAGCTCGATCGGATAAGAAACTTTTTGGCAGCACTAAATTGAATTTTAGATCGGAAGAAAAGTAATAATAATATTAAAGATCAACTGTTCGGTTGAACATTTGAGGGTCTTCCCACCTTTAATTTAAGGTGGTGTTCAACGTCAAACAAGAGGCCCCAGAGGGTAGAACATATATAACATCGTAATATAGCCGTATTTCCCCCCCCCCCCCTTTTGGTTACTTTTCATGCCAAGAATATACGACTAAAACTTCCCCTGACCACCTGGGGTCCTCATGATTGTTTAACTATCTGATAATTAATTTATGTCGTCAATGGAGTCAGATACATTTACAAAGTATGGCACTGTTATATCTCTATGAAATCAACCGTGTAACAAGCTCCACGGGAGCTCTTAACTTTCAGGGGAACCATATTCTTGGCATGGTACTGTTTCTAACGTTCTATTTAAAAAACAGGAAAAAAATTGAATAAAAAAAAAGGCCCGGCCCCCCACCCAGGGCCAGCATGTTTTATAATTTTTAACATGCTGGCCCTGGGTGGGGAGCCGGGCCCTTTTTGGTTTCATAGTTTTATATGCAACTATGATTATATAAAAACCGGGAACCAGTTTTTTTTGTTTAGTTTGTTTGTTTGTTTACTTTTCTGTTTTTAATTATAAGTTTGGTATTTTAATGACTTTTCTTGACTTGTAGGGGAAGAGAAAGAGATTTATAGTAAAAGGCAAAGAAATGAACTAGATGGAGTCACGTGACATTGTTATATAATATCACGGAGATAGTTTTATTTTATCACAACAGGGAGTTAACGATGGTCTGAACGGACCTATATATGACATGATGCACGATCTTAAATCTCAGTGATTGTTTATTTCAGGACGACACGGCACGGATTTTTATCAACGGAGCAAGCCGACAATTAATAAAAGACTTTTTAAATTTATTTCAGAGAAATTTCACACTGTAAAATAATTACACGAGGCACGTAGCAGACGATGGAATACACAAAAAAGTGACGTCGGAAATTGTTTCAATTTGTTATTGTTTCAGGTAAAATGCAGTTCGGACAGTTAGAACAACTGGTTGACACACGATTTACACTGTCATTCACTGACGATGGCTGAAACGGACATCACGACAGACGAAATTTACGTGGCTGGGGGGAGGGGTGGTCACGTGTTTCAATGTGGGATTTTAAAGGATTTATTGACTCGTACACCTTACGGGGAGACATTTTTAGACTAAAATCGACATTCTAAAGCGAATGGCGAGGGTTTCAAACAGCTGGGATGCATCGTTTTTCGGGAAATTACGATTTTTACATAAAAAGTGGTGTTGGACTTGCACGACTGGTAACTTTTTACTGGTTGCGCCCAGCGATTTTCTACCTATCGACAATTCGAGGACATCGATCCCAGATGCAATCGGCGTCCATTTTATTGTACCATTTTGTGTGCCTTAGGAGGAGATGTGATAACAACGTTTTCATGGGGGGTCCCTGCCACGCCCTCATTTTTGACGGGGCGTGCTAACAGGGTGAATGGGAGAAAGCCCACGGGGTATCCATCACACCGCCAAATTTTCAGCTCGATCGGATAAGAAACTTTTTGGCAGCACTAAATTGAATTTTAGATCGGAAGAAAAGTAATAATAATATTAAAGATCAACTGTTCGGTTGAACATTTGAGGGTCTTCCCACCTTTAATTTAAGGTGGTGTTCAACGTCAAACAAGAGGCCCCAGAGGGTAGAACATATATAACATCGTAATATAGCCGTATTTCCCCCCCCCCCTTTTGGTTACTTTTCATGCCAAGAATATACGACTAAAACTTCCCCTGACCACCTGGGGTCCTCATGATTGTTTAACTATCTGATAATTAATTTATGTCGTCAATGGAGTCAGATACATTTACAAAGTATGGCACTGTTATATCTCTATGAAATCAACCGTGTAACAAGCTCCACGGGAGCTCTTAACTTTCAGGGGAACCATATTCTTGGCATGGTACTGTTTCTAACGTTCTATTTAAAAAACAGGAAAAAAATTGAATAAAAAAAAAGGCCCGGCCCCCCACCCAGGGCCAGCATGTTTTATAATTTTTAACATGCTGGCCCTGGGTGGGGAGCCGGGCCCTTTTTGGTTTCATAGTTTTATATGCAACTATGATTATATAAAAACCGGGAACCAGTTTTTTTTGTTTAGTTTGTTTGTTTGTTTACTTTTCTGTTTTTAATTATAAGTTTGGTATTTTAATGACTTTTCTTGACTTGTAGGGGAAGAGAAAGAGATTTATAGTAAAAGGCAAAGAAATGAACTAGATGGAGTCACGTGACATTGTTATATAATATCACGGAGATAGTTTTATTTTATCACAACAGGGAGTTAACGATGGTCTGAACGGACCTATATATGACATGATGCACGATCTTAAATCTCAGTGATTGTTTATTTCAGGACGACACGGCACGGATTTTTATCAACGGAGCAAGCCGACAATTAATAAAAGACTTTTTAAATTTATTTCAGAGAAATTTCACACTGTAAAATAATTACACGAGGCACGTAGCAGACGATGGAATACACAAAAAAGTGACGTCGGAAATTGTTTCAATTTGTTATTGTTTCAGGTAAAATGCAGTTCGGACAGTTAGAACAACTGGTTGACACACGATTTACACTGTCATTCACTGACGATGGCTGAAACGGACATCACGACAGACGAAATTTACGTGGCTGGGGGGAGGGGTGGTCACGTGTTTCAATGTGGGATTTTAAAGGATTTATTGACTCGTACACCTTACGGGGAGACATTTTTAGACTAAAATCGACATTCTAAAGCGAATGGCGAGGGTTTCAAACAGCTGGGATGCATCGTTTTTCGGGAAATTACGATTTTTACATAAAAAGTGGTGTTGGACTTGCACGACTGGTAACTTTTTACTGGTTGCGCCCAGCGATTTTCTACCTATCGACAATTCGAGGACATCGATCCCAGATGCAATCGGCGTCCATTTTATTGTACCATTTTGTGTGCCTTAGGAGGAGATGTGATAACAACGTTTTCATGGGGGGTCCCTGCCACGCCCTCATTTTTGACGGGGCGTGCTAACAGGGTGAATGGGAGAAAGCCCACGGGGTATCCATCACACCGCCAAATTTTCAGCTCGATCGGATAAGAAACTTTTTGGCAGCACTAAATTGAATTTTAGATCGGAAGAAAAGTAATAATAATATTAAAAGGACATTTGTTCAGTAGAACAAATGCACAGGAAGGTCTTTCCCTCGTTATCGTTTCTATAGGAAAAACTGGCGTTAAACGTTAAACAAGAGGCCCCAGAGGGTGAAAATCTATCATTTTACATCGTAATATACCCGTATACCCCCCCCCCCTTCCGGGGGTTTCTATTCCATTGTTTCTAGAACGTTCTAATTACAAAATTGAAGAAAAAAAAAGGTCATTTGTTCAAAGAACAAATGTGAGGTCTTTCCCAGTATGGTAAATATGGGGATTCAGTTGACGTTTTGTCTGTTCCTTATTACAAAATGTCACTAGCAGTCATGAAAATTAGTTATTTGAGTAAAGGAAGTCATACCTATTCACACTACATATGGTTGCTAAGGACTTATGTGACCGTTGCTAGGGACAAATTGTCACTTCCGGTTGTAAAATAGTGTATTTCACCTAAATACTTCATCCTGATTCTAAATGTATATGGTAACTAAGGACTTTTTATGATGGTGACCTCGTTGCTATGGTGTGACCTTGACCCATGACCTTTGACCTTGGGCTCAAATTGAAGCTCTTTTCATACTGATCACTTTAGCTATACATGTTTACCATATTATCTCTAACCGTTTTCAAGTTATTAGTCAAAAACCAATCAACCGAAACATGTCAAGGGCAATAACTCCTAAACGGTTCATTGAACAATTTTTGACATAATAGACCAATTGTAGGTCTCAATAAGAGGAGTATTTTTCCAATTTATTGTCTGCTTCTATCTTTTACAGTTTTCGAGTTATAAGTCAAAAACCAATCAACCGAATCATGTCAAGGGCAATAACTCCTAAACGGTTCATTGAATAATTTTTGACATTATAGACCAATTGTAGGTCGCAATGAGAGGAGTAGTTTTCCAATTTATTATTTGCTTCTATTCTATACGGTTTTCGAGTTATAAGTCAACAACCAATCAACCGGAACATGTCAAGGGCAATAACTCCTAAACGGTTCATTGAACAGTTTTGGACATAAAAGATCAAATGTAGGTCTCAATAAGAGGAGTATTTTTTCAATTTATTGTCTGCTTCCATCTTTTACGGTTTTCGAGTTATTATGATAACAAGATTCGAGGCCTAAGGTTGAGGTCATATCTGAACTTTGACCTTGAGATTTTCTTTAAGGTCATGTCACAGAACAACAAATGGTGAACAGCCAAGGTGTTTCCGACTTCCAGTTTGTGAGTTTTAGTGATGACCGGAGTCATTGAAACATTCAAGGTATACCGCTCGCCTTCGCTCGACAAAATTTTTTGGCCAAATTATGGCACAAAGTTGTCTCAAAAGTTCCTTAACATTTCTCACTTTTCAGTTTTTCTCTAAATTTTATAGTTTCTGAGTTGTTCTGATAACAAGGTTTTCGGTGTTTGGGCAGATAACTCTGTAAAGAAAAAGTTTCCGGTGTCGCAGGGTGAATTCCAATCAGGGTTTAAGTGTACGATACTTGGTATAAAAGATGAAAATGATATGTCGCGAACTCTTTTGTACAGACGCGGCGGAGGAAAGAATAATAAGAATAAAGATAGGCCATTTGTTCAGAGAACAAATGTGAGGTCTTTCCCGGCATTTTGTTAGTGTTATGTCTAGGTATATAGTTGCTAATGACGTAACGGTCAGTTACTATGGTTTTAATGTACAAAGCAAGTCGTCCAAAGTCAGAAAATGTATGGTTGCTAAGGACATTTAGTTGGTTGCTATGGACCAAATGCCACTTCCGGTCATGAAATGATTTATTTGTCTAAAGAACATCATTCTGATTCTAAAAATATATGGTTGCTAAGGACTTTTTATAACAGTAACCTTGTTGCTAGGGTATGACCTTGACCTAAGACCTTTGACCTTTGGCTCAAATTGAAGCTCTTTTGATACTGATCACTTTAAACCTATATGTTTACTATATTATCTCTAACCGTTTTCAATTTATAAGTCAAAAACCAATCAACCGAAACATGTCAAGGGCAATAACTCTTAAACGGTAAATTGAACAGTTTCTGACATTAAAGACCAAATGTAGGTCTCAATGAGAGGAGTATTTTTCCAATTTATTGTCTGCTTCTATCTTTTACAGTTTTCGAGTTATAAGTCAAAAACCAATCAACCGAATCATGTCAAGGGCAATAACTCCTAAACGGTTCATTGAATAATTTTTAACATTATAGACCAATTGTAGGCCGCAATGAGAGGAGTAGTTTTCCAATTTATTGTTTGCTTCTATTCTTTACGGTTTTCGAGTTATAAGTCAGCAACCAATCAACCGGAACATGTCAAGGGCAATAACTCCTAAACGGTTCATTGAACAGTTTTGGACATAAAAGACCAAATGTAGGTCTCAATAAGAGGAGTATTTTTCCAATTTATTGTCTGCTTCCATCTTTTACGGTTTTCGAGTTATTATGATAACAAGATTCGTGGCCTAAGGTTGAGGTCATATCTGAACTTTGACCTTGAGATTTTCTTTAAGGTCATGTCACAGAACAACAAATGGTGAACAGCCAAGGTGTTTCTGACTTCCAGTTTGTGAGTTTTAGTGATGACCGAAGTAATTGAAACATTCAAGGTATACCGCTCGCCTTCGCTCGACAAAATTTTTTGGCCAAATTATGGCACAAAGTTGTCTCAAAAGTTCCTTAACATTTCTCACTTTTCAGTTTTTCTCTAAATTTTATAGTTTCTGAGTTGTTCTGATAACAAGGTTTTCGGTGTTTGGGCAGATAACTCCGTAAAGAAAAAGTTTCCGGTGTCGCAGGGTGAACACCGAACAGGTCTTAAGAGTACGATACTTGGTTTTAAAGATCAAAATGATATGTCGCGAAGTCTTTTTCACAGACTGTTTTGAAATGTGGCGGAAGAAAAAGAATAAGAATAATAATGAAAGGTCATTTGTTCAAAGAACAAATGTGAGGTCTTTCCCGGTATGGTAAATAAGGGGATTCTGTTGACGTTTTGTCTGTTCCTTATTACAAAATGTCACTAGCAGTCATGAAAATTAGTTATTTGAGTAAAGCAAGTCATCCCTATTCACACTTCATATGGTTGCTAAGTACTTTTGTGACCGTTGCTAGGGACAAATTGTAACTTCCGATTGTTAAATAGTATATTCCACCTAAATACTTCATCCTGATTCTAAATATATATGGTTACTAAGGACTTTTTATGATGGTTACCTTGTTGCTATGGTGTGACCTTGACCCATGACATTTGACCTTGGGCTCAAATTGAAGCTCTTTTCATACTGATCACTTTAGCTACGCATGTTTACCATATTATCTCTAACCGTTTTCAAGTTATTAGTCAAAAACCAATCAACCAAAACATGTCAAGGGCAATAACTCCTAAACGGTTCATTGAACAATTTTTGACATAGAAGACCAATTGTAGGTCTCAATAAGAGGAGTATTTTTCCAATTTATTGTCTGCTTCTATCTTTTACAGTTTTCGAGTTATAAGTCAAAAACCAATCAACCAAAACATGTCAAGGGCAATAACTCCTAAACGGTTCATTGAATAATTTTTGACATTATAGACCAATTGTAGGTCGCAATGAGAGGAGTATTTTTCCAATTTATTGTTTGCTTTTATTCTTTACGGTTTTCGAGTTATAGGTCAAAAACCAATCAACCGGAACATGTCAAGGGCAATAACTCCTAAACGGTTCATTGAACAGTTTTGGACATAAAAGACCAAATGTAGGTCTAAATAAGAGGAGTATTTTTCTAATTTATTGTCTGCTTCCATCTTTTACGGTTTTCGAGTTGTTATGATAACAAGATTCGAGGCCTAAGGTCGAGGTCATATCTGAACTTTGACCTTGAGATTTTCCTCAATGTAATGTCACAGGACAACAAATGGTGAACAGCCAGGGTGTTTTGGACCTCCGGTTTGTGAGTTTTGTTGATAACCGGAGTCACTGAAACATTCAAGGTATACCGCTCGCCTTCGCTCGACAAAATTTGTTGGTCAAATTATGGTACAAAGTTGTATCAAAAGTTCCTTAACATTTCTCACTTTTCAGTTTTTCTCTAAATTTTATAGTTTCTGAGTTGTTCTGATAACAAGGTTTTCGGTGTTTGGGCAGATAACTCTGTAAAGAAAAAGTTTTCGGTGTCGCAGGGTAAATTCCAATCAGGGTTTAAGTGTACGATACTTGGTATAAAAGATGAAAATGATATGTCGCGAACTCTTTTGTACAGACGCGGCGGAGGAAAGAATAATAAGAATAATAATAATAATAATAATAATCAGAAGAAATACAATAAGGTCTTCCCACTGGAAGTGGGAAAGACCTTAATAATAATAATAATAAAGATAGGCCATTTGTTCAGAGAACAAATGTGAGGTCTTTCCCGGCATTTTGTTAGTGTTATGTCTAGGTATATAGTTGCTAATGACGTAACGGTCAGTTACTATGGTTTTAATGTACAAAGCAAGTCGTCCTTAGTCAGAAAATGTATGGTTGCTAAGGACATTTAGTTGGTTGCTATGGACAAAATGCCACTTCCGGTCGTGATAAGATATATTTCAGTAAAGAACATCATTCTGATTCTAAAAATATATGGTTGCTAAGGACTTTTTATAACAGTTACCTTGTTGCTAGGGTATGACCTTGACCTATGACCTTTGACCTTTGGCTCAAATTGAAGCTCTTTTGATATTGATCACTTTAAACCTATATGTTTACTATATTATCTCTAACCGTTTTCAATTTATAAGTCAAAAACCAATCAACCGAAACATGTCAAGGGCAATAACTCTTAAACGGTAAATTGAACAGTTTCGGACATTAAAGACCAAATGTAGGTCTCAATGAGAGGAGTATTTTTCCAATTTATTGTCTGCTTCCATCTTTTACGGTTTTCGAGTTGTTATCATAACAAGATTCGAGGCCTAAGGTTGAGGTCATATCTCAACTTTAACCTTGAGATTTTCCTTAAGGTCATGTCACAAAACAACAAATGGTGAACAACCAAGGTGTTTTCGACTTCCGGTTTGTGAGTTTTGGTGATGGCCGGAGTGATTGAAACATTCAAGGTATACCGCTCGCTTTCGCTCGACAAAATTTTTTGGCCAAATTATGGCACAAAGTTGTCTCAAAAGTTCCTTAACATTTGCCACTTTTCAGTTTTTATCTAAATTTCATAGTTTCTGAGTTGTTCTGATAACAAGGTTTTCAGTGTTGGGGCAGATAACTCCGTAAAGAAAAAGTTTTCGGTGTCGCAGGGTGAACACCGAACAGGTCTTAAGAGTTCGATACTTGGTTTAAAAGATCAAAATGATATGTCGCGAAGTCTTTTTCACAGACTGTTTTGAAATGTGGCGGAAGAAAAAGAATAAGAATAATAATAATAATAATAATAATAATAATAATAATCAGAAGAAATACAGTAAGGTCTTCCCACTGGAAGTGGGAAAGACCTTAATAATAATAATAATAATAATAATAATCAGAAGAAATACAATAAGGTCTTCCCACTGCAAGTGGGAAAGACCTTAATTAAAGATCAACTGTTCGGTTGAACATTTGAGGGTCTTCCCACCTTTAATTTAAGGTGGTGTTCAACGTCAAACAAGAGGCCCCAGAGGGTAGAACATATATAACATCGTAATATAGCCGTATTTCCCCCCCCCCCTTTTGGTTACTTTTCATGCCAAGAATATACGACTAAAACTTCCCCTGACCACCTGGGGTCCTCATGATTGTTTAACTATCTGATAATTAATTTATGTCGTCAATGGAGTCAGATACATTTACAAAGTATGGCACTGTTATATCTCTATGAAATCAACCGTGTAACAAGCTCCACGGGAGCTCTTAACTTTCAGGGGAACCATATTCTTGGCATGGTACTGTTTCTAACGTTCTATTTAAAAAACAGGAAAAAAATTGAATAAAAAAAAAGGCCCGGCCCCCCACCCAGGGCCAGCATGTTTTATAATTTTTAACATGCTGGCCCTGGGTGGGGAGCCGGGCCCTTTTTGGTTTCATAGTTTTATATGCAACTATGATTATATAAAAACCGGGAACCAGTTTTTTTTGTTTAGTTTGTTTGTTTGTTTACTTTTCTGTTTTTAATTATAAGTTTGGTATTTTAATGACTTTTCTTGACTTGTAGGGGAAGAGAAAGAGATTTATAGTAAAAGGCAAAGAAATGAACTAGATGGAGTCACGTGACATTGTTATATAATATCACGGAGATAGTTTTATTTTATCACAACAGGGAGTTAACGATGGTCTGAACGGACCTATATATGACATGATGCACGATCTTAAATCTCAGTGATTGTTTATTTCAGGACGACACGGCACGGATTTTTATCAACGGAGCAAGCCGACAATTAATAAAAGACTTTTTAAATTTATTTCAGAGAAATTTCACACTGTAAAATAATTACACGAGGCACGTAGCAGACGATGGAATACACAAAAAAGTGACGTCGGAAATTGTTTCAATTTGTTATTGTTTCAGGTAAAATGCAGTTCGGACAGTTAGAACAACTGGTTGACACACGATTTACACTGTCATTCACTGACGATGGCTGAAACGGACATCACGACAGACGAAATTTACGTGGCTGGGGGGAGGGGTGGTCACGTGTTTCAATGTGGGATTTTAAAGGATTTATTGACTCGTACACCTTACGGGGAGACATTTTTAGACTAAAATCGACATTCTAAAGCGAATGGCGAGGGTTTCAAACAGCTGGGATGCATCGTTTTTCGGGAAATTACGATTTTTACATAAAAAGTGGTGTTGGACTTGCACGACTGGTAACTTTTTACTGGTTGCGCCCAGCGATTTTCTACCTATCGACAATTCGAGGACATCGATCCCAGATGCAATCGGCGTCCATTTTATTGTACCATTTTGTGTGCCTTAGGAGGAGATGTGATAACAACGTTTTCATGGGGGGTCCCTGCCACGCCCTCATTTTTGACGGGGCGTGCTAACAGGGTGAATGGGAGAAAGCCCACGGGGTATCCATCACACCGCCAAATTTTCAGCTCGATCGGATAAGAAACTTTTTGGCAGCACTAAATTGAATTTTAGATCGGAAGAAAAGTAATAATAATATTAAAGATCAACTGTTCGGTTGAACATTTGAGGGTCTTCCCACCTTTAATTTAAGGTGGTGTTCAACGTCAAACAAGAGGCCCCAGAGGGTAGAACATATATAACATCGTAATATAGCCGTATTTCCCCCCCCCCCCCTTTTGGTTACTTTTCATGCCAAGAATATACGACTAAAACTTCCCCTGACCACCTGGGGTCCTCATGATTGTTTAACTATCTGATAATTAATTTATGTCGTCAATGGAGTCAGATACATTTACAAAGTATGGCACTGTTATATCTCTATGAAATCAACCGTGTAACAAGCTCCACGGGAGCTCTTAACTTTCAGGGGAACCATATTCTTGGCATGGTACTGTTTCTAACGTTCTATTTAAAAAACAGGAAAAAAATTGAATAAAAAAAAAGGCCCGGCCCCCCACCCAGGGCCAGCATGTTTTATAATTTTTAACATGCTGGCCCTGGGTGGGGAGCCGGGCCCTTTTTGGTTTCATAGTTTTATATGCAACTATGATTATATAAAAACCGGGAACCAGTTTTTTTTGTTTAGTTTGTTTGTTTGTTTACTTTTCTGTTTTTAATTATAAGTTTGGTATTTTAATGACTTTTCTTGACTTGTAGGGGAAGAGAAAGAGATTTATAGTAAAAGGCAAAGAAATGAACTAGATGGAGTCACGTGACATTGTTATATAATATCACGGAGATAGTTTTATTTTATCACAACAGGGAGTTAACGATGGTCTGAACGGACCTATATATGACATGATGCACGATCTTAAATCTCAGTGATTGTTTATTTCAGGACGACACGGCACGGATTTTTATCAACGGAGCAAGCCGACAATTAATAAAAGACTTTTTAAATTTATTTCAGAGAAATTTCACACTGTAAAATAATTACACGAGGCACGTAGCAGACGATGGAATACACAAAAAAGTGACGTCGGAAATTGTTTCAATTTGTTATTGTTTCAGGTAAAATGCAGTTCGGACAGTTAGAACAACTGGTTGACACACGATTTACACTGTCATTCACTGACGATGGCTGAAACGGACATCACGACAGACGAAATTTACGTGGCTGGGGGGAGGGGTGGTCACGTGTTTCAATGTGGGATTTTAAAGGATTTATTGACTCGTACACCTTACGGGGAGACATTTTTAGACTAAAATCGACATTCTAAAGCGAATGGCGAGGGTTTCAAACAGCTGGGATGCATCGTTTTTCGGGAAATTACGATTTTTACATAAAAAGTGGTGTTGGACTTGCACGACTGGTAACTTTTTACTGGTTGCGCCCAGCGATTTTCTACCTATCGACAATTCGAGGACATCGATCCCAGATGCAATCGGCGTCCATTTTATTGTACCATTTTGTGTGCCTTAGGAGGAGATGTGATAACAACGTTTTCATGGGGGGTCCCTGCCACGCCCTCATTTTTGACGGGGCGTGCTAACAGGGTGAATGGGAGAAAGCCCACGGGGTATCCATCACACCGCCAAATTTTCAGCTCGATCGGATAAGAAACTTTTTGGCAGCACTAAATTGAATTTTAGATCGGAAGAAAAGTAATAATAATATTAAAGATCAACTGTTCGGTTGAACATTTGAGGGTCTTCCCACCTTTAATTTAAGGTGGTGTTCAACGTCAAACAAGAGGCCCCAGAGGGTAGAACATATATAACATCGTAATATAGCCGTATTTCCCCCCCCCCCTTTTGGTTACTTTTCATGCCAAGAATATACGACTAAAACTTCCCCTGACCACCTGGGGTCCTCATGATTGTTTAACTATCTGATAATTAATTTATGTCGTCAATGGAGTCAGATACATTTACAAAGTATGGCACTGTTATATCTCTATGAAATCAACCGTGTAACAAGCTCCACGGGAGCTCTTAACTTTCAGGGGAACCATATTCTTGGCATGGTACTGTTTCTAACGTTCTATTTAAAAAACAGGAAAAAAATTGAATAAAAAAAAAGGCCCGGCCCCCCACCCAGGGCCAGCATGTTTTATAATTTTTAACATGCTGGCCCTGGGTGGGGAGCCGGGCCCTTTTTGGTTTCATAGTTTTATATGCAACTATGATTATATAAAAACCGGGAACCAGTTTTTTTTGTTTAGTTTGTTTGTTTGTTTACTTTTCTGTTTTTAATTATAAGTTTGGTATTTTAATGACTTTTCTTGACTTGTAGGGGAAGAGAAAGAGATTTATAGTAAAAGGCAAAGAAATGAACTAGATGGAGTCACGTGACATTGTTATATAATATCACGGAGATAGTTTTATTTTATCACAACAGGGAGTTAACGATGGTCTGAACGGACCTATATATGACATGATGCACGATCTTAAATCTCAGTGATTGTTTATTTCAGGACGACACGGCACGGATTTTTATCAACGGAGCAAGCCGACAATTAATAAAAGACTTTTTAAATTTATTTCAGAGAAATTTCACACTGTAAAATAATTACACGAGGCACGTAGCAGACGATGGAATACACAAAAAAGTGACGTCGGAAATTGTTTCAATTTGTTATTGTTTCAGGTAAAATGCAGTTCGGACAGTTAGAACAACTGGTTGACACACGATTTACACTGTCATTCACTGACGATGGCTGAAACGGACATCACGACAGACGAAATTTACGTGGCTGGGGGGAGGGGTGGTCACGTGTTTCAATGTGGGATTTTAAAGGATTTATTGACTCGTACACCTTACGGGGAGACATTTTTAGACTAAAATCGACATTCTAAAGCGAATGGCGAGGGTTTCAAACAGCTGGGATGCATCGTTTTTCGGGAAATTACGATTTTTACATAAAAAGTGGTGTTGGACTTGCACGACTGGTAACTTTTTACTGGTTGCGCCCAGCGATTTTCTACCTATCGACAATTCGAGGACATCGATCCCAGATGCAATCGGCGTCCATTTTATTGTACCATTTTGTGTGCCTTAGGAGGAGATGTGATAACAACGTTTTCATGGGGGGTCCCTGCCACGCCCTCATTTTTGACGGGGCGTGCTAACAGGGTGAATGGGAGAAAGCCCACGGGGTATCCATCACACCGCCAAATTTTCAGCTCGATCGGATAAGAAACTTTTTGGCAGCACTAAATTGAATTTTAGATCGGAAGAAAAGTAATAATAATATTAAAGATCAACTGTTCGGTTGAACATTTGAGGGTCTTCCCACCTTTAATTTAAGGTGGTGTTCAACGTCAAACAAGAGGCCCCAGAGGGTAGAACATATATAACATCGTAATATAGCCGTATTTCCCCCCCCCCCCCTTTTGGTTACTTTTCATGCCAAGAATATACGACTAAAACTTCCCCTGACCACCTGGGGTCCTCATGATTGTTTAACTATCTGATAATTAATTTATGTCGTCAATGGAGTCAGATACATTTACAAAGTATGGCACTGTTATATCTCTATGAAATCAACCGTGTAACAAGCTCCACGGGAGCTCTTAACTTTCAGGGGAACCATATTCTTGGCATGCTTGTATACTTCAAACCTGTTTAAGCTTTTAAGACACAAATGTACTAAATCTCCATTCCATGTGTACCTCCATATTATTCTATATTATAGCTATGTAAGTTAGTATTACTCTATTGTTACCTAGTTATACTTTATATTATGTATTTTTTTATTTCTCTGTACCTATTTGGTTTATGAGAATAAAGATATATATATATACATAATTTTGCGAAAATACGCTTTATTAATTAAAGTTCAACACACAAAACACGCTTAAATATTGTTTACAGATACACAATGTTTTTTATTTAGAGGAGCGAAAAGACCCAGGGCGAAACGACTCACTTTATAGGTGCGAAACGTCCCGAGCGAATCGACTCAGGGCGAACAGGTAGTCGGGGCGAAACGACCCGACACCGCCCTAAAACACATTGTTTTGTCTCCACCTATTGGTAGCGAAATTATAACAAGTGCGTCTGGGTGATCGAGACTAGTTATGATCCACTCACTTAATGCAATGAGTCGAATAGGCCTACACGGAGTACTGGAGCAGCTTATTTAATATCTTTGTTAAAATCTAATTTGGATATCAGACTTAACTATGAAGGTAATCAACAGGGCTTGGGAGCATACCATATTAGTCAGTTTACAGAATAACAAGTTTTAAGTTAAGAAAGCTTTATTTTCATTCAGGCACAATATATAACAAATGAATATAAAACAAGCTCTATAGAGCTTTTTACCGAATAAGAACACACAACAAACTATTCAAGACACATAAGACTTATATATACATATGACATGACATTGCAACAATAAGACATGACAACACAAAAAACCATGTATTTCTACTTTCACTTTTAAAATGTCTATTTTTGAATGTTGAAAACAGCGAAAAAGATGCATTACATCATTACATCATGATTTGGCTAAAGGGGACTCCGGGTTGAGCTGCTCGGAAGAAAAAAATTTATCATGTGGAGAAATGGTATTATACCTTATTTACATAATTGCCATATTTGTTGTGACGTTGCTTATACGTACAGGGGCCTCGGTGGCCGAGTGGTCAAGGTAGTTCGTCTTCTATTGATCACGTGGTCTGTCAACACTGAGATTGCGGGTTCGATTCTCACTGCCGGCAGGGTGTACTCGACTGCAATCTTAATTGACAAGGATTGCCAGTTTTCCTACCGCAGGTCGGGGGTTCTCTCCGGGTACTCCGGCTTCCTCCCCCAATAAAAACTGGACGCCATGAAATAGCTGAAAAATTGCTGAAAGTGGCGTTAAAACACCATTCAAACTTATACGTACATAAGCAAAAATTAAACTTTTAAAAATTGTAAACAATCGTGTGCCAAGTTTATTGATACATGGTTAAATACTCATTAATAAATGTTTTGCCGCAACTGTTAAAAACAATTACTTTCAGCTCCCTATTATTAGCAAACAAAGTTCCAACGCCATTTGAAAATATGAAGCATGACATACTGTTGATATGTAGAAAAATTGATGTCAGAAAAACATCATTTTCGCTGTTTTCAACATTCAAAAATAGACATTTTAAAAGTCAAAGTTGAAATACTTGGTATGGATAGGGTACAACCTCCTTTATATTTTGTATGAGATAATCAATTTTATACAGAAAAAGTTCCTTAAAAAGTCAAAATAAATATTTGACTGTTTTATGCCAACATAAACTTCAACATCAAAATAGAGTATTCAATTGTCATCATTAATATTCATGACCTGGGCACATGGTTTTATATCATGAATAAAATGATAAATATTTCTCCATATGACATAACATAATTTATTAGCACTAACACATTTACATTAAATGGTTATGGCAACAGACATAAAGTGGAGCAAACATAATACATGTAGATATAACTAAACACAAATAACATAATACATGTAGATATAACTAAACACAAATAACATAATACATGTAGATATAACTAAACACAAATAACATAATACATGTAGATATAACTAAACACAAATAACATAATACATGTAGATATAACTAAACACAAATAACATAATACATGTAGATATAACTAAACACAAATAACATAATACAGGTAGATATAACTAAACACAAATAACATAATACATGTAGATATAACTAAACACAAATAACATAATACATGTAGATATAACTAAACACAAATAACATAATACATGTAGATATAACTAAACACAAATAACATAATACATGTAGATATAACTAAACACAAATAACATAATACATGTAGATATAACTAAACACAAATAACATGAAACATGAAGGAAGATGATAAATGACAGATTCTGACTAGATATATGAGGCGAGTGACAGTGGGTATACTATGAAGGAAAAAGTAATACAAATATGGTAAAAAAGGAAATCTGTGATTACGACAAGGTAGAGTTTCTTAATGAAAGACATTCATTAATATGATTGGCAAGTATTTTCAATATCACGGTTGACTCATTATTAAATATTGAGTATATTAAGTGGCATGATATATTAGTAGTCCTATAATTGTTTATTTTGTGGATAAAATAAGCTGGACAGCTTAAAAGAAAGTGTAAATCATCTTCAATTTCACTACTGTTACAACAACGACACAGTCTTTCTTCCAGTGGTATATTTAGGTATCGACCTTTTTCTACATATAGTGAGTGAGCACTAACTCGCATTTTACACAGGACAGATCTGTCTTTTCTTAGTTTACAATGGTCAACATAGGGGGGTCTGGAATTTGGTTTATATAGTTTGGAAAAGAAATTTAGTTTTGAATTTTGTTTTACTTCACTCCCTAGATTTTGGAGGGCAGTATCGTTTATTCTCTCTTTAATTTGGTTTAACTGTAGCTTTATTCCAAGGGGGTTTTCCCTTAGATAGTTGAATCCAAGTTTGTTAATAAGGTTTTTCATATTCTTTATCCAGGAATTGTTTGTCTCAGTGGCTATATAAACTTTGTGGCAAAGGGAGTTTTCAGACTCCATTATGTGTAGCCAGTATTTAATTGCTAGAAATTGTATATTGGTATATAAAGGTAATCTATTGAGTTCTGATAAGCAAGCAGCATTGGATGCTTTACAGTGGACACCAAGCGCTTCTTTTATAAATTTGATGTGCAGGTGTTCATATGGGTCAGAGTTTTTAAATACTTTTCCGATTCCCCATACTTCACTGCCATATAGAGCAATGGGGACAACAAGTGTATCAAATAATTTTTCTAACAGTTTGCATGAATTATCAAGACTAATAGCCTTTTTAATTTTGAAGAACGCTTTCCTTGCCTTTTCCATTAATAGGGAACTGCTCAGGTTCAGGTTACCTGTATGTTGTAAGGTCATACCTAAGTAGCAGTAAGACTTTACGGTATCAATATATTCATTATTGTATTTGAAGAAATTTTTGTGGGTTTTTCCATTAGAATTGAAGACCATGACGTTGGACTTATTAGTGTTTACTTCAAGTTTCCATGATTCACAGAAATCATGTAGTACATTGAGGCATGTTTGTAACCCTTTCTCCGAGTTTGATAAAAGGACAATGTCGTCAGCAAATAACAAGGAATTTATAACAATGTCGCCAATAATAATTGGGTCGGTGTTAGCTTTTTTCAGATTGTTTACAAGCCCATTGATATATATGTTAAATAGTATGGGGCTAAGAACATCACCCTGTTTTACACCACATTTAGAAACAAATTCTTCGCTCAGACCAGACTGGAATTTTATCCTGCTTTTTGTGTCTTCATACATAGAGCTAATAAGATTATAAATTCTGCTTGGCATTTTTTTTTCTAGTAAGACATAGAGCAGACCTTTTCTCCAAATTGTATCAAATGCCTTATGGAGGTCAATGAAAGCTGCAAAGACTTTCTTTTTACTTCTCTTATTATGTTCTACTATGGATTTTAGGGTAAAAATATGGTTGGTTGTGCGAGACTTTTCTTTTAAGCCGATTTGGTTTTCGCTTATGATGTTGTTTTTAATTACAAACTCGTTGATTCTTGTGTATAGGACTTTGTTAAATAATTTGCCCAAGTTGGATGTTATGGAAATTCCTCTGTAGTTAGATGGATCATTTTTATGTATTAATGTAATGAGACTCTCATTCCATATAGTAGGAAATGTTCCTAGGTTGAAAATTAAGTTGAAAAGTTTTGTTATTGAGTCGATGATAAATTGAGTACCATTTTTAAGCATTTCATTTGATATCAGGTCCATAGCAGCTGATTTCCTATTCTTAAGGGTTTTAATAGATTGAAGTATTTCTTCAGTTCTAATTGGTTGATTAAATGCACAGTTTTCGTCATTTTTCATATCACATTTTAATCTTTCTAGTTTCACAATGATGTTTTTATGAAAGTTTGTTTCATTAACCTTAGGATAACCAGAGTGTAGGTTTTTAAAGAATTTTAAGAATTCAGATTCATTGACTGCCTCGTTAGAGTTTTCCGGCGATTTTGGTTAGTTTACATGTATTTAGGAGGTCCCAAAATGATTTGGGGTTATTATCAATATTTGCGTGCAAGTCGGAGTAGATTTGATTTTTATATCTTTTTTCTTCTTGTTTACATTTTCTTCTCAGCTTTGAACGGAGAGAGTAATATTGTTTCCTGTGATTCCCATTGTAGGCATATTGATTGACCAAGAAAGCATAATGCTTTACTGTTTTATATAGTTCTTTACAGGAGTCCGAGAACCACGGTTTTTGTTTTTTAGGCCTTTTAGTATTAAAAAGTCTTTTCACAAATATTGCTGCCTCTTGTACAATTGTATTGACATTTTTGGCAGCCTCGTCAGTATGTACAAAATCTTTATTTAGGAATTCTTGAAACTTTTCTTTAAATTCAGGGCTCCCGAGGATAGAGGAATAACTATTTATTGAATCAACATTCCACAAAAATTTACCTGGAAGTGGTTCTAGTTTTAGGGGCAGGTTGTATAGACTTCCAAAAAAAGATGTGAATAAGGTACAACTAATAGCACAATGATCTGACAATGTAGTAAAATTGTGTACAGTTAAGTTACTAATGACAGGTACAAGATCTGCAGATGCAACTGCATAGTCAACTACACTAGTGCCATTATATTTGATACATGTAAATTTACCATAAAGGTCACCAATAGTTCTACCATTTAATATTCGTAGCCCAGTTTCCTTACATAGCTCAATTAATAATTTGCCACTTTTATTTGGTCTCTTGTCGTCTGAATTATTTCTGGGTGTACATGTGTCTGAAACATAGTTGATATCATCACTATTTGGATATAAATTTTCATCTGATCTAATAAAGTCATCATATGTATTTGTGTAAGCATTGAAATCTCCCTGGACCAGAACATCTCCTAGTTGATTGTAGAATTCTATTTTTCTTAGGAGGGTTTGGTATAATTCGTTAACGTCATTGTTTGGCCCTGTGGAGTTTTCTGGTGAGAAGTATATAAATGCAAGGTTAACATCCATCTTTAGATTGAAAAAAGTATGATCTAGCTTTATCCACTGGATATCACTATGATCATTTGGAAGTTTGGATGTTCCTTTGGATAATGAGTGTTTGACATAAACAGCTATACCACCAGAGTTGCGTCTTGCTTTTTTGTGCTTGGCACGATTGCTACTACAAAGTAGGGTAAAATTAGGTATATTTATTGTTGACCCACTGTCACTCCATGTTTCTACTAAACTAAAGACATGCAGACTAGAAATAGTATTTACAAAACTTGGGTCATTAACTTTGTCTTGGTTAAGACCTTGGATGTTCCATGAGCCTATTTTGAGGTTATTTATATTCATTATTATTGGGGAAAAAAAAGAAGAACAAGGAAAATATCATTTAAAGATGATGTTGGGAGGCACAAAAAGGATATATGTTTGAGTTTTAGGGATAATGGCTTACTTGAAAATGAGTTCAGTTTGGTGAGCAGATTGAACTACTGCACGAAGAAGGATAACTCTAGTTAAAATTTTGAAATAAAGTGATAAACAAATTAATAATGACTAGACTAGCTTGACTAATATCAGGTAATAAGACAACAGTTTTAGCATTAATATTAGGTTATATGCTTGTTTCCATGTCGTATAGTTCATGTCTGATAGATTTGCTGCCTTGAATTCATATTTTGCACAAATTGTGGGGGCGTATGCATGTTCCATGGCCCGAACATCCACGGGGTGAAGAATGGCATACTGAACGGATTATCCAGTTGGTTGTCTGGAGACATTCGGGTTGTGAAATTGTTGTTTATATCAGACTTATGTGAGGTTTTTCTTGGAGTATTATTAAACATTTTTTGGTTGCCGTTGCCATGAATTTGATTATTTCTTGGTTTTGAAAGTGCATTTGTGCTATGTTGTTTAAACGGGATTTTCATTTCCCTTTTCAGTAATTTCACAACTGCTGGGATTCCTTTTTTATCGTTCAAGTGAACATTGTCAAAAAACATTTCACTGGTTGGTACAAAGCCTTCAATAATACGAATATTGTCATAGCCATGTGCTGCTAATTTTATTTTGCGGTTTCCATTGTCAATGATAGTATTCTCAATGTCTTTCCTGTATAGAATGGGCAGGATGTACACCTCTGATTCCGGCCATTTGTTGGTGGCGACTTCAAACAACGATTTGAATTCCTTTTCATTTACACCAGTGCTTTGAACGTCTCTAGCACCAATATGAATTAGAATCCTTTTCGGGTTGTATTTTGACCCCTGATTGTCAATAAACTGTGTACAGGTTTTCGCTCATCCTCGAATATACTGCTTCATTGATTTTTCACTTGGGGAGAATTTCTTCAAATGAATTTGTTTGAGAATTGAGTCACTTAGAATGAGGTTGTCCCACGTGTTAGCTTTTAACTCAACCTTCCTTTCCGATGGTCGGTTGTTTTCGTTTGAGGTGGTTATGGATTTGTTGCTGACAATTGCGGTAGTAGGTCTGTTGCTCTCTTTAGAGGTAGCAGATATTTCGATTTCACTATTTAAGATGGTATTTGTAACTTTTCTCTTTTCGTTCTGTTGTTGTTGCTCTTCATTGATCATGGTAAGTTCAGCTTTTTCGATTGCGATAGATTGATTTTCAACCATTTCAATAATTTTGTCAATTTTCTCTGCTGTCAATTCGTCTTCATCACTCTTCTTAGTGATGTGATTTGATATTTCTGCAAGTTTAGACATGATTTGGTCTTGATTGTCAAATAATCTTCTAATCTGAGTGTCAACTGAGTTGTACTTTGTATGAAGAGATTCCACAGTTTGGTTGCTATGTTTCACCTTTGCCTCTAAAGAGTCAATCTGTTCTTTAAGCGCTTTGTTGCCTTTTGAAATTTGACCAGGAATTTCTACAGAAAATTTTGCTGCCAGTGCACTTACATGATCTGACACAAGATCCGAGATAGTTTGTAATGCTGTATCGACAGTAGTGAGTGCAGTGTTTATGTTGGATAATTTTGCAGCCAATGTGTCCTGTCGCTCTGCTATTCGAGCTTTAAGTCTTGGTGATGGGGTTATACATTGTTTTGGGGTTGATGTCAAGTTTTCAGAAATGCCGTGATGTTTTGTATGTTCGGTAAGGGTAGTATCTTGGATTCCCCCTGTATCCTGAGAGTCAGGGTCTTCCATTAATTGTTTGGGATTTGTTTGATGAGAATGTTCAATATTGTTTTGTTCAGATTTATTAACAAGTTCATTGAGGTTTTCAAAGTATAATTCTTTGAATGTTGCACATTTTGGTCCTTGAATGGTAACTGCACCAGTCTTGGAGAAGTTAAATTTTATGTTAAGTTTTTCTTCCGGATTAGCTCCCTTGCAGTGCACCTTCACTGTAGCACCGTCTTTTAGAATAACAGTGTCATCAAAGAAGCTTTGAAGTACTTGCTTCCATTTGTCACTATAATTTGTATGAAATGTAATATTGTTGGTTCTGCCATCACATTGTTTGTGCACTTGGGGGATTTCTTTGTTTACATTGTCATGATTAACTATGTCGTCTAGTGCACTGTCTAGATCAACACCTGTGAGGCAGTCAATTAATTTTGATGGTTGTTTTATGTGTCTAGCCATGGTTTAATTGTATATTAATAGTTTTTATGTGTTATACTTCCCAACATCATATAAAAATTCAATAATTATCTGGAGAACTTAAAAAGCATGGGCGCCGCCATGACTGGGTCGTGACATATGTGTGGATATGAATACAAGCTACTACACTGGGGCCCTTGGGCATGTTATATATAATTAACATAAATGATAGGAATTCTAATATGACATCCTGCTTTAGCTATGTAAACAAAGCCGTGTCAAAATTCCAATAAGTTTAGTTCGCACATGCGTAAACTGCGTGTTTTGTGTAAATGTAAAAACTGACTTACAAATGCCGTTTGTTATGTATCATCCATAATTATCGTTATTGTTAATAATTAAGTTATTTTTAGTCTGAATTCTGAGATTTATATGATTTAAACTACTCCCGATACATTATTTTTTTAAACATTTCTACATTCGAATCAATGTGACGTCACAATTTGAATTCCGACGTCATATTACGCTGAACTGAAAATTTCAAACTGGAACGACGCAATTTCGTTAAGATTTCTCAATATTTTTGTTTAAAAGGTACGTACATTCAATAAAATGACGAGAAAAAAAGTTTATGTCAATTTTATTTGCTTTAACATACTGTTTTGGGATATATCGTATTATAGTTTAAAAAAAACAATATTACCACTGAAAGCATCCTCTTAGAGCCGCTTCGAAATTTTAAAACATTTGTTAGACATATTAGAATCGAAATAAATTATTGCGAGCGGGCTTTATGGGAATTAGAACATGGTCAGACCATATATTTGTCTTCATTTTATACCTCGCTATCGCTCGGTATAAAAGATTGACAAATATAAGGTCTGACCATGTTCTAATTCCCATAAAGCCCGCTCGCAATAATCTATTTCTTAAGTAGTTTATTGATTGTCAAGTTTGTTTTCAAAGTGTTTGCCAATCCGTTATTGGATTTTGATGCACATTTTGTGAAAAAAATTATAAAAAGAGTTTGTTCTGCCCCGGTACCACAGGGACAAATCGATTTACATGTGCTTTCCAATGATGTTGTGTTGAAAATTAACCCAGAATCATTCAAAAGCACATGTTAATCGATTTGTACAGGTCCCTGTTCTCACTACCAAACAGAAAGTAGACTATAAAGTAATTAATTGGATGGGGTTTAGGATATTAAAAATCTGTAGGAATTGCCTTTAATTCATGCAAAATTTGTACAAATATATACTATGTAGCTATTTTCATTTTCTTTTTTTTTTTAACACAGAAATTCAAAAGTTGAAATGTTACCTCATGTAGTTTCAAAGTTCTATACTCTGTATTTATTCTATAGTAGTAAAATACAATAAGTAGCTAACAAGTTTTATTACATAAACAAAATTTTGCTTGTTTTTGATTGGTCTAAAAAAACAACCTTCTGTTCTGGTCATTTTACATCTCAACAGTATTAAACTTGCATGAAAATCCTTTTATTTTTGTCCTCAGCACAGTTTATTCCAAAAATAGACTAAAAACAGAATCCAATATTAACTTGTTTTACTGTAAAAATTAATAGCCAGCACAGCTCGCAGCAGGCAGCTCTATGGCAATAACGTGTCACATGGTCAAAATGAATCACGTAATCAAAACCTGCTTAAATGCTGATATTGATTCTTTTATGACCGGAAGTTGATATCTTCAAAAAACTGTAACAAAGTGAATGAAGAAGTGCTAAATAAATTTCAAAGAATGACTTGAAAATAAAGTTGACATCAATAAAAAATAATGTTATATTTAAAAATAACAATAGAAATTTCATACTATTTTTTGGCATTCTTTAAATCGATCTTTAAAAACTGACAATCATAAGACATTTCATGTGACTTCACCATTACAAAGAAAGACGTCACATGATCACTGGAATGTAGTCGAGGCACTTTTAGGGTATTCGGAAGTAACGTCAATTATGAAAGCGCATTATATATAAATAATTAAGGACTATATTGTCTGTGATCGCATTTTGGCAATGCAGATTGAAAAGGAGAATTGTGTGGTAGCCAATCAGAATAGCTGTCTTAATCTCAATCATCCAATTTATGTACATGTACCTGATTCACCGAGGTGTTTGTAACACAAAAATCTTGTCTAAAATTGCTGGACATTAAAAACCAATCAATCAATAAATCAATCAATCAAATCAATGAATCAATCAATCTTGTCTAAAATGGATGTGTCTGCTGCTAGTAGATTTGGTACAATATGTTGGTTTATTAATAAAACAATATGTATCTGTCTTTGATAAGGGGTCGCTATCATTATTTTTCAAACCTCATAAATGTATCCTGCAACCTGTATCCAAGTAGGTAATTGTATTAATATCAACTTGCTATTCTATTGTATTACAACTTCTCTATAATTACTGTAGCTAACTTAGGATTTACCAAGCTAACTTCATGAACTTCTTATACATTTTCCTGCAATCATAATACAGTCTGTGTACATTAATTGTTCTATTTAGTACTTGAAAAGCTTTGGTTTGTTTGTAAATGTCTCTTTTCCAAGGATTTGTAAGATAAACCTGACTCAAATGTTTACATATTAAAGGAATTAGATTATTCATTATTTTTTGTAGTATGTACAGTTATGTCTTGTAATATACCTGTGCATCAGTTTTGCTTATGACCCGTCATGTCCAGATCCGTCACAAGTACATCTGAGAAGGAAAGTCTGCAATAATGGTACTGATGAAGATTCCAAGTATGCTTGTCTGGTTGATACCAATAAAAATTATACATTTAGGGAATCTTGTGATGAAGGGGAGCCATATTTGGTTAGACCAGGTATGTAAATCACTTAATTCTTGTACATGTAATGTAACTGTAAAAAAATTAGTTTTTCATTTGACTGTTCTGATATTGATTGTCTGAGTCCTCATTGTCAGTATGCACACAGGTTTGTTTTAAATGCCCCACAATTAATGGTTGGGGACATATTGTTTTATTCCTGTCACTCTGTTCCCTATCCTTCTGTAATGCCATATCTGTCCCATATGTTTTCCAGACCTTTTTTTTGGTAAATACTTGGGTAAATACTTGTAGATTATGTCACTGTTTTTTTATCCAAATCAACAGTGATAAGTAATAGATAAAGACTACCATTCATTATACTCCATTGATTTTTACAGAAATTAACTGCCTTGAACTTGCAAAATTTCATCAAAATAATAATTTTTCAGGGTTTGTTTTGTAAATGCTAATTGTAGGTATTGAGCTGATTTCGTTTCTCCCAGACAAAATACACTTAATACACTTTTCCAAAGTTGTAGGTTTTCACTATCAATCATACAGCTTTGTCAAAACAGAGTTCAGGGGCATATGTGTCTCCCAGACACACTATTCCATTTCTAAGGAAGTGCTATTTCAATATCAGTTATAATACAATTGTGCTGAATTAGTGTTTAGGGGCATTACTGTGTCTAGTTACTGTTTGTTTTCATGTTTTACCAATATGGTTCCTGTTGCTGTAAAAAAAGGCTATTGATTATGTGTATTCTTATTGCCCCTACCACTTTGTATGGTTGGCAGTTGGCTGTATGTCCATTGACCAGTGTTTCAGTTATATTCAGAACAAGAACAAGTAAACAAACAATAAATCAATGGAAAAAGGGGTTGGGTGTGACATAGAGAAAACAATTTTGATTGCAACTGGAAAAGTATGGAATATTGGGTAAGGGTGGACAAATTAAGCCTTTTGTAGGGCAACAATTAGTATCCTCTTTTTCAAAATCTACAAAAAGGTCTTTATTGTGGAAGGTGGACAGTGTGTGTACTCTCCAAACATGTCCCCCACTACGGTCACCAACTAGGCTTCTTTTATTATGACCTGGCAACCCCCCTTCCTCCCAAAAGAGGGTCTCCCCTATCTGCCAACCGGGATGCAATGGGCTCTGTGGGTTAAGCACTGGGAACCCTCCCAGTACGGTCCCAGCCTATCTACCTCTTTGGAATTCTTTTTTTTATTAGGAGTATATACTTTTTTTTCATCTACATGTATTAACAAAAATTTTACATCACTAAACTTTTTAAAAGCTAGAACAAAAGTATTTCACAACATTGAGCACAATGGTCTTTGTGTGATGAATTTCATGTTTAGTTATTGCCCTTTAATTAGGATTTAAAACAAAACAGCTTTTGCTGTATAACTTAAAAAATGTCATCAATTACATTATCGAATCTTCTTTCTTTTTCTATTGCAATATAAGTAATTTTTAACAGAAACAAGTGTTGTTCTGATGATTGATAAAAGTCTCAAATTGGTCAGTTGGCCATCTAGATTTGATTAATTGATTGTGATTTTCTGATTATCTGTTCAAATTAGTGGTCCCTATTTTTATGAAATTTTAAACAGACTTTTGCTTTTTAACATCAAAACTCAAGTAAAAAACATTAACCAAGTCAGTTGTCATTATTTTTCCTTGTTTTGTTTTCATTTAAAATTAGATTTTAAATTGACTGCACTGTATTAAACAAAAAAAGAGTGCCATTCAGTATGGTCTGCAAATTTGGGTGAATATAAAAATCTTAACATTTTGAATCAATCTAATTAAAATTAATTATTACATGAATAGAATTTTGCGTGTTTTTGATTGGTCTAAAAACAACTTTTGGGTCACGATAAATCCCAACAGTACTAAAATTACATTAAATGTTTATACGCTGCACGATTCCGCTGCATAGTAGTCAAGCGGAATACGATATCTACCTGGTTTTTATGTTTTAGCCAATCAGAATAGCCTTCTTAACAAATTCATTCGTCCAATCAAATTGATTGTTTTAATTGTACATCGTGCGTGACAACAACAAATGGTAGAAACGTCGGCTCTGCGATATGTTGATTTATTTATACTCTTCTCAATATTTGAAACTAGAATTTCAGGATTACCAGCAAATTGATATCAAAATGCAGTATTAAATAAAAAATATTAAGGGTAACAACAATTACAAAATGTAAGCAGGGGCTCCAGTGAAAAGGCATCCTCTGTTTTTCTGATCAAGGGAGATAGTCAGGGCTGGTTTTATTCATGTAATAAAACAATTAATGACTTTGATATACGGTCCCTATCAGGATTGATCAGCCCTCAAAAATGTATATTCACCTCGCCTAGCGGCTCGGTGAATATTACATTTTCTCTGGCTGATAAATCCTAATAGCGACCTATATCAAAGTCATTAATTGTATAATATTTCACTTGCTCCCCCTTTTTGCAATGTTGCTGCATACAACACAGCGACCAATAACAAAAAGGGAAGAGCAATTGAAAGATTTAATTTTAATTATATTATTTTGAATATACACGGTATTTCAGTACAGCTTTGCTATCATGTGGTCATTGTTTAACAATGATATATATCAACTGATTACAATAGATAATCAGTCGATTGCTGTTAATTGATTGGTAATTTTTACCAATTGCACAACACTGACAGAAAGTGTAAAGGTATAATTTGGAACATGTACATGGGAAATGGAAATCTCTTATTAATTTCTGTCAAAACATGATCTGTGTTGTCGATGATGCACACAATTCTTATGAACATTTCATAATCACTTATTTGATTCCTAATTTTTATAGGACTTCATGTATATTGTTATTTTTTTTCTCTGTTCATTAATTTGTCAGTGAGTCCCTGTCTAATTTTCTCATCCATGGGTTAACTTGTTATTTGACTATGTGACTGAAAGACTGAAATTGACACAGAACCCCTGTTCTACCGCAATCTCTGTAATTTAAAACAATTCCATGTTTGGAAAATTGATCCCTAGGTTCGATCACACTATCAATGACATAATGACAGTGGCAAGGTTTTCTGAACCCCTTCTTTGTGATCATGCATAGTTAAATTTTCCTAATTCTAAAATTTATAAAACTTTATTTTATTCTATTTATTTTTCATTTGACACAAACTATGAAACTTTTAAAACAACTGTTTAATCTATGTTCTAATGATAGACCTGCCTTCCAACCAAGAGTCGCTGCAATAACTACATAATACCATAGAAACTGCCCATTACTGAAAATAGAAATTGATGAATTTTTATGACACTGCCAGGTGTCCAGGTGAGCAATCGAGCCCTTTAATTAGGTTGTATATTTATTCAGTTTTCACGTGATGACTAACATGTCTAACATTTGTTTTGAAATTTGCAGCAAAAGTACAAGTCATTTCTGTTTAGTTGATTCAATGATTGTAAGTGTTTAACAAGCAGTCATTATACCCCACCGCAAACTTGTTTAGGGGGGGTATATAGGAATCAGCCTGTCTGTCTGTCCGTCTGTTCACATCCCTTGTAAGCCCAACTCCTCCTAAACCGCTTGATGAAATTTAATGAAAGTTAGAATAATAGTAGCACATTATATGTAGAAAGCAAAGCGGGGGTATCCCTTTATGAGCGTACTCACAGTCCACACTTGTTTTTACCGTTTATGGCATCCAGTCAGAATGCCTGAAACAAAAACATAGATTTTTTGGGTAACATAACATTCTTGTTAAATGTTCTTGTTTGAGACATTTGATTGGATGGATAATCTATCATGTCTATAGGATATTGCAATGTTTGAAATTGTTGTTTATGAAAGAAATAGGTGCTTTCATTTGTTTTCAGTGTGATCTTCCACTCTTGATAGATAGTATTATGTCTTTTTACAGGGCGTAGATATGTATTCAGTGGCAGTTCTACTGATGACAGTTGTTCCCACAACAGATATCAACCTGTGCCTTTTTCAAAAGCGATGTATTCCATGTGTATACTGCTAAAGTCAACATGTAACGAGCTTGGACAGGTTTTATCTAGTAATACCTCTGGACTAGAAGACAGCACATGTAGATGTGACCACAGTACAGGATATAC
Organism: Limnoperna fortunei; assembly: GCA_944474755.1. NCBI lineage: Eukaryota > Metazoa > Mollusca > Bivalvia > Mytilida > Modiolidae > Limnoperna > Limnoperna fortunei. The sequence goes on along the minus strand of OX104115.1, from coordinate 21,364,465 downwards.
ATATGTTAACAAGCCTAAAGACATATATAAGTGTATTCCTTCAGAGGAGGATTGTACATGCTATAGAAAACAGTGCCCTAGTAATGGTTGTCTGTCAGCAGGTAGGAGATTTAATTAAAATATTGGATTACTCTTACAGTATTTATACAATCTGATTAAAATCAGCTGTTATGTTCACTCCGAATATTCTAAAATGATGTCTTTCATGGGCTTTGAGAAAACATAATTTAGGGTGCTAAAAAGCATAGAGCATGCTATGACTTCACAATTAGAATTCCGACATTCATATGCTCAATTGAAAATTTCAAACTAGAAGAATGCATTTTTTCAATATTTTTTTTGCCTACAAGGTACGTATAACAATAAAAAACAATATTATTATTGAAAGTGTCCTCTTAGAGATACTTCAAAATTTTAAAACATTTGCTAGACATTAGAATGGAAATAGATTATTGCAATTGGGCTCTATGCAAATTAGAACATGGTCAGACCTTATATTTTGTCTTCATTTTATAGCTCGCTATCGCTCGGCATAAAATATTGACAAATATACGGCCTAATTTGCATAGAGCCCGCTTGCATTAATAATCTATTTCTTTACTTCGTTACTCCACCACTAATCTAGTATATGGAGCAAACATGACAACTGATTTAATAAATCAGATTGAGTATTTATATTTGGTTTCAGATGATGCTGTAAAAAACTTTTACTATCCAAAGATCATAATCATATATTTCACGTAAATAGAAAAACATAAGAATACACAATAAGAGTAATAAAAAATTTAACTACTGTACAAAGATAATGTAATGTTGTGGATAGAGCAAGCAAAACAAGAGGGAAACAAAGGTAAATATAAAAGTATAAAAATTATAGAAACCCTATACCAAACTGCAGAAATGAACATGGCCACAAGGTCTTCATGACACAAAACATGCTGACAGTTTTGTAATTAAAGAGAATTTATACAAATATTACTCGGGGGTGATTCATGTGTGTGTGTGTATGCCCTTAATAAAAAATTTTTGGAAACAATGTTTTGCATTTTGTTATCAGTTTGATGACCACTAAGCTGCTTTGAATTCAAATAATGATTTCAATCTTAAATGAACATTTGATCTATACACATTTTGACTTTGACATAGATTGACATCTATTTTTATGAGGGTTGATAAAAACAGATGTCAACCTATGTTAAAGTCAATAGTTGTATATTGTGTGCCTTGCAATCCATTCATGTCTTAATGATTTTAGTTATTTAGCCTACAGTCTGGTAAATTGGTAGATAATATGTTTTGTATGTTTAAATACCTATTTTACCGGTACATATATTAATACAAAATTATAACTTTTTCAGACTATTATTGCTTAGAAGATAATATTACACAGTGTTCTTCAATTTTTGATACTAGGTAGGTAACAGTTTACTGACAGCCAGAGACCCTGAAAAACCTGATAATCACTAATCTGAAGACAATCAATTTCACACTATCTTTGATAGGTTAAACTACTTGACAGAACTGTTTGTAAAATAAATAGATGAAAGTTAGCCTACTTCATATTAACATAATGGTAAAACCCGCAAAAATTAAAAACTGGAAAACTTTATGGATCAACTGTTAAAACAAGTGAAATCAAACTTTATATCATTACTTAATGACAGAAATGTTACTGCTGCCATAGTACCATTTTAGTTTTGTAATTGTCCCACTAACCATGCTAACGCCAACGGCAAAATTTTGTATTATTGCTGGTAATGTAGCAAACAAAAGAAAAATTCTAACTTCCATCTATTTACCTTCATGTATGGTATACATCTCTTGTATGTTATTTAAGCTGCAAACATTGCCAAATGTCCAGAAACGATCTTTATTAGAGAAATTTCTTTTTAATCTTTCAAAGTGCCATTTGTTGCTGCTATGATAAAACAAATTATTAGTTATTTTACCATAGTAGGGTTAATTTTGACTTAATTATAGTACAATCATGTTAATTTGCATAATACAACAAACATCCATAGTAATAGAACATAATTTATAACAGTTGATTCCAGTTAATCACATATCTGTTGATTGCATATTTCTCTTTTTTGCATAAGACTTTAAAAAAACCAAACCATTTCCAATATTTCCAAATAAAAAATTTCTGAATATTGCATGAAGAATATTAAGAAAATAAAAAATTCCTGTTAATTGCATAAGATTATCAAGAAGGAAAATAGCAAAGAAAACTGACTGAACAACAAGAGCCAAAATCAAGGGACAGTTACAAATTCAGATATAGACAAACGCAACACAAAAACCAAAAACACAAAAAACAGAAAAAGTGAACCCAATAAAAACCATGGGTGCACTCAAATGAAATTGACATATTCATTTCAAAAACTGACATTTTCTTAATGAGGTAAATAACAGTGTCTTACATATAGAACTTTCATAAAGCATGTTTTTACAACCTAATCTTTTATATAATAATTGTTGTTGTATCTAAGAATTAAGATAATATAAAAGAGTCACCTAAATGGTTTTATGGATCAATACAGCTTTTAATTAGACATAAAGTGAAAACTTTATATATATTCTGTTTAAAAAATGTCATTTTTGTTAATTGTACATTTCGATTAATTGCATATTTTTCTCTGACACATTGGTTATGCAATTAAGAGGAACACCTTCCCAAGATGCAACACACTATTTAGGGTTCTCAACCTTTTCAATTAGTTGATGTAACTAAACAGAGACACAAATGCAAAAACAGCAAAAAATGGTTAAATTTGTACCCTTGCAAAAAGTAATAGAAAATAAAAATGCAAGTAAATTATTAGTTCTACTTCATTCTTAATAAACACACAATTCAAACATGAAACCTGGTAACATTTTCATTTAAAAAATCATTTCATTTTCATTCTTGCGACGAACAGCATGGGCTTAGATCCAAAAGATCCACCGAGACGTAACTAGTACTTAGTATCATTAAAAACAAAGAAGATGGACACCAGACTGACATCATACTGCTAATTTTGCTAAGGCATTTAATAAAGTGCCCCACTCCACAAGCTGAACTATTATGGCATCCGCAACAACACCTTGGAATGGATTCAATCATTCTTATCCACAAATCAGACCCACTGGATGTGATATCTGGAGTGCCAAAAGGAACTGTACTACTTTTCCTGTCGTACATTACTGACCTGCCAGAAGCCACAACATCAAATGCGAGATTGTTTGCAGATGATTGCCTGCTGTTTCCGTGCATTAAAAAGGAAGACGACACACCAGCCCTCCAGGACGACCTATCATAACTTGAAGAATGGGAGAAGAAGTGGCAGATGAGTTTTCACCCAGAAAAATGCTCAGTAATTAGAGTCCCAGGAAAAGGTCAAGTATACTCGACCCCATACAAATTACACAATCACACCCTGGAAGTACAGTCGAACCTCGTTGTCTCGAACTTGGTTGACTCGATACCTCGGTTATGTCGATATAATTTTTAAGTCCCGGCATTTTTCCCATATCAACAATGCATTTCTTCCTCGGATGTGTCGATCTCGGTTGTTTCGATATTTCGCTTAACTCGATGGATTTTTGCAGTCCGGACAATATTAATTAGTGTAGTTTTAACCTCGTTGTCTCGAAGTTAATTTTGCTCTCGATAGCGATGTCAAAACTAACAATTTCATTTGTATTTTGTATTGTTACTTAATACGCGTCTGTTTATTTTAAACACCTGTCATTGAAAAAACACGTTTTTTGATTGGCTATTACAATTTGAATTGGCAATTTAATAAAACGAATTGGTAATCCAAGCGCAGGACATGCATTATTAAGGTTAATTGATGATCCGCTAATTACTGTCCGAATTATTTTGTCATGTTTAATTAAAAATGATAATTATTGAAAATTTCCTTTTGATCTGATCGATGATGTATGTGGTCGAGTTTCGTTTCTTTAAAGACATTCTGTTATTTTTGTTGACTTGTGTGTTGTCAATTACGTAAAAAACAACATGTATTGTTTCATTAGTTCTTTCGAACTCTAAGTTGATAAGTGTTTTCCTGAAATGTTTTTCCATAATTTAGTAATAAAGTTTATAAAATATGATTACACTATATATTAATTATTGTCGATTTATGTGAATGGCTAAAATACTTCATATATCGCACGCTACAAATACTGTGACACAACAAGTGCTGCTGATGTTCGAGACCAATATACATTAAATAAATACCGTTAGATTTAAAAAAAAATCACATAATGAAAATGACGTCACACCCTAAACTCGGTTGACTCGAACTTCGGATAACTCGATATATTTTTAACGGTCCCGCAAACTTCGACTTATCGAGGTTTGACTGTAGTAGACATGGGAAAATACCTAGGAGTCAACATCGGCAAAGACATCTCATGGGCCTCTCACATCGACCAGACCAGAGGCAAAGCCTCCAAGACCCTTGGCTTCCTGAGGAGAAACCTAGGTAGATGTACACCAGCAGTTAAGAGCACAGCTTACGGTACTCTAGTTCGACTAATCCTTGAGTATGCTGCACCAGTATGGGATCCCCACCAAATAACTCTGACAAAGGACATTGAACAGGTGCAATGAAGATCTGCCCGTTTTGTATACAACAATTATCACAACAACTCCCCAGGCTGCCTAACAGAGCTTCTAGAACGACTCCAATGGGAATCACTCCAGTGCAGACGATGGAAACAGAGTCTAGTCATGTGCCATAAGATCCAGCACCACATGTTTGTCATTGATCCTGACCTGTACTATTCAGCAGGAGACTCTAGAACTAGAGGTAGTCACAAACTCAGGCAAACCAGAGCCCAGCGTGATGTATACTACCATTCCTTCTTCCCCAGAACAACCAGAGAGTGGAACAAGTTACCAAAGACTGTAGTGGAGTTCGGCACGGTAGAGGACTTCCGGTCCAGGTTGAGCACCATTCCCTGGACCCCAGCTTACCTTGGATAGACAGACCACCTACCTCTGTTTTAGCTTGTTTCAGCTGTAGTTGTATGCATGTAGGTTTACTTCTTGTCAAAGAATTATATTTTTGTTACATTTTGACATTATAATACTTCTTAATTATTACACGACTAATATGTTGTTAAAAACCTGAAGTTTCACAATAATTCATTACAATAATCAACAAATCTTGCTATTTCCTTACTTTATACACTGTAAAGCAAAACGAACTCACCATTTGAAACTATGTGTCCCCTTTGAAGTTCATAAAACATTCACGAGCATTGTAGGCATTAAGCCAAATATTCTGATACTTGTCATTTTTTAGCTCACCTGACCCAAAGTGTCATGTGAGCTTTTGTTATCACTTTGCGTCCGTCGGCGTCGTCGGCGTCGTCGGCGTCATCGGCGTCGTCGGCGTCTGTAAACTTTTTACATTTTAATCTTCTTCTCTGAAACCACTTGGCCAATTGAAACCAAACTTGGCCATAATGTTCATTGGATGGACCTTTACAAAGTTTGTGTTTTTTATTTTGATTGGTAAACCAATATGGCCGCCACCTCAAGACTTAGTTTAACATAGGACCCTATGGGAAAAAAGTTAAAAAGGGCTTCTTCTCTGAAACCGTTTAACCAATCAAAACAAAACTTACTAGCAATATTGTTTGGATGGTCCTCTATAAAGTTTGTGTTTTAGATATGAATTGGAAATTCAAAATGGCCGCCACCGCAGGACTTAGTTTAACATAGAACCCTATGGGAAAAAGTTTTAAAAGGCTTCTTCTCTGAAACCGGTTAATCAATGGAAACAAAAACTTACTAGCAATATTGTTTGGATGGTCCTCTATAAAGTTTATGTTTTTTATGGCAATTGGAAATTCAAAATGGCTGCCACCGCAGGACTTAATTTAACATAGGACCCTATGGGAAAAAGTTTGAAAGGCTTCTATTCTGAAACCGGCCAACCAATGGAAACAAAACTTACTAGCAATATTGTTTGGATGGTCCTCTATAAAGTTAATGTTTTTTATCCCAATCGGAAATTCAAAATGGCCGCCACCGCAGGACTTGGTTTAACATTCAACCCTATGAGAAAAAAGTTTAAAAGGGCTTCTTCTCTGAAACCGTTTAACCAATCAAAACAAAACTTACTAGCAATATTGTTTGGATGGTCCTCTATAAAGTTTATGTTTTTTATGGCAATTGGTAATTCAAAATGGCCGCTACCGCAGGACTTAGTTTAACATAGGACCCTATGGGAAAAAGTTTTTAAAGGCTTCTTCTCTGAAACCGGTTAATCAATCGAAACAAAAACTTACTAGCAATATTGTTTGGATGGTCCTCTATAAAGTTTATGTTTTTTATGGCAATTGGAAATTCAAAATGGCCCCTACCGCAGGACTTAGTTTAACATACGACCCTATGGGAAAAAGTTTTTAAAGGCTTCTTCTCTGAAACCGGTTAATCAATGGAAACAAAAACTTACTAGCAATATTGTTTGGATGGTCCTTTATAAAGTTTATGTTTTTTATGGCAATTGGAAATTCAAAATGGCCACCTCCGCCGCAGGACTTAGTTTAACAGAGGACCCTATGGGCAAATAAAAAAAATCTTCTCTATACAACTGGTTAACCAATGAAACAAAGCTTTCTAGTAATATTGTTTGGATGGTCCTATTTAAAGTTTATTGAAAATTACAGGACTTACTTTAACATCAGGGAAATGCCATCTTCCTTGCCTATAAAATCAGGTGAGCGATACAGGCTCTTAAGAGCCTCTGGTTTAGATTTCATGTACTGATTTCTTTTCCTTTAATTCAAGTTTATCACCAATGGCAGAAAGTTTGCCAAGAACAACAGTAGATATAACAACACAGTTAAAAGGTAATTATTATGTCGGAGACCTATTGTTTTTATCCTGTCTGTCTGTCCATCACAAAGCACAAATTCATTCTGCTCAACTCCTCAGAAACTACTCAACCAAATTTTGTGAAACTTGGTATGTAATATTTTCAGCTAACCAGTAGAGCCATTGCCATTACCTAGTGTTTGTTGTCATAATCATCTTTCATTATCCACTTTACAAATCTTTTCCTCAAAGATCACTAAATGTATTGCTTTGAAACTTTGCACCCATCTACAAAATGTGCTCAAATCATGGCTGCAGACTAATAAACATTGCCACCATAGCTAAAATAGAACAAGTTTGTGAAAATAAGGTTTTTGGTTTATAGTTTAAAAGATATAACAGATGCAGAAAAACTTCTTCAGCATCAAAAGCTGTACAAAACTCTTCATTGAGTCAAAGTTTTATGTAGACCATTTGATAGAGTTTTTGACCCTTTATTGTCAAAATTTAAGAGTTTTGCCTTTTTTCCCTCAAAATCATGAAAATTATTAGTATGAGAAAAGGTTAGCATTGCTAAATTGTTTGGCTCTATCACAGCTACAAAACTGACTTCAAGAATTTCTCATGAACCCGTGTAGGGGTATTCCCCTTGGACAATTTTTTTATATCAATTTTGATTGATTTTCAAAATCCTCTAAAACCATTGAAAGAACTACACACATCATCTTTAGGATATCCTCTACCAAAATTGCACAAATCATGACGGCTGACCAACCAACCTGGCTGACTTTTCTAAAAATAGAAGTGGGGGGTTTGAAGCTATGGTTCAAGGTATTGTTTTTGGCTTATAGTTCAAAAAATATTACAGATACAGGAAATCAGAAGTGAACCTATTTCTTTAGCATTAAATGTGTTAAATACTTTCCAGTGGTTGAAGTTGTATAACGATGCCTTATAGCAGTTATTGTCCCTAAATTGTCAAAATTGTTCATTTTTCCTCAATATCTTAAAACAGTAAGAGCTAGAGGAAATCTTTTCCATACAGAATTATTCAGCTCATCAAGATTTACAAAAATGATTATTGGTGCATAAGTGTTGGAGTTATTTCCCTTAAAATGTCAAAATTAAAAACATTAATGATTAGTGTTGGGCAATCCTTTATGGAAAGAAAAGCTGGATAAAAAAAAGAAGAATTACATAGTTGTTCTAATTGGTTTCAGGTTCAGCTGAGCAATCAAGGCACCTAGGAGCCTCTGGTTGTTATTGTCGCCGCCTCATAGCAATAGTAACAAAAATGGGGATCAAGTGCCAGATTCAATTTTAATTAGAGTGACTGAAATTCGAAATCTGTTTTGTAGCCTAGGAATTCCCTAGCTAAGTTTGTCAGGGTTTCGTGGTTACATGAGGACACAGAACCCTGACTTGTGAGGATGTCTTCTCCATGCAACTTATCCAAATGGAACTAAACTTGCAGGAATGTTTATTAGTTGGTGTATTGTTTGTTTGTTTGAATGAAGATTAACGCCATTTGCAGCAATTTTTCAGCTATTACATGGCGTCCAGTTTTTATTGGAGGAAGAAGCCGGAGTACCTGTAGAAAACCCTCTACCTTCAGTAAGAAATCTGGCAGTCCTTGTCATTTAAGGTTGGAGTCAATACACCATGGCCACTGAGTGAGACTTGAACCTACAACCTCATTGTTGACAGGCTTGTGATCAATAGTAGACAAACTACCTGAACCACTAGGCCCACCTATTGGTTGGTTTAAACAAAGTGTGCAATTTTGGTGTTGAATGAATATTCAGAATAGCTTCCAGAGCCATTAAGGCATTTAAGGTGTAGGACCACCAAATACTGGGAACCAGTCCTGAGGTTGTACTTAAAAGTAGTGCTATTTAAAAATAGCTGCTCACTTTTATAATTATAACTTTTAAACCATAATAGATATTGGACCAATTTTGGTATTTTTGGAAAGCTGAATAATTCAGGAAACAAAGAGGATAAAGTTGATCTGATGTGTACTAAAGATAAAAATTATGCAAGTCATTGGATGACATACACTATTTTGGGTCTGAACTTGATAGTAAAATGTAGTTTTTTTCAGTGTGTTGACTTCCGGTTGGTCAAGCGTTCTAATATGCCATGAAAGTGGTGCTGAAATTTTGAGAGAATACTTAGGGGTAACATGTTGTCATGTGACAGGAATATTTCTTTATTTGAAACAAAGGTAAAATGTTCAGAAAAAAGTTCAAAATCAACAATTTTATATAGCCGAAGAGGCGATAAACAATGCTGGTCCTACCCCTAGTTATTGGTTGAAATTAAAAAAATCTTCTGACAAACCACTGGGCAGCAACATAGTTTGTTTTTCCTATAAACATGATAAACATTAAAAACTAATAATGCAGAAATGAAGCCAGTATAGTTATCTTACAATTTTGTGTTTTTCATGCCAATTAGAAATGTAGCATGGCTGTCAGATCTGCTAATGCTTTTGATAGGCTAGAATTTTAAAATTCTTCTGACAAACCACTTTCCAGAATGAATTGTGGTACTGTAGAAATTTACCTCAGATGACCTACTACAAATTTCAAGATTTTTGTGTGGATCCTAAACCCAAGAAGGATGATACCATTAAGCTAAGCTACCATAGGACCTTGTGGGAAATACGTTCAAACAGCTTCTTCTTAGACACCTTCTACCTTAAATATTTAAAATGAGAATTTGCAAGAAAATTCTACCAAAGTTTTTTTATGGTACATTTTCGCAAATCAGGTGAGCATTATCATGATTATATGCTCTTGAAAATCTCAAGTTTATATAAGTTTTCCCGATTCAAATTAAGAGATTATTTTGGAGGAGTTTAGTACCAAAAATTACCATTTTGTTATGAATTTTATTAAGGATGAAAAAATCTACATTTAATTTATGTAATTCTTCTAATTACATTTTGTGATTCCAGTTTTCCCATCACAGATTGGGTACTTTGGCTTCCTCCCATTAAAAAACTGGATGGCATGATATAGCTGCAAAATTGCTGCAAGTGACTTTAAACAACATTCAAACAAACATTTTTGGCCGGATTTCACGGGTTATAATACGGTTAATGTCTGTCTGGCGAGCAGGGAAAAAATTTTCGTAACACTACTGATCAAATTCTCTTGAAATTTGTTATGCAGCATCAGCATGACCTCCCATTGTTTAATGTAATCCCCCCATTTCTGTCTTTGAAGGATTTTCTTAATTTTGTTATGATTGTAAGCATTTGCTATGCAAGGGAAAGAAAAATAGAGGTCTTTAAATTTTAATTTCTTTTTTTTATACAATATAAAAACAATATATTTTATATAACAATATTTTGTACTTTCATTTTAATATTTATGCTCTATTTTTAACTTCATAATCTATATTTATATTTATATGTCGTCGTAACTACAATTGTTCATTGTTGCGTCACTTTTGTCAACCTGAAAAAGCATATAAGCCTGTTATTTTTATGTAATAATTGTCCTGAATACGGCAGGCAACTGCCGAAACTAGTCGAACAAAATAAACATCGACTTTGCATCCTACGAAGTGTTGTTGTCAATTCCTTAATAGTTTCTTTTTTTTTTATAAAATAACTAGTTAGAAACTAGTCAAAATTCCGGGTTTTTTTTTCTGAATTACCTTCCTTGTTAAAAATTTTGTCTATACTAAACTTGTTTCACTTTATTTCAAAACTTATAATAAATTAATAAAGGTATAGGTATGCCTTTCTTACATATTTTAAATTTTGGTAGAATTAAAGGATAAATAATAAATTTTAAGATAATTTTACCAGCAATTTATTATTACTTGATGCATAGACAGATGATGTGCTGTGCATTCTTTGGTTGTTTGGAATCTACGGGACAATATTTGTTCACATTTCTTAATTTTTAAAATAACTAATCCCAGTGGAAAATCCTAACTCCCCTGTTCCTGAAAAAAAGGGCATGATTTGTTGTTGGAGTTGTTATTAAAGGGTTTCATGAATAGAGGTTATGTCTTAGTCTTTGAAGGGACCTCTATGGCCGAGTGGTTACGGTAGTTCGTCTGCCATTGATCCATGTGTCTGTCAACACTGAGATTGTTGAGATTGTGGGATCGAGCCTCACTGCAGGCAAGGTGCGTTCGACTACAATCTTCATTGACAAGGATTGCCAGTTTTCCTACCGAAGTTCGGTGGTTTTCTCTGGCTACTCCGGCTTCCTCCCCCAATAAAAACTGGAAGCCATGATATAGCTGAAAAATTGTTGACATTGGCGTTAAACAACATTCAAAACAAACAAACAAATCTTAGTCCTTGAAGTTCTGTTATTACAGAATATGCTGCATGACATTAGGAGTAATCACTGTTTGTTGTACATCAGCTTATCTCTATATCTCTATGAGTCATTCTGAATGAATTCATTTCCACCTTCAGCAATTGTTCAGCTGTATCGTCATCTAGGTTATATTGGAGGAGGACTTAAGTACAGGCAAAAACCCTTGACCTTCTGTGGGTAAACGTCTAAGTATTGTGACAACCATATAATATTTCTATCCAGCGGATTTCTGAAACATAATATAAATTTTTATATATACGTCTACAAATTAAGCCCAACACTGTTAACAATGTCAAATGTTAGTTTACCTTCAGCGGGATTCGAACTCGCACCCTTGTGACACTGTGGCACCAAATCACTAAATCACCTGTACTATGTCCAGCGGTCTAGAGTCTAGACCCCTCGGCCAAATCCACTATATATAATAATATATACATGTATCTTATTCCAGGTCCTTTAAAAAAGGCATATGTAAAGGAATTTTTTACATTGCACCATGTTTTCATTTTTTATTGAATCAAATATGATTCTTTCCTTTTTTATTTCTAGGTCAGATTGAACTGTATCATTCCAAGAGTGTGTCCCTACCCATAGTTCTGCTCTTTGTATGTGGTAAGTGCAAAGATATGTAAGGCTTGCTAATAAAAAGAAATACTTTCATGAAAAGCAAACCAATTTCAGTGTAGAATCTTCAGTACTGTGGTTTAATTTTATGTCATTGTTAGCAACTTTTTTAGTTGAGGTAAAAGTCATTTCCATTTCATGGTTTTATTAGCTCACCTGACCAGAAGGGTCATGTGAGCTATTGCCATCACTTGGCGTCCGTCGTCGTCCGTCGTCGTCGTTAACTTTTCTTAAAAAATCTTCTCCTCCAAAACCACTGAAGGGATTGCTTTGAAACTTTGCACACATCATCAGTAAAATGTTCTCTACCAAGTTTGCACAAATCATGGCCTCAGACCAACCAACATTGCCGCCGTGGCTAAAAATAGAACAGGGGGGGGGGGGTCAAAATACAGTTTTTTGCTTATAGTTAAAAAAATATAACAGATACAGGAAAACGGAAAAGACCTTCTTCTTTAGCATCTAAAGCTCTACAAAACACTCCATTGGGTCAAAGTTGTATGATGACTCCTTGTAGGAGTTATTGTCCTTTGTCAGAATTGATGATTTTTGCCATTTTTACCTCAAAATCTTGAAAATTATTAGAACTAGAGAAAAATTTATCATTGCTTAATTGTTCTGCTCTATGAGGGCTACAAAAATGACTTAAGGGTCAAGATTGTCTGATTAACCGTTTAAGAGTTATTCCCCTTGAACTGTTTTTTTTTAATTGGTTTTAATTGATATTTTAAAATCTTCTCTGAAACAACTGAAAGTACTGCTTTGAAAGTTTGTACACATCATCCGTCAAATTTCCTCAACCAAGTTTGCACTAACCATGGCTGCAGATTAACCAACATGGCCACCATGGCTAAAAATAGGACGGAAAAGGGGGGGGGTTAAAATACAGTTTTTGGCTTATATTGAAAAAAGTGTAACAGATACAGGAAAACTGAAGAGACATGCCTTCATCTGCATCAAAAGCTCTACCAAACACTCCATTGGGTTGAAGTTGTATGATGACTCCTTATAGTAGTTATTGCCCTTTAATTGTCGAAATTGATTATTTTTGACATTTTTGCCTCAAAATCTTGAAAATTATTAGAACTAGAGAAAAAGTTAGCATTGATTAATTGTTCTGCTCTATGAGGGCTACAAAAATGACTTTTGGGTCAAGAATGTCTGATGAACCGTTTAGGAATTATTTTCCTTGAACACTTTTTTAATCAATTTTACTTGATTTTAAAAAATCTTCTCCTCTTTAACCAATGAAAGGACTGGTTTGAAACATTGCACACATTATCTTTAGGACGTCCTCTACCAAAATTGTGCAAATCATGACACCTGACTACCTACATAGCTACGTTGGCTTAAAATAGAAAAAATGAAAAAAGTGTGGGGGGGGGGGGGGAGTCGAGAGTGTTTTCGACTGATAGTTAAAAAAGTATAACAGGTACAGCAAATTTGAAGTGAACCTCCCTTCTCCCTCTAAGCATCAAAAGCTCCTCCTTATATAGGAGTTATTTCCCTTCAAAGGTCCAAATTAAAGATTTTTGCAGAAGTGTTGGGCAATTCCTTATAGCAAAGAAAAGCTGGATAAAAAAGGGTTGTTTGGTTTCAGATTCAGGTGAGCGATACAGGCTCCTGGGAGCCTCTAGTTATTTGACTTTATCAGAACAACCGGAAAATAGTATCTCAGTGAGTACTAAAAATTGTGGCATTTTTGTTCTTTTATAAATCCAATAAAATGTTGGCTCACAAACATAAATACAACTTAATCCACAGTATATGCCAAAAGAGTAACAGAAGACTCGAGCACATTAATTGATCATATATATGTTAGTGATCTGAAGATGGTTTTGGACTCATATGTAGGCAGTTCTGCTGTAAGTGATCATTTCCAAATCAGTTTAATTAGAAAAGAAAGAATTGCTAATATGAAAAAGACCCATTCAACTCTAACCTACAGAAATTATAAACATTTTAATGAAGACTCATTTCTAAATGATTATCTCACCCACGGGTTGAGATAAGGATATCTCAACCGGCTAAAAATAGGTACCAAATCTGTCTCATTAGTGAGAAAATAAAGACTCAAAAAACCTATGGAAATGTCTGCATAGTTTGAATCCTAATGTAATGGTTACTCCAATTGAAATAACAAATGAAGATGGTGCTAAGATTGTAGATAAAGAGCAAATTGTAAATACTTTTAATGACTATTTTACCACATGTATTGAAAATTTAAGGAAACAAGCCAAACCGTCAATATGCAATTTTCGTGAACTCAAAAAATAGATACAGGATAAGTTTTTGCTTTCCACACTTAAAAAAATTTGATATTCCTCCTGTAAAAACTTATGAAACATATGAAGCACTGAATAAATTAGATATAAATAAATCCTCAGGCCATGACAATATAGGACCTAAAATATTAAAATTATGTCCACATATAATTGCACCCTGTCTTACATATATATTTAATAGGATGATTGACACAGGCATATTCCCAAATTCACTCAAGATTGCAAAGGTTTTGCCAATTTACAAAAATGGTCAAAAAGATTTGGTATCTAACTTAACAGGCCTGTCTCAGTACTGCCTACACTGTCAAAAATAATAGAAAGGCACATTTCAAATTATTTATATGATTATTTGTCTAAATGGAAACTTTTACATCCAGCACAATCTGGATTCAGGCCTTATCATTCCTGTCAGACTGCTCTTGTAAATCTAATTGACAAGTGGTTGTATGAAATGAATAATGGTAACACCAACCTTATTGTATTTTTAGACATTAAAAAGGCTTTTGATGTAGTTGATCATGACATATTTTGTAAAATAATAGAGATATATGGATTAAGTAATATAACAGTAAAATTATTTAAATCCTATTTAAATGTAAGAAAACAACAAGGAAATATTCTTAATACTCCCTCTTTACAAAAACATGTGAACTTTGGTGTTCCACAAGGTTCAATACTAGGCCCTCTACTATTTGTTTTATATATAAATGATCTCCCTCTGCATATACACAATACTAATGTTGATTTATATGCTGATGACACAACCATTCACATATCTGGGAGATTAATATCAAGGGTTTACAATTAGAGATACAAGATGATCTAAGAAGAATTGAAAATTGGTGCTACAATAACTATATGTTCATAAATACTTCTAAGAGTAAATGTATGTTAAACAGGACTAAACATAGTCTAACAACAGTTCAACATCCCACATTATATGTTAATGATGCAGTCTTAGAATTTTCATCCTGTGAAAAGTTACTTGGTGTCAAAATTGATGACACAGTGAGTTGGAAAGCCCAAATCGATCATGTATGCTCCTTCATATCTTCCAGACTATATCTTCTGACAAAGATTAAGAAACATTTAAATATAGAGACAAGGAAAACTTTTTATAATGGCTATATTCTCCCACTAATTGATTATTGTTGCATAATATGAAGTGGTTGTGGGGTTGATGGGCTAGAAAGATGTTTAAAACTTCCAAAAAGATCTGTTCAGCTGATTCTAGATAAGGAACCTACATGTCCATCAAGTCCATTGTTAGTGGTTGGTACAAGAATAGAATATCATAAGTATCTGTTAGTTTATAAATGACTCAATGGAGAAGCACCAGATTATTTAACAGAAAAATTTAACTATGTAGCAGAAAAGAAACCATATTCAATAAGAAATGCAACACATGGAGATTTGACTATTCCTAATATTAAAACTGATCTGTTTAGAAATTCATTTGCATATTCTGGTTCTATTTTGTGGAACAAACTACCAATTTCCATTCGAAATGCAAGGATACCAATATATTTAAAATCAATGTTAAAAAATATCGTTAGAGTTCAGAATTAATGTCATGATCAACAAAAACTAATAATAGACATTGGTATTTATGTTTTTTTACATTTATTTCAGTATTTTCTGTATTACAGTTTTATGTTTATTTCTGTATTTTCTATAATTTCTATGCACCGTCTGAGGGCCTCAGGGAAGATTAGTTTGTAGACTATCTGTGTTACCCTCTTGAAATATTTTCAATTATCATTATTATTATTATTATTATTATTATTATTATTATTATTATTATTATTATTATTATTATTATTATTATTATTATTATACATTCAACCCTAATTTTCTATTTACAACTGTATTTATCCTAAAAGTGATAAGAAAAAATGTATATGCAATATGCCTTGTTATTATTTTTTTCAGCTTTAACAGCTGTTGTGATATTTTACAGAAGTAAGTTTATTATTTAATTCCATCACAGATATTACGTTCCATCGACTATAAACTTTATTGGAGAGGACTACCTAAGAAACAATCTTACTTGTGTCCAATCCCATATGCTTTTTGGCAATGAAATATGTTTAAACTAACTATATTGTGAGATGTTACCATGATTTACTTTACATATTTCAGTCTTACCTGAAATCAAGGGCTGCAATTAGTGCAGTTATATCAGCTGAAATTTCTGAATAATAAAATCCTAAACACCATGGAAACAATAAGTGTAACAATAATGTAACCTATGAATCATAAATTTTCTAACTTGACAGATACAGACCCACTAACATGATTCTCTTGTTATTTCTAGAAAAGTGGCAAATAATTCAGTCAAAGTTTGGGTCGAAACTAGTGTCACTGCTTTACCCCAATGGTAAGTGTTTAAATTGAAATAAAATATTGACTTCAAAGTGGTAGTAAAATTAAAGCAATGAATAAAACAACTTCACTTGAGGTGTTTAAATTATGTATGACAAATTTGTTGCTTGGCCAAAGAAAGGTACAACTGAGATATTGCTGTTGTTCACTTTTAATGTCAGTGGCAATCTCCTTCTTTAAGAAAGCTAGGAAAAACAAACTTGTATGATTTGTATGGTCCTTAGATGGTCCCTTTTATAATTTCTATCAGAGGGCCTCGCAACACCCATGAACATGCAAAAATAACCACCTACACCAACCTATTACAGTATTGTCTACTTTTGTTTAAATGTTATGGCTTCCTGTTCACATGTTAGTTAAAACAGATATTTTTGGTTTCATTTCATTGTTTGTGTAAAAATATCTTTGAAATCTGTTGTTACATGGTGCTGTATTAAAATAACACATACAATAATTGACGTAAAGGCCTGAATAATGATACGGCATATTCTGTTTAGTTTTTTATTTGCTGGTGTTTGTTTTCTAAATGCTTTTGGTCACATATGTGTTTCTTAAGTATCAGTTGCTATCACTGTAAAACACAATGTAAAATTAATCTTATTATCTCCAGTAGCAGTAACTTAGAAACATAAGTTATCAACTGATCAACAGAGCAATAAAATTAACATGCATATATCAGTTTAAATGCTTTCACTTGAAAAATTTATTGGAAAACATTGATCAGTATTTTCAATTTCAATATTTTCAGTATTTACTAGAGTGTTTCAAGAGAGTGGAGACCATCTCTATGTAAAAATAATAGGACACTGGAAATCATTAAAAATGGCAATGGACCCCAAAGAGCTTATTCCTCAATTAAACAAAGAAGGTTTGGTTGGCCAGCCAGAGATTGATGAACAGGAATACAAGTCACAAGATTGGCAGAAAACCTATAGTTTAATTAAAGTACTGAAGGCCTGTAAACAGGACAAAAATGTAGACAAATGTTTTAGAATTATGACAGCACAGAGCAAGCTTGATGAAATTCTAAGAAGACCTATGCAAGTACCAAAATGGCACAAGCGAGGTAAGTCAAATAAATCAGTTAGTTGTAAAGATTTCTTGTGAAGCATGTCACTTATTTGCACCAATCATTTGAACCATGAAAGGAAATGGTCATGTGAGCTATTGCAATTGTGATTATGCCATTAGCATCATAAATCTTCATACCTTTGAATCTTCTTTCTGAGGTTGCAAGTTCCAGTCTGCCTTTGGAATGATGTTACTGATTTAACATTTGTTATCGAGGATTATGGCAGAACAAGGGTTTTTACTGGGTACTCAGGCGGCATTTGATACCATGACATGGTTGAAAAATTCTTGGGTGAATTAGATCTGTTCAAATTACATTGTTTCTGCTAATGAAAGTACCACAGTGGAAGTAAGTTAGGAGGGCCCTGCCACTTAGTGGCGGAAGCCCTATATTGATCAGTCTGTCCATCCATCCGAAACTAATCCTGTCCATGCTAAAACTTTTTATTCTAATATGACGTCCTGCTTTAGCTATGTAAACAAAGCTGTGTCAAAATTCCAATAAGTTTACTTCGCACATGCGTAAACTGCGTGTTAAGAGTAAATGTAAAAACTGACTTACAAATGCCGTTTGTTATGTGTTATCCATAATTATCGTTATTGTTAATAATTTAGTTACTTTTAGTCTGAATTCTGAGATTTATATGATTTAAACTACTCCCGATACATTATTTTTTTTTACAATTCTACATTCGAATTAATATGACGTCACAATTAGAATTCCGACGTCATATTACGCTGAACTGAAAATTTCAAACTGGAACGATGCAATTTCGTTAAGATTTCTCAATATTTTTGTTTAAAAGGTACGTACATTCAATAAAATGACGAGAAAATATGTTTATGTCAATTTTATTTGCTTTAACATACTGTTTTAAGATATATCGTATTAGTTTCAAAAAAACAATATTACCACTGAAAGCGTCCTCTTAGAACCGCTTCGAAATTTTAAAACATTTGTTAGACATATTAGAATCGAAATAGATTATTGCGAGCGGGCTTTATGTGAATTAGAACATGGTCAGACCTTATATTTGTCTTCATTTTATACCTCGCAAATATAAGGTCTGACCATGTTCTAATTCCCATAAAGCCCGCTCGCAATAATCTATTTCTTAAATCTTTTAAGGTAGGCATTTGATATTCGGTATGTGGTTAGATAATATCAAGTTGATGTGTCACGTACCATGGTTGATGACTTTTGACCTTGACCTCAAGGTTGGCAGGGTCCACAGAGATGGATACCATCTCAATGATATCTAGTTAAATTGAAGGTAAAATCTATAATATTTCTAAAAGAATTGTAAGTGTTAGAAGCAGAATATTTGTTCAATCAATAACTTGACAAGTTTTTGTCTCACCTGCGACAAAAGTTGCAGGATGTTAGACATATATATGGATTTCTGGTGGCAGCAGCATTGGTGTTAACACTTGACACTGCCTGCAAAGACACTGTCACAAAGTGAATGAGAAGAGCAATAAAATTAATTTTAAAATGTAGACCTAAAAAATTAGATATGGACAAAAAATATAACTTTTTTTTAATTACAGCAAAAATTGCAAATTCTTGCAATCTCTGAAACTTTCTGTTTAAAAACTGTTTCAACTATATATTGAAGGAGAAAGCCAGATTGTAGGAGTCTTAATAATTGTCAATCAAGATTGAAGTTGAGCACACCCTGGCAGCAATAAGATTCAAACAAGTGCTGACAGGCATTCGATCAATAGTAGATGAATACTACCTTAACCACTCGGCAACTTAAGCAATGGAGTATTACAGAAATAAATTACACGTATTTTAGATTTGAATATTTTAGAAGCTTTTGCCATCACTTACATTTATAGGGAGACATTTACATATATGTACATGTATTTGATGCAAGTTATATTCCAAACATATAACAGGTGCGATTTTTATGTCTGAAATGGGCAGCAGCAATTTTGTCTTATTTTGTATTGTTGCACTGAATGGATTTTGATGGACTCTTTGTCACATAGTGCTATTGTACACCTGATATTTTAAATTTTGATTGGAATGATATTTAGGATTTTCCATAGCAAACTTTGACTTGCCATTCTTTGATTCTATCTCTTATCCACAACTACTTGCACCACTGAGTAGGATTTGATGAAACTTTTGCAGAATCCTTTGTCATATGGTGGAATTGTGCACCTGATTATTTACAGTTTGAGCAAAACGATTTTTGGAGTTTCCAACAGCAAAGCCCTGGACATTGCCATTCAAGACATAGGGGAGTTGGGGCTATCAATTCTGAGGATTGCAAAGTTTTTTTCTAGTCTTTTAAAATTATATCTAATATGTTTCTAAATTTACCTGATTTATTTTACATTGGTTTGTTTTATTGCCTGTCAAGCATGAGGCAGGAATCTCATTTCATAATTGCGAAGCAACCTTTCCTTCGGTGCAGTCTGCACTTTGATTCTGGTCCAGTGACTACATTAAAGTTTTTGGTTTTAGTCAGTTCATCAGTTACGATGCATGGTAAGATAATGTTTGGATTATAGGTTGCTGATGAGTAGTACATTACTGTCCAGTAGTTGTCACCTGACCTTGACCTCAATTTCACGGTCCAGTGGCTACAGTAAAGTTTTTTTATTATCGGGGATGGCCGTTCCTCTGTAACCATGCATGGTAGTATAACAATATTTGGTATATAGGTTGCTGATGAATAGGTCATGACTGTCTGGTAGGTGTCACCTGACCTTGATCTCAATTTCACGGTCGACTGCGTTAAAGTTTTTGTATTAACACAGTTCCTCTGTAACCATGAATGGTAGGATGACAATATTTCTTAGACAGGTTGCAGCTGAAGAGTACATGTCTGTCTGGCAGGTGTCATCTGACATTGACCTCAATTTCATGGTCCAGCGAATACGTTAAAGTTTTTGTGTTAGGTCAGTTTCTCTGTAACCATGCATTCTATTACGTCATTATCACTTCCGTTCTAAAATGAGATAGTGCTACGCATGTACAACTTTCAGTGTGCTTGCATCTTTCAAACTGTTCGGACGTGGTTCAAACTTGTTGTATAAATTTTACAACCTTTTATTAGCAGCCACTTTGTTAATCTATTTGACAATATTTATTTAATTGTCAACGAGGTTGGCTTGAATATTGATATAATTAAAAATAAAGTTACGTGGTAACATTTTTGTTTACATTTAAGACAACTTTACAACATTTGTCGTAAATTTGATATAACTGCCATAAATCGTCATTTTGCACGAGAAATCATGGCAGAGAAAATGGTATCTGTAGGCTGTTCAATAGACATTTTGACATTTAAGATAATCTAATGGAAATTGTTGTTACTGATTGATATGTCCTTACCATTTAATTATCTATCGATATTTTTCATTGGATAGTCTATGGTCCAATCAAAAATGTCCATTTTCTATTTTCAAAAACCGATTGTGATTAAAGGGAGGTAACCATAGTTAAAATTTGTATTTTTGTGTACTATGGGAGATAACTCTAATTTAACTTACCACACTTATTATTTTATAGTCTGTTTTTCATAAGTTAAGCAATTCTTTGTTTGCAATGTTTTATTTATCTGTAAAATAAATAAATATATATACATAAATAAATAAATTAATGAATAAATTAATGAAATTAATGTTCATTGCAAAGTATACCTATATCAATATCAGATTTACATGTACCCTGCAAACACGTTCCAAATTAATTCATTGATATTAATTTATTTCTACTAAACTGTTACCTGGCTGTATTATAAATTGATTGCAATAAATGCCATAATTGTTTAGGTTATACATACCAAGAAAGTATAAAGTTCCTGCTTTATAGTCACTTGTAAATTCTACTAGTGTTAACAGGTATTCATCATCATCATCATCATCATCATCATCATTAACATCAACATCATCACCATAGTATTTTACCTGTAAAATCAATGTAAATATTATACACTAATAAAAACTTTATATAGAGAATTTAGCATAAATTAATAGACATAAGCATAAGCAAATGGCAATAAAAGTTTAATTATAATTGCAAAAAGCATAAAGCATTTAACAAATATTTTATTAGTATTCAAGCTTTTACTAAAACTAATGCTATTTAAAAAGAGTACATGTAAATCACAAATAACTGTCATGCTCCTTCAATCCCATCCCTACCAAGCTACTGATATATAACATGGATTGTTTATGTTTTCATTTTATCAATATCCCAGCTAAATATTATTGCAAAGCAACACATTTAAACAAAAGTTACACCATACCCATAATAAACAGAAACAAATAGCATGCAATAAATTATTAGATTAAAAACATATTTAATTGGCTAACACTTGTACTGCTGTCTCATGCCATGCCTGTTATTATAGTTTTAGATTATGGATAACAAATAAATCATATTTTAGTGGGGCCAATGTATTGAGAAGAACAAAAAATTCACCAGGTAATTTATTGTTTTTATTTTTTTTTTGAGGAATGGTGAACCAAGAGGTAAGATGTGTAATAAACTTAGAACAAAACTGTGATGTGGGTTCTCAGTTAATGAACTGTCAAATGAAGTAATATATACACCTTAAAAATATCATTTTCAAAGGAAAGGACTTTCCCATTATACTGTGAATCTAGGCCTGTTATTTGGTCTGTCCAGATATGGCAGAAGTTTTTTCCTATAAGTGAAGTTGGATCTTTAAACAGGTCCATGTCAATGTCTTGTTTCACTTGTAATATTTTAAGTAAATTCTCTTTTAATTGTTCCACATTAAATAATTTTCCTTTTGTGCTGAATTGGAAAAGTGATTTTTCTTGAAACTTTCTACTTAAAAGCTCTTTGTGGATATTAATTTGTTTTTTAATGCCAGCACCTGATCTTTTTTGGTTTTGAACATGCTTAATTCAGTGTTAATTTCATTTAAATTCTTCCAGATACCGTTGTCAGTAATTGTTTTTAATATATCATTTTTGCGCTGTAGTCTTTTTCTATCAATTTCAAATTTATTTAGAATTCTTTCATCAATAATTTGTTACCTTTGTTCCTGTAGATGTTTTTATTAACCTTTACCATTCCCAACACATTTTTTCCTTTCACTTATTGCAAGATTAATTATATTTTCCTTTTCAGTTTCATTCTTTTCATTCAACCATTTGTCGGTGTTATTTGAAGAATGTATTAAACAGTTTTCTATGGATTCTGTTGTGTATGGGCCACTATGCAGTTTATTGTCAAGCCTGGCAAATAATCTTTCTATTGAAATATTGTTTGGTGGGCAGGTTTTAAACTTGTTCATAATAATGTCTGATGATTGAAAATATTTTCCACCATCCAAAAAATCAACAAATAATTTCTCTCATTTAATTTTTAATGCTGTTGCCAAACGTCCAAGAATAAGTGTTGTTATTTCATCTAAATTTTCATTTTGAGCAAATAATAAAGCTGAAACTGGTGATAAAGAAAGTTCAGGTCCTGGTAATAGCTTAATTTCATTATTAAGAAGTAAGTGTGGATTTTGAGAAGAAGAATCTAAAAGCTTTATTATTCGGCGGTATATGAAGCCCATGTCAATTGCTGAAATTTCATCATTTGAAGCTATTTTCCAATATGGTTCTGTAATAATTTCACAAATAATTCAAGTGCCCTACATATATATGTACAAAGAAGATGTTTGTTTTCCAATGATATAACAATAACATTCTGAATAAAATTTAAAGTTGATTTTGAACTTTTAAAATAGGTAATTAAATGTTTAGCTAAGTAAAATGTTCCTCTAGCATTATAAAATACAGTGTTAAAACGGTTGCCACGGAAATTAACTATGGGTATATCTAAAACACCAACTTTCTTTAAGTAAATGGATGCTAAAAGAGGATCTCCAGATCCATCTTTATAAAATAGTTTAGATACATATTTCAGTAAATTTACAGTTGCTGTTTCCTTCCCAGACTTTTCAATTGTACAGTGTTCAATCTCGAATTTGGCCTAAGGGGGTCACGATGGCCCTAATAACTTACCATAGGGGGCCAGAATTTGTAGCTAGGGTCAATAAAACTAATATAGAAACATGACAACTGGACAAAAAGTGAAGGCTTATGATTCAGTTTGCTAAACAAAATAAAGGCATAAATTGAAATTAATAATTATAATTGAAGTAACTAACAAACATTACAGTTGTTTTATATTATAGCTCACATAAAAGCCTTGGCATTTTGATTGGTTAGCAAGCCGTATACATCAGGCTATGTATACGTCTACAGCCGTATACATAAAGCATATTTTTATCCCGTATGGGGCCCCTGGGAAAACAAATCATCATGGCCGCCTTCGTTCCGCTTCGATTGAAAAAGTAACAAAATGAAACAATGTCAAACCCGAACATATTTTAAACGACGTAAATTTAAAAATGATATGTAATATATTTGTTTAAATAACAGAAGGGAAGTAAATTAAGAAACAAATCTACTCAAATATAAGCGATAGAATGCACGGAAAAAGGGGGGAGGTTCTGGGTCAATAATGTCAGTCTCAGGTTACAAATCCTGTATGGTTTTTTTGTATCCTCTATAAAACTATGTCAATGCACAAAACAACAAACGAGAAACTTGATCTCAAGCGCACTAAAAGTTAAGAAACATGTACCTGCACTCATCATGCACTCTTCAGTCACGACATCGTCAAAATCCGTTAATATTCATTTTGATTTCCATCGCCCAAAATCCAATGGTATTCATTTAAATGGCATCAAAGTGACATTACCGTCACTAACTAGTTTTCTTATTTTAATACACTTATCAATGTCGACATCCACACATCAATCAAAACCAATACAAGCTCCACCGATATTGAATTTGGTGCTTCGCAAACTTTTACCTTGACACTTCCCAGTTTAAGGATACAATTGGGTTACTAGTTTATTGAACAGGAGACGATTAATATTTTAAAAAGATAAATTTTCGCTGTTATTTAATATGTAATAATGTTATTTTTATTAATTTAATGTTCAACAAAAGTATAGTTTGTTTTTATAAAAATTTTAGTTATAAATCCCGAATGGGCCTCGATCGTCTTAGCATCATAAAAAGTAATGATGGGGTGCCATAAGGGGCAATATTTATTGAATATATTTTGATTTTATCAATAATAACGTAATTTGCCCAATTCCAGAGTGTAATTTTGTGTTATAAAAACTAGAAATAAAAATGCTTTTTTTAAAAAAATATTATGCGTTCACTTAAAACGTATATTGTCCAAACAAATACGAATGACTTTATCATGTATCCAAAAAAATTTACGCTACATAGACCTATCTTAAATATTTGTTTTTCACGTAAAATATTTCTAATTTAAGATGTGAGCTATAATATAATAGTTATTCCGGTCTTAATCAGGGTATATAATGTCACATTCACGGCTTAGGACGTATATTCCATAAGCCTTCGGCTCATGGAATATAAATCCTAAGCCGTGAATGCGACATTATATACCCTGATTAAGACCGGAATAACATATAATATACACATGAATACATGATTATGTTGAATAAATTGAGTGTTCCCAAAATTTGTTTATTTTACTTTAGGAAAAGCCCTTCTGTGTTTTGTTTTCCTCCAAATTTGAACAGCTTGGTCATAGTTAAATTCACCAACATCACATTTATTCATAGTAATACGCATTAGTTTATTGAGCCTATCAGCACTCATACGATTTCTGTCCTTGGTTTTTATGTCATTTTGGCATGAAAATCCTCTCTCACAGTCAGCTGTTTGTAATGGTGCAATAAGAGCTAACTCTGCCAACTTCATCAGATTTGGAAACTCGGCTTCATGGTATTTGTGAATAAGACCCCATAGAATATGAAATTTGACTGTAGGGTATTTCTGCTGAATTACAAGAGGCTTAAGTATACCCCATTCACATTTCGTTTTATCTACATCAATAAATGCTTGTTCACCTGACTTTCCTTGTCCATAAAAATTGCAAAGAATGTAAATTTCTTTCTCCCCATGTCCAGACAAATCTTGTATGAAAGATATACCCCTCAAACCAAGAATAGCCATTGCACCAACTACTGAGGTAGAATCAGCTGGAAATCTCCTATTAATCTCGGAGATAACTCCCTTAATGAATGATTCCCTTATATTTTTCACATGTACTTGCTTATTTGCAGTTGTAGAGATAGTGTGACCTTTAAGGTTAAGTTTATTGTCAGTTATGCACTTGTAAATTTCCTTCAAATAATGTCCATCATTTTCAATAAGATGTTCAAGCTGACTGATAGTTGATTGCACTAGCCGCTGCACTAATGAAATGTCAACCATTTCCTTCTGGAAAGTTAAACTTAGCTTAGTAATTATTGGAATAATATCCATTAAAAGATAGGTTACAACTACAAATTCGAATTGAGTTAGAGCTGAATGCAGTCCTTTGGCAGTGCCACCCTTCTCAGCACGTTTTTCCTGTTCAAAGTATGTGACAAGAGATCCCCAGGTATGAAATATTGCCTCAAGTGCACTGTAAAATGCAAACCATCGTACAGCATGGATCTCTTTAATTTTAAGCTTTTTATCATCTAAGACATCTTCAATCTTTTTTTAAGATTGGAGGTTCGAAGTGATGAATGTTTGAAATGATAGAAAATAGAAGTCAAAGTTTCTTTATATTTTTTCAAATAAGGAACACTGTCTGCAGATTGACTGGTGCACAAGGCTAATTTATGTGCCATACAATGAATGTTAACTAAGAAAGGTTGTTCTGAGATCATCCTTGCTGAAAACGCCTGTCTTCGTACCGGTCATTACAGATGCACCATCTGAGCCTAAAAACATTATTTTCTTGAGGGGAATTGTTTTCTTCTCAATGCATTGTTTAAGCGTTTTGTGCAAAATTTCTGCATCACCCTTTTCAACGTCAATATTGTCTAGGAAATGGGTTTCAAGTAGAAATTCATTACTTTTTGGGATCATTCTAATGTAAACAATTAGTTTCTTGCTGGTTGAAACATCATCACTTTCATCACACATTACTGAAAAAACATTTGCTTGTTTGATTTTGACCAGAAGATTATTTTCAATTACATCTGAAGTTGCATTTTGAAATTCCTCAGCACTACGATCAGACAGGTAGGATGCATTATCACCTGTTGATAAATTGTCAATATTTGGACACCCTTGCAACTTCATTAGGTTAATTAAAGATGAATATTTCACCGTCACAATTTTTTCCTTAGCCAACCAATATACACATCTCATTGCTGAAACTATTGCTGACTTTTTATTGTCAATAGACATTTCAATTTGTCTACGATAATTTACTTGCTCAACAATGGCAACCATTGCATTAACATGGTCAGTTGAGGACATGTGCCTCGTTAAAGTGGACATTCTAAAATTACAGCAACCGGTAGTGAATGGATTTCTTTTATTAGTTTTTATGCAGATGGAACATGTCATGTGTTGTGTCTCTTTATCAAAATTAAGCCAATCTTTATATTAAAGATCTGATAACCATCCATCCTGAAATTTTTGCGTGACACTGACAGGATTCGATGTTGATGCAGTCCGGGGCGCCGATTGTTCTGTTGCAGCTTCTTTGTTAGCAATTTCTGTCGGCGCGGTACCAGCTTCATTTTGATTTTCATCCGTTTTTGCACGTTTTGGTTTATCTCCAATGGGAGTGAAATATGAAGAAATACACTTCATCGCCACGTTAAAAAAAAAAATCGATAATATATTGTCTACGTGATTTAGACGCTTGCTAAATTGTAATTGTACATGATAAAAAGCATACTTAGGACCGAGAATACAGTTAAATTTCCTGTATATTTTAAAGGAACTTACTCAAAGCTGTTGACTATGGGGGAATTTCTCAAAGCAATGAATAATTACATTGCACCTGTAATGACCCTGGAGTTTTTTTAAGCGCGTCAATTCAACAAAAAATGCGGGAATGGCGCAATGGCGCGCTCTAGATTGAACACTGTTGTAACAAAATATTAAAGTCACATTCTAAATATAAATATTTCCTTTCCACAAACTTCTGCAAACTGCAATAATGGATGGACGGCACATTTAAATGATTCAATTTTTAAATATTCTGCTGTAGGAGATGAAGATGAACATGAAATAGCTGCTAAAGGTAGATCTAAAGATGTTTTTTTTAAGGTGAATAGGCTTTACTAATTTCTGAACTTAATATAGAATTTACTTTCGCCTCTGTAGCACTTCGATCTGTCATGAAATTTCGAACTTTTTTTTAAATTTGGAACTGGTCTGAAGTGTTTGCAAATTTATTGAAATCTTTAATGACTGACTTCGTGCATTCGGCATATGTTGTGGCCTTTGCATCTTTAACTTCACGAATTCCTGCAGTGAAACATTTGTTACTATTGGAAATTTGTAAACCATAGAAGTGCCGTCGCTTTTTTGTTGTGGCATCTTGGTGCAAGGTTACATCTTGTACTTGTTGTACAACTTCACACAGATGTTGCTTAGCGACTAAACCTAACTCGGTACTAAAATTTGATAGAGTACCAGTACTTGGTAGTTCAACAATATCTAAATCAAATACACTACAACTCTTTTTAATAATGGGAGCACAATGTTGAAATGAAATACCTAGACTTCGGAAAAAGTAATAAATTTCACACTTTAATGCTTAGTCTTCTGTTGAATAATTCCTCTTTTTCGTCATTTTCATTAGTTTCACTGAGAATCTGATCTTTCTTCTGTAAGAGTACTTAATATTTTACTGAAAGAATTGCATTGTGTAGACTTATCCTCCCTAATTCTTAACTTTTCATTTTCCTTTATTTTGTTGCGCAGATTGCTTATAATTATTTCTTGTCTTTTAATTGTATGTGACTGCCTTTTTAGTTTTTGATTAAGTCTGGAAACATTGATGTTCTGTAATCTTTCTTTTAATCTTTCATTAATTTTCTGGTGGTAATCATTTGATTTTTTCAGTTTATTACAAAGTTCTGATATGTGTATCATGATCATTATTAGTCAAAGTATGTTTTTTAACTAACTTTGGAAAGCTAAAATGTGACGTAAGAAAATTTTGTACCTTTTTTCATTCCTACAATTTTTCAGTCTTTTAATATAGTGGACAATTCTTTTTGTTTTGTTGTATAAACTTCCAACAATAACAGTTTTTTGATCAACTCCTCCAAGATCAAATAAGGCCTTGTGAATTAATTTTGCATTCCCGTTAAGTCTATCTAATATTTCTTTTACAGTATCATTTGTTATTAAATTATATGACCTTTTGACAGTTCTTTACTGAAAGCTTTTTGTTTACCACATGTAAAGCTGTACAATGAAAAATAAAAACATTTTATAAATTGAATACTGTGTAACAATTTGTAAAAGGATCATTCTAGTTTCGCAGAATTGCTGTTTAATAGTTTATTAAAATTTTAGGCTACTTTAAAAAAATGCAGAACACCCTGCATGAAATCAAGCTACAACGTCTCATATTTTTTATATTCAATGATGGTACTATGATGGATAATAAGGGAGGATGCATGTATATATGTATTTATTTCAAATAGTGCTTACCTTTAGCTATTGTAGTTCAAGATGAACTGAATATTTAAACTTCAAATACCTAAACATAAAAAATGCTAATATTAAATAATATTATTAAATTTATCTATTTTGTTATATTGATATTAAAAAATCAATTTTATTTAACTTTAGCATGAGCGATTTGTAAATTTATTAAAGCAAAGAAAATTATATACCTTTCCTTCACAATGATACATTAGAAAAAATTGTGCAACAATATACAGTCAATTTGTTTACAGTATTATATATATCAATGAATTTCATGACATCATAATGCTTTTTTAAAATAAAACTTAATACATCAAACATGTATAAATCATGTACCGGTATATCTGGTTAAATTTCAACAAATACAATGTCAATAATGTGCCGATGGTTAAATATGAAATAAATTATGGTTTCCATAAGTGATTTCTTAAAAAAATTATAATGCATAAACCAACATTATTAAGTTATGTGTTATAAGTAAAGCAGTATTCCAAGAATGTGACTTGCGATTTTTCAATATTTTACCATTTGGTAGGTTTGTTTGAATTTTGGTGGCATGGTAAATTTTATTGGCAAGCGATTTAACAAAAAACTGCAAAAATATTATGTGTCATCTCACCTTTTAATGTAATTCTCCACTCAAAGTGTGAATACTTTAGGTATACATAACATTCTTATCATTTAACCATTATGTACAATCCAGAATACTGATTACCAATATTTCTATATCATAACTCCAAGTTAAAATCAATACAATATACACCAATTGAAGGACTGCTGCTTGAAATGCTTATATGTACAAATATATATATACAAACGTCTAAGTATTGTGACAACCATATAATATATCTATCCAGCAGATTTCTGACATTTCTGATATATATATAATATAAAAATGAAGAAATGTAATCGCTATCCAAATGACAACATTGAATATACACTTGTACATGATAGTTGACTAAGGAATTAGTAACTATTTTCCAAAGTTTAAAACACATTATACACCCTCCCCCCACCCCCACCCCCCCCCCCCCCAAAAAAAAAAAAATATATATAAACAGCCAAATAGTAATAATTCATTATACTGTATGTTAAGAGAAAAACAGGAAGGATTGATATTGCCAGAAGACCAAAATGAATACATCTCAATTACACAATTAAGTGAAGTGCGAAAGGAACGTGGCTTATGTGATTATGGACAATTAAACGTCATAAAAATCATTTACTAAGAAAACTATTGTACAGAAATTTACTACTTAATACAAATTGACACTTTGGTATCTACAATATTTTATATTATATAATATTAATAATAATATTATTTACAATAATAAATCTCACATTATTTCCTAGGTTTGAGAATGCTAACAGAACAATCAGAATCACTAGTACTGTTTTGTTCACCACTCAAACCTGGGATATAAAGAGGTACACCATGAGAATCCATGGGCCACTGTGTTTCAGAATCACTGAAACTCACTGGATCAACTGATTCTTGAGGTGTCTGTGCATACTCTAAATCAGAAATCCATTGGCTATCATAATCATCAAATCGAGAAGATTGACTTGGTGATTCTGTTAGCAGATGGACTTCTGAATCATCAGAATCGGATCCCAAAATGGTTGCTGCAACATTTGAAGTTGCATGAGCTTCAACTGTTGCAGCAATCAATGGTGATTCTGATTCATTCTGACCACAATTTGCCTCTGACAGAGAATGCCACTGACTTTCACATTCAGAAAATAATGAATGTGAAAGCATTGGGATTTCTATAGCTGAACGCAATTGCATTCTATCAGCATCATCAATCAACCGAACTTCACTTTCAATATTAGATAGTGAAGTCAGCAGTATTGTTGAATCTGATGGAATTGGGTCATCCACATCAATAGATAAATCTGATTCAGTGTTACTTAAATCAAACACCGAGTCAGATGAATCTATTGTACTGGCAACACCAATCCTACTCCGGACATCCATACAGTTATGACACTGACAATAACTTGGATATGACATGAAACTTGCCAGTGCTTCAGGAATGGTATCATCAGGAACAATATCACAATGTTCCCTACAGATGAACCGGTACATAATTGCTAAAGGGGTATTGGACTAAATATATTGATCGTTAAAAAAGCCGGGAACCCAGTATTCACATCTTGCCATTCTCTGAAAGTTTTTAAATCGTAACATGATTAATGGTTGTGAAGTTGTGTCATATTTTTCAAAAGTAATTTGTGTTGGTATTACAACAGTTTTAGATACATCAAATAAACCAAAATAATATGTGTACTGGTAGGTACATGAGTATATATCACAGAGATATAATTCAACCAATTAGAAACAATAATTGGTTGAATGCTGTCAATTTACAGTAATAAATAATCTTTATATCTTTACTTATAGGCATTTATTTAAGGTGTAATCTTAATTTTAGAAATAATTTCTTAGGCTTATTTTTAAAAAAAAACCACGTACCCAAAAAAATGTACCCCATCCCCAATGGCTAAAGAATTGCCCCGGCCGGTAGTGATCAATAATATTGATTAATTGTATTTGGTGCATATACTTGCAGCTTTTTGTAGCCTTATCAGTATATTATATTATTGTCTGTTAATGATAGTCAATTCAATATTCAATCTGTGTTTAACCAAGTCTGAAATAATAAGTTGACAATAACAAATTTTCATAGATTTTTGTAATAAAAATTGCTTTTTCTGCATGTAATAAAAAAAATTACAAAATCATCCTTTTCCCTGAAGCAATATCTTAATGATTGAAAAAGGTGGCCTATGTACTTAGTACTCCATCTTCCTCCCCTAATACAAAATAAAGCCACAATATAACTGAAAATTAATGAAAAAGTGGCATTAAACACCATTTAACAAACAAATAAAGTAATAACAGAAAATATTTGAGAGCTTTTTAGCTGAGACTAGTTATTTATTCAAAATCTGCACACAACGAAAATGCACTTATGCCCCAATGATAAGATGCCCCCTTAAATTTTATTGATGGATATACTTACACTTTTTAGCTCACCTGACCAGAAGGGTCATGTGAGCTATTGCCATCACTGGGCGTCTGTCATCGTCCGTCGTCGTCGTCGTCGTCGTCGATAACTTTTCTTCAAAAATCTTCTCCAAAACCAATGAAGGGATTGCTTTAAAACTTTGCACAAATCATCAGTAAAATGCCCTCTACCAAGTTTGCCCAAATCATGGCCTCAGACCAACCAACATGGCCGCCATGGCTAAAAATAGAACAGAGGGGTCAAAATACAGTTTTTTGCTTATAGTTCAAAAAGTATAACAGATACAGGAAAACCAAAGAGACCTTCCTTCTTCAGCATCTAAAGCTCTACAAAACACTCCATTGGGTCAAAGTTGTATGATGACTCCTTGTAGGAGTTATTGCCCTTTAATTGTCAAAATTGATGATTTTTGCCTTTTTGCCTCAAAATCTTGAAAATTATTAGAACTAGAAAAAAAGTTAGCATTGCTTAATTGTTCTGCTCTATGAGGGCTACAAAAATGACTGAAGGGTTAAGATTGTCTGATTAACCGTTTAAGAGTTATTCCCCTTGAACTGTTTTTTTTAATCGGTTTTAATTGATTTTTTAAAATCTTCTCCTCTGAAACAACTGAAAGTACTGCTTTGAAACTTTGTACACATCATCTGTCAAATGTCCTCAACCAAGTTTGCACCAACCATGGCTGCAGATTAACCAACATGGCCACCATGGCTAAAAATAGAATGGGGGGAGGGCGGTAAAACAGTTTTTGGCTTATATTTAAAAAAGTGTAACAGATACTGGAAAACCGAAGAGACATGCCTTCATCTGCATCA
Source organism: Limnoperna fortunei (assembly GCA_944474755.1). Classification (NCBI taxonomy): domain Eukaryota; kingdom Metazoa; phylum Mollusca; class Bivalvia; order Mytilida; family Modiolidae; genus Limnoperna; species Limnoperna fortunei. Next base: position 21,331,531 of record OX104115.1, on the reverse strand, counting down.
AAAGCTCTACGAAACACTCCATTGGGTTGAAGTTGTATGATTACTACTTATAGGAGTTATTGCCCTTTAATTGTCGAAATTGATTATTTTTGACATTTTTGCTTGATTTAAAAAAATCTTCTCCTCTTAAACCAATGAAAGGACTGCTTTGAAACATTGCATACATCATCTTTAGGATGTCCTCTACCAAAATTGTCTAAATCATGACACCTGACTACCTACATAGCTACGTTGAATTAAAATAGAAAAAATGAAAAAAGGGGGGGGGGGGGGGGTCGAGAGAGTTTTCAACTGATAGTTAAAAAAGTATAACAGGTACAGAAAATTTGAAGTGAACATCCCTTCTCCCTCTAACCATCAAAAGATCCTCCTTATAGGAGTTATTTCACTTAAAAGGTCAAAATTAATGATTTTTGCAGAAGTGTTGGGCAATTCCTTATAGCAATGAAAAGCTGGATAAAAAAGGGTTGTTTGGTTTCAGGTTCAGGTGAGCGATACAGGCTCCTGGGAGCCTCTAGTTCAGTTTACTAGTATTATTTTCTAATAATTTTGTAAAGGTCCTTCTGTGTAATAAGTCTGAAATAAAAATTGAACAAATTTTTTAAATTGTTTTTATTAAGCAAATTAAATATTGCTGTGTCTCATTTTTTATGAACAGTTCTCATATTATGCTAAAATGTGAAATTGATTCATATTATTAAATAACAACATATACAACAACTTTTTGTGATGGTGTTCATTAATTTATTTTTTACTATAACATGCATATACATCAATCTAAGGTCTGTTTCTGATAAATTATCTTGCACAAGGGTACATATGTATTTTATTAAACATAATGGTATCTAACGGTATTCGTTAATAGTTATCAAGCAAAATACGGAAACAAACTATAGTCTAAGGGAGACAACTGATACAATAAATAACGGACTATTACTAAAAAAAATCCCCCGAAAAAAAAACGGTCGAGTAAAAAATTACGATAAAATATGATTTAAATAATGGACAAAATAGTCAATGCAGGAAAACATATCTATGATACTGTGCTATTAAGTATTTTATTTTTCATAAAAAAGACGAGGTGTTTCAGCTTGCCGCTAAAAGTCAACTTTTGTTGTTAAAATAATTCTATTTACTTATCTAATTGTTGCAAAAATAACTGCTAATATATGGCTTTCGAGTCATTAAGATATACCAAATTTAATGAACGTGTAGCTTCTCAATTCTTTTTTACTTTCCGATTGCACACTCTCCACGTGAATTTGATTCATTAAATCACAACTTCCGGTACATAGAGTTATCTCCCATATTTGACAGTTGAACAGCCTAGTATCTGTAAAAAGACCAAGTGATAAGCAAAAAGATGATGAATCTTAGATTTTTTGCTAGAAGACAACGAGGTTGTTGGTAAAACAGACAAAGACGAGAGTCTGTCAAAACTACAAAGTACGAAGTCCTCTGTTAAGACTCGTACATCCAGGATAAAATCTTCACAGGGTTCTAATTCCCCTCTTAATAAAGATAAACCTTCCACTAGAAGAGATAGCAGTCAGAATGACAAAGTTTTGAATATGTTAACTCAGATACAAAATACTCAGGTGGAACAAAATACTCTCTAACTTATAAAATGAATGACATTGAAAATGATTTTTATGTCAATGAAGGAGAGGAGTATGATGAACAAGAATATGATAAGGATGAAGTTTAATCATCTCATAGTAATGAGCCTAATAAGAGAAAGGCAGATGATAATGATGGAGGTAATGCAAATGGTCAGAGTAGGTTTTCCTCCATGTCAAAGAGATTTAAGATTAAAGAGGTTTGTTCAAAGAAAATAGATGAAACTTTGGCTGAGAACATTACCAATTTTTTCCGTAATGGCATGGATGATGAACAATATTTAGACCTTGTAAAACATGAATCTACTGATAGACCTGAAAACTGTGAAGTCCTGGCTTTGGTTAAGACAAACCATCTTGTATGGAATCTTATGTCACCATCCACACAGATTAATGATAAGAAATTGCAAAACTGTGAGAAATCATTAATTAAAGCAGCAATTGTTTTGGCTAAAGTAGTAGATAGTATGGCTAAGAAAGAGTCACAGAGTAAAGATAAAGATATAGGTGAATTTATTGATTCTTGTAACGATGTTTTTGCTCTTTTGGGGCACGGGAACCGTCAGATAAATATGATACGTAGAGACTTGATTAAACCTGATCTAAGTTTAGATTATGTTCACCTGTGTGCCCATGCTCTGCCATTTACTAACTTTTTATTTGGTGACGATGTTTTCAAAAAGGCAAAAGAGATTGAAACATGCAACAAATTAGGGGGTCGTATTAGAAGTGGTAGAGGTCGTACTTATAGAGGTACTTACAGAGGTCGATATAGCAGAGGTGGAAGAGTTAGACCTCGTGGTAGAGGAGACTACAGCCATTACAACAAGGTGATTTCACGGTCTGATGGAGATGACAAGAATGGGCCAAAAAACCTCTCGAGGAGGGGCAGTGCCAAGAGCAATTAGAAAAGGAAAAAAGAAATGAGGTTGGTTGTAGTTTTCAAGCAGGTAGATTGAAAAATTTTATCTCTCAGTGGAAATTGTTCACAAATGATCCACAAATTTTGGATATTGTGGAGCACTGTCATCTTGAATTTGTTGATTGTTTACCGCCAGTTCAAGACAAATTTTCTGGCAGGATTCAGTTTAATGATGTTGAAACACATATAATTGATAATGAAGTTCAAAACTTGTTACAAAAAGGTGTCATAAAGGAAGTTTCTTTTCAAAAAGGTATGTTTATTTCACCTATTTTTGTAAGGCCAAAGCAAAATGGTGAATATGAAATGATTTTAAACTTAAAACAACTAAATGAGTCAGAGTATTGTTTACCATAATTTTAAAATGGATTCATTTGAAAGAGCTGTTTTATTAATTAAAGAAAACTGCTTAATGGCATCTGTTGATTAACGTCATGCATATTATAGTGTTTCAATTTCAGAAGACCATCAAAAATACTTATGTTTTAGATGGGGAGATAAAATTTTCCAATATACCTGTTTACCTAATGGTTTAGCTTCTGCACCTAGATTGTTCACAAAATTAATGAAACCTGTTTATGCAAAATTAAGAACCATGGGTCATGTTATAATTGGTTATATTGATGACAGTTTGCTTTGTGGTGACTCAATTGAAGAATGTAAAACAAACTTACAAGATACAGTTGGTTTGATGGAAAATCAAGGTTTTATTATTCATGAAGATAAATCTGTACTTCAGCCAGCAAAACAGATAGCATTTCTAGGTAATTTTATAGATTCCGAGAAAATGATTGTGACTCTTCCAATAGATAAACAACAAACTTTGTTAACAGATGTAAAAATCTTTGGTATGTCCAAAAAGCATCAATTAGAGAAGTATCTAGAGTAATTGGGCTTATTGTTTCAAGTTTTTCTGCAGTTGATTAAGGTAGACCGTTCTGTCGGAATTTAGAAAAAGGAAAAATTGAGGCATTGAAAGTTTCTAGAGGAAATTTTGATGCATTGATGATTGCTTCAGATGAAATGAAACAAGATTTACTGTGGTGGATTGATAATGTATCAACTGCAAAAAGACTTATTTCTTGGGGAAACCCAGAAATAACTTTACAAACCGATGCTACTACTAAAGGATGGGGATGTAAATTTGATGACCAGAGCACAGGTGGACAATGGTCCAAAGATGAAAGAAAAAATCATATTAAAGGGGAAACTTCGCGAAAAAATGAAAATTTGATATGTTATTCTTCAATTAAAAAGAAACACATTTGCCTCTTGATGTTTTATTATATTTTCAGTGGTTAAGTTTCTGCATAGAATTTACCGTGTAAAAAATGCACGTATGGAGGTCCGCCATCTTGTCACCATCTCGTCACTAGATGGCGATACTAGACATCCAAGTACCTTAAAAGTCGTCGTATGATAATAACGCGAAACGGTCAATAACAGAAGGTTACGTTTCATATTCCTGATCTAGTATATATAAGCAAAAAAATCGACTTGTGTAAAAAGTAGTTAACCAATTTAAAGACTTCTACTTGAGACTATTTCCACAGCAGAAACAACGGTAAACGGAAAGAAAGTCACAGTTTTGATAGGATAAAAGTCCATAAATATAAATTAAATTGAAAATCATTCGTATTATTATTTCAACTTAATCAGATTAAGCAACTTATTGATTGAAACATTTTTATACAAAATATTTGCAAAGTTGACTATTTAAGAAATAACGGTCATTAAATAAAATATTTGTAAATACTCTGGTTTCGCACATCAAAATTTCACTTCACGTTTAGTACATTTATAATTATTGATATTGTTATTATTATAATTATTATTACTGGTAACATTTATTGTGCCTGTGCGTATATAAAAATATAAATATATCTTTTATTACATTTATTATTTAGGTAAATTATATCTGAGTTAAATAAAGTCAGGTTAAAATTTGTGTCTAAAAATACTTTTATTTAAACAAAGATCATTAAAACATAAGACGTATTTGGTAATCTTATGTTGTCAGCCGGTCATTAGTCATCGCCACAGTTTATATATTCTTCAAAGAGCTAAGGCAGAAAAACATATTTTTAAACTGGATTATTTATCATATTTACAGGATAATTACATTTATCACATCACAAACGCAGTCACGTGATAAAATACTGTCAATATGGCGGCCCCCAAACACAAAATTTTACCACCTTTATTCCACTCTAGAAGCGTAACGGTAAAGAATACAATAAAACATCAAAAGGCAATTATATTTCTTTTTATTTGAAGAATAACATATCAAAGTTTCATTTTTAAGTTTCCCATTAATTATCTAGAAATGCTGGCTATTTTGTATTCATTGAGATCATTTTGCTCTGAGGTTCAAAACAAACATGTTAAGATATTAACAGATAACACAGCAGCTGTAGCATATGTGAATAATATGGGTGGTTTTAAATCAGAAAACTGCAATGTTTTAGCCAAGAGAATTTGGAAATGGTGCATGAAAAATGGAATTAGGATCTCTTGTTCCCATATTCCAGGGAAAATAAATGCAGCTGATTATGAATCTAGAAATTTTGATGAAAAGTTAGAATGGAAATTAAATGAAAAAATTTTTAAATCAATAAACGATAAATTTGGTACGCCAAGTATTGATTTATTTGCATCAAGGTTAAATAATCAGATTAAATGTTATTGTTCATGGAAACCAGATCCATTTGCTTTGAACATTAATGCTTTATTGTTGAATTGGGGAAATTTTACTTTAAATTATTTATTTCCTCCTTTCAGTCTGTTGAGTTCTTGCGTTCAGAAGTTGCAAATGGACAGAGCGAAAGGAATCATAATAATCCCTCTTTGGCCAACTCAACCGTGGTTTACCCCCTTAATGCAGATGCTAGTAGACATTCCGTTGTTGTTACCAAGGGTAGATCAACTCCTGTACTTGCCAGGAAAAGAAATTCTGCACCCATTGAAAGACAATCTGATCCTTGTGGCATGTTGAGTGTCCGGAGACATTTAAGAGATCAAGGTTTTTCAAAATCAACAACCGATATACTCATGTCATCATGGAAATATGGCACTAAAAAGCAATACAGCTCGAGCGTTAAGAGATGGCTACAGTATAGTGACCAAAGAGAGATTGATCCGGTTCAACCATTTTTGAAACAAATTTTAGATTATTTAACATTTCTTTATAAAGAAGGTTTAGGCTATAGTTCACTTAATACAGCTAGAGGAGCTTTGTCAGCATTGAATATTAAAGTAGATGGAACTTTGATTGGGAGAAATCCTTTAGTTATTAGATTTATGCGTGGTGTTTTTAATCTAAGACCTTCAATGCCTCGTTACACAGAAGTTTGGGATGTAGAGAAGGTCTTGAAGACATTAAGAGGTATGTCTCCAGTTCGTAGTTTAAATTTAAAAGAGTTGACATTAAAATTAACTATGTTAATAGCGCTTACTGGAGCAGCCAGAACTCAATTGATTCATTTACTAGATGTAAATAGTGTACATAAAAACAGTTCAGAGTTTATTTTTCAATATGCGGGTTTGATTAAACAAAGTCGTCCATGGTTTAGAGGCGCATTTGTACTTATGAGGGCATATCCGCCAGATAGACGGTTATGTATATATACTGTTCTTAAAGAGTATTTAAAACGTTCACATTTATTCAGAGGCACAAAATCGAAACTGTTATTAAGTTATGTGAAGCCATATAAAGAGGTGACAAAAGATACAATTGATAGATGGATTAAAGTAGTCTTACTCAGATCAGGAATTGATATTTCTAAGTTTGGAGCTCACAGCATAAGAGCTACAGTTACTTCTAAAGCAAAAACCAATTCTGTTCCTTTGGAAAAGATTTTAGACAAGGCAGGATGGAGCAACAGTAAAACGTTTGCTAAATTCTACGAGAAAGAAATAGTGACAGAAGACATGTTTGTCCATGGTATTTTCAAGAAAAAGTAATCTTGGTAACTTTTACTGTTCTCTTAATTAGAAAAATTTTCCATTGTGTGAGGCTTTGAAGTCTCATTTTAGAATGGAAGTGATAATGACGTAATAGAATTCCTAAAATTATACGAAACTTACCTTGGTTAAGTTGAAGTGTAATTGGGATTCTATGTTGTCATAGAATCACTGGAGGGCTAAAATGCCTCCCTCCCACCCATCTACAATAAATAGTATTTATTGATACATGTAGCTATTACGTTGTTTATTTTCCACAATGGAAAATTTAGTTTTGAAAGCTGAAGGTTGTACATACGTAGCACTATCTCATTTTAGCCCTCCAGAGATTCTATGACTACATAGAATCCCAATTACACTTCAACTTAACCAAGGTACGGTAAGTTTCGTATAATTTTAGGAATTTTATATTTTAAATAACAATTTAATGCTATTTATGTAATGCTTATGACCAAATTTGTTTTCGTTACTGATGCAGAATGCAGGGGAGACATTTTTTTTTGTGTCCACACTTGTTCTTGTTTTTGTTAGCTATTAATTAGCCTAAAAAGTATGACAGATAAATAGAAACTGAAAACTGCAAAAATTATTGGCAATTTTAAGACACAGTATCTACCAATAAGTTGACATGACTGTAATTATCAGTTTAAGCTATTTCCCTTTAATTTATTTTAATTGATTTTGGGGGTTTTTTGTGGTTTTATTAAAAACTAAAATACATAAAGATAAATTGTAAGAAAAAAAATGGTCATTCAAGGTAAATATATATGTGAGGTCGACTCACTCACAAACTAATAAACGGCTAAAGGCTGTTTATAATAAGTTTATGAGTGAGTCAACCTTGTTCATACATCAATTACCCAAAATAAGCGTTTGTTTTTAGCTCACCTGACCAAAAGGGTCAGTGTGAGCTATTCTCATCACTTTGCATCCGTTGTCGTCGTTGGCAGCCATAAACTTTTTACATTTCAATCTTCTACAAAACCACTTGGCCAATTGGAACCAAACTTGTTATGAATGTGTATTGGGTGGTTCTTTACAAAGTTTGAGTTTTTGGTGCTGATCAAATATTAAACATGGCTTCCATTAATGCATTCTGATTGGCTGAATTTCAAAAATCTTCTTCTCATAAACTGCTTGTTAGATTGATTTGAAATATTGCAGAAATGTACCTTAGATGGTCTTTTAAAAAGTTTGAGTTTTTTGTGGTGATCCAAAATCCAAGATGGCAGTAATCACGGGACATATTTTAACATAGGACCCTATGGAAAAAACATACAAACAACTTCTTTTCGGAAACTGTTCCACAGAATGTAGCCATATTATGAAGAAATGAAGGTTGGATAGTTATCTTATTATTTTGAGTTTTTCGAGGCAATTGCAAATTGAACATGGTTCCAGGGCCACTAATGTGTTCTGAACCAAACTTGTCATGAATGTGTATTGAGTGGTTCTTTACAACATTTGAGTTTTTGGTGCTGATCAAATATTAAACATGGCTGCCATTAATGCATTCTGATTGGCTGAATTTCAAAATTCTTCTCCTCATAAACAGCTTTGCAGATTGATTTTAAATATTGTAAAAATGTACCTAAGATGGTCCTCTACAAAGTTTGCGTTTTTAGTGTCGATCCAAAATCCAAGATGGCAGCCACCGCAGGACATAGTTTAACATAGGACCCTATGGGAAAAACATACAAACAACTTCTTCTCTGAAACTGTTCCACACAGTAAAGCAACAGTATGAAAAAATGATGGTTGGATATCCTCATTGTACACCGGTTTATAAAGAAAGCTGTGCATATTGTTCATTTTGTTGATTTGTTGCGACTGAGAAAATAGAAGGTAGTTTTACCATAAAGGCTATTGTGTGTATTTGAAATGATTTTTTTAAATTAAAATTACTAGAAATGCACATTTTAAAGTATTGTTTTAATATGCTTCACACTCACATTTCGTCCACACTTAATATTCTGTTTTTTCACTTCATTCAACAATGTGAAAATGAATCTAAAGCAAAGTGTAATGTTAAATATTATCTTGTATGCATTTCTCTAAAGAAATGATTCTATAATAAAAATATACAGATACTTCAGCTAAATACTTTCCGTTTAAGCGATACATCGCTCAAGATATTTTTATCACCAAAATTGGAGTGTACTGGCTAGAATATATTTTCTGAAGCGTACACAACACATTGCCACCGTATTTGTTTATGTTTAGCAACAAAAAAATAGTTCCTGAAAAGTCATTCATTTTAGTATAAACAGATTTCGGAATAAAGGAAAGTGTTTCAGACCAAGAAAAAGTTTGGCGGTTGAAAAAATATGGCTCTAATATTAAAGGAATCGATGTCATAATCTTAAAGGATAAATGTCTGTGAGTACCTAGAACACCTACAATCATGTTGTCAGTTCAAATTTTCAGAGCGAATTCAACAACAAAGGTAAGGGTAGGAATTGTTTACTTTTGCGTTAGACTCCTTTGCTCAATTCTTTCGCGACAATACCTTTCTGGTCGTTTTCTGGGCATATTTCGACCCAAATGATATTGGGTCAAATTCCTGTGATTAAAGTAACAGTAGTTGTAATGACATTAGCAGGAAAACATCCAAGCACCAGTAAAGTTTATGTAATTTATGCAGTATTTTAAAATTTTACTGCTGTTATAATCCGATGTTAGTTTTGTTATTTGTCAAATTAACAAAAAAAAATTTATAAAGCAAGGGTATGATTATTTGACATCATGTGAACTAAGTGATTATCAAGGTTATACCCCCCTTATATTCCATACAATCCAACACAAATATCTGTTTGGTCATATCCACTGGGGTTTCATGTGGAGCCCCTTGTTTTGCCATTGAAATGGCAAATATTTATGTTCAAGGTATATTGACATGTTTTATTACTTATAGTTATTTTACTGACAAAAACTTTGTGTGAAAATTCTCTGATGATGAGGTTGTATATGCATTGTCTATAAAGATGTACTTATATTTGTTTGGAGCATAGGTTTTGCATATCCTTGAGAATTGTTTTCAATTGCTGTTTGGAATATTGGATATAGACAACTTTGGTTCGGTTTATGCCAATTAACCGCTTCACGGTTTTTATAATCTTTTTTCAAAAAAATTCAGAACACATTCGTGGTTTTGTAACAGCATTAAAACATTGATTTTTTGACACTCTATACAGCCATCCCTCATATGCAGCTTAAAACCAGGCTTAAAGATCTTGTAAAACACTGATTTTTCAAGAAAAACGGAAAGAGACGATATAAATACCTGGTAATTAGTCATGACAGAACTTACTTTTTCATCAATGACTCTAAATCTAATACTAAATATAATGAGGACCAAATCTGTCACATGTTAGATTTTCTGATTGACAACATTTTCGTCATGTTTGGAGGACATGTTATTTAACAGAATGTTGGTATTCCAATGGGTAATTATTGTGCTCTTCTCCTCGCAGACCTGTTTTTGTACTCTTATGAGGCTGAATTTATAGAAGGCCTACTGAAGAAGAAAGAAAAGACACTGGCCCAGACCTTTAATTTAACTTTCGCTATATTGATGATGTTTTGTCTTTCAACAATGCTAAATTTGGTGGCTATTTTCATTCAATTTACCCTAGCGAGCCTGAAATTAAAGACCCCACCAAATGACCAATGCACTAATGTCAGCCTCTTACTTAGACCTAATTCTAGAAATAGACTCAGGAAAACTTCAAACTAGACTCTACAACAAACGTGATAACTTCAACTTTCCATTTGTCAACTTTTAGTTCATCGACAGCAACATTCCAGCAGCTCCAGCGTATGGTGTGTACATTTCACAACTTATAAGTTATTCTAGATCTTATGATCAGTATTCCGATTTTCTAGAACGATCACTGCTGTTGACTGCTTAACTACTCAAACAAAGATTTGTTGTACATAGGTTGGTGTTATCTCTTAATTGATCATTATGTGTCTCAAATACGATCTGACATTTTCGCTGAGTCATATAGTGTTTCCTATTCCTGTATTTGACTTTTCCCTGGACATGACAGTGAGGTAACTCAAGGGTTGTCTAATTAGATGCAGACACTGCTTACTAGTTTGGAGCACCTGAGTGCACCCATGGTTTTTATTGGGTTGGGGTTACTATCTTTCTGTGTTTTATGTTTTTGGTTTTTGTGTTGTGTTTTTCTATATCCAGATTTGTAACTGTCCCTTGGCTTTTTGCTCTTGTTGTTCGGTTGGTTTTCTTTGCTATTTTCTTATGTTCTTATGTAAACCCACCCAAAGTCATATATATCCAATAATATAACCAACAACTGAAAACAATTCTTTTAAATTCAATATTATGAAAAGCATTTTCAAAAATTAACAAGCAGTCATGTGCTGAAATACCAAGTTAGGACATGAAATGGACAAAGTTGTTCAGCTTTTGAGTATTTAAAGTGAATTAAAGATATGTTTTTAAATTGAACATCAGTTAAAAGTACAAAAATAATATTTTAAGGAAAATAAATGATAGAATGTCAGAAAAATTTGAAAGGTATGCAATGAAAATGTTACACTAGTAATTTTTAGCTCACCTGACCCAAAGGGTCATGTGAGCTATTGTTATCACTTTGCGTCTGTCGGCGTCATCGTCGTCGGCGTTTGTAAACTTTTTACATTTTAATCTTCTTCTCTGAAACCACTTGGCCAGTTGAAACCAAACTTGGCAATAATGTTCATTGGATGGACCTTTACAAAGTTTGTGTTTTTTATTTGGATTGGAAAACCAATATGGCCGCCACCGCAGCACTTAGTTTAATATAGGACCCTATGGGAAAAAAGCTAAAAATGGCTTCTTCTCTGAAACCGGTTAACCAATCAACACAAAACTTACTAGCAATATTGTTTGGATGGTCCTTTATAAAGTTTATGTTTTCTATGCCAACTGGAAATTCAAAATGGTCGCCACCGCAGGACTAAGTTTAACATAGGACCCTATGGGACAAAGTTTAAAAAGGCTTCTTCTCTGAAACCGGTTAACCAATCAAATCAAACTTACTACCAATATTGTTTGGATGGTCCTTTATAAAGTTTATGTTTTTTTATGCCAATTGGAAAATTAAAATGGCCGCCACCGCAGGACTTAGTTTAACATATGACCCTATGGGAAAGAAATTAAAAATGGCTTCTTCTCTGAAACCGGTTAACCAATCAAATCAAACTTACTACCAATATTGTTTGGATGGTCCTTTATAAAGTTTATGTTTTCTATGCCAACTGGAAATTCAAAATGGCCGCCACTGCAGGACTTAGTTTAACATAGTACCCTATGGGAAAAAGTTTTAAAAGGCTTCTTCTCTGAAACTGGTTAACCAATGGAAACAAAAACTTACTAGCAATGTTGTTTGGATGGTCCTCTATAAAGTTTGTGTTTTTTATGACAATTGAAAATTTAAAATGGCCGCCAACACAGGACTTAGTTTAACATAGGACCCTATGGAAAAAAGTTTAAAAGGCTTCTTCTCTGAAACCGGTTAGCCAATCAAATCAAAACTTAATACCAATATTGTTTTGATGGTCCTTTATAAAGTTTATGTTTTTTTCTGCCAATTGGAAAATTAAAATGGCCGCCACCGCAGGACTTAGTTTAACATAGGACCCTATGGGGAAAAGTTAAATAAAAAAGGTGTCTTCTCTTAACTGGTTAACCAATGTAAACAAAACTAATACTAGCAATATTGTTAGGATGGTCCTTTATGAAGTTTATGTCTTTGTATGCCAATTGGAAATTCAAAATGAACACTAATGCAGGAAGTAGTTTAACATAGGACCCTAGGGGAAAAAAGTTAAAAATGCTTCTTCTCTGAAACCGGTTAACCAATCAAAGCAACACTTTCCAGCAATATTGTTTGGATAGTCCTCTATAAAGTTCATGTTTTTTATCCCAATCGGAAATTCAAAATGTCTGCCACCGCAAGACTTGTTTTAACATTGGACCATATTGGAAAAAAAGTTAAAAAAGGTTTCTTCTCTGAAACCGATTAACCAATGGAAACAAAACTTACTACCATTATTTTAGATGGTCCTTTATAAAGTTTGTATTTTTTATGCCAATTGGAAAATCAAAAGGCCACCACCGCAAGACTTAGTTTAACATAGGACCATATGGGAAAAATTTTCAAAGGCTTCTTCTCTAAAACTGGTAAACCAATGGAAACCAAAACTTACTAGCAATATTGTTTGGATGTCCTCTGTGAAGTTTATGTTTTTATGCCAATACGAAAATCAAAATGGCCATCACAGCATTACACAGATTACTTCGTTTAATATAGGACCCTATGGACAAATTAAAAAAAATTCTTCTCTATAAAACCGGTTAACCAATGGAAACAAAACTTTCTAGCAATATTGTTTGGATGGTCCTCTTTAAAGATTTTTGAAAATTACAGGACTTTGTTTAACATCAGGGAAATGCAACATTTATTGCCTATAAAATCAGGTGAGCGATACAGGCTCTTAAGAGCCTCTGGTTTATAAACTCTTTCAGGTATGGAAATATGCCGAAAGCAAATTCAGGACAATAAAGACTTATTAGAAAAGATGTTTGACCCAATTCAAGTTATGGACGATTTTATACAGTGTTTTATTTTCGATCTGGACCAGTATGAGGCTATTATGTCATCTGGTGTCACGAAGAAATTAAACAAATTTTTGCATGAGCTGGATAAAGCATTAAGCAGAGGATCTTTTGAATGCCTTTTGACAGCACTGGAGAAGAGTAAGAAACCAATTTTGTCATCTGTACTGAATAGGTTGAAGACAGGTCTTGTGCAAGGTAATTTATCTTTATCTGCATTGATAGCTGCCAGTTCTTGAATCTTCTGTTTCTAACTGGTGAAAACAATTCTTTTACACTGTATTGCATTGAACCAATTATTGCAGGAATTTTTGCAATGGCCATCATCCAGTATGATGTTTGAATGTGAAAAGAAACTATGCATGCAATTAAATTTAACTATAAAACAGATATCTGCATTTTATCACTATTTTGCAAGATTTTCCTTTGATCTTTATGTGTGATGTTATCCTATATCACTCTTCTAGGGTGTGATGGGCCCATCTCACCTCGCTGTCAAACGTCGGTAAATAAACACTAAAGTCGCAATGTAACAAAACATTACAAAAATGCTCAAGAATAATTCCTAAATGGTTCATCAGACAATCTTGACCCTAAAGTCATTTTTGTAGCTCTTAACCCTTAATCTTTAGTCATTTTTGTCCCTCTCATAGAGTTGACCAATTCAGCAATGGTAACTTTGTCTCTAGTTCTAATAATTTTTCAACATTTTTAGGACAAAATTGCACAAATCATCAATTTTGACTATTAAGGAGCAATAACTAATTATAATAAGGTCTTTATTTAAAGAGGTTTACACAGTTAGTGTTATAACTCATCTTTCCTGAGGCCCGTTTGCATAAAACAAATACAAAGCAATCTTATTAAAAGTTTACAATTCAAAGTAAAAAAGTGTATGTATATGTTCAATTTAAATCATATAAATCACACATCAATTCTACTTTAGATCAGATATTTTTTAACACCATACTTAAAAAGTTGTGTATTTACAGTGCTTTTTAAATCATGTGGCAATTCATTCCATAATGTTGATCCTGAAAACACAAATGACTGTTTGTAAAATTCAGCTTTAGCCTTTGGAATAAAATGATAACCAGCTAAAGTGTTTCTCAATTAATATGGGTTTTTTAGAGAGGTAGCTGCATTTTTGTGTTTAGTATTCGGGAGCCTCCCTTTTTAAAACCTTATGACGAAGTAAATATTTGTGATACTTGATTCTTAGGTGGACTGGCATTATACCCAACTCCTACAATAAGTCATTGTACTACTTCAACTCAATGGAGAGTTTTGTAAGAGCTTTTGATGCTGAAAAGGAGGTTGTCCTTGGTTTTCCTGCATCTTTTCTAATAAGTCTTTATTGTCCTGAATTTGCTTTCTGCATATTTCCATACCTGAAAGAGTTTATAAACCAGAGGCTCTTAAGAGCCTGTATCGCTCACCTGATTTTATAGGCAATAAATGTTGCATTTCCCTGTAATTTTCAAAAATCTTTAAAGAGGACCATCCAAACAATATTGCTAGAAAGTTTTGTTTCCATTGGTTAACCGGTTTTATAGAGAAGAATTTTTTTTAATTTGTCCATAGGGTCCTATATTAAACGAAGTAATCTGTGTAATGCTGTGATGGCCATTTTGATTTTCGTATTAGCATAAAAACATAAACTTCACAGAGGACATCCAAACAATATTGCTAGTAAGTTTTGGTTTCCATTGGTTTACCAGTTTTAGAGAAGAAGCCTTTGAAAATTTTTCCCATATGGTCCTATGTTAAACTAAGTCTTGCCGTGGTGGCCTTTTGATTTTCCAATTGGCATAAAAAATACAAACTAATAGTTTTTGGCTTGTAGATACAGCAAATTTGAAGTGAGCATCCCTCCTAAGCATCAAAAGGTCCTCCTTATATTTTCCTTAAAAAGGTCAAAATTAATGATTTTTGCAGAAGTGTTGGGAAATTCCTTATAGGAAAGAAAAGCTGGATAAAAAGGAGTTGCTTGGTTTCAGGTTCAGGTGAGCGATACAGGCTCCTGGGAGCCTCTAGTTAAAATTTTGGAAAGAAAAAATGGGGCAGCAAACATTGTTAGGAGTGGGCCAGATGAGAATCTACCAATTAATTTAAATTATATCATTGCATATATCTGTAAAGGCAGTAACCCTTCTACTTTTTATGCCATTCTCTGATATTTGACTCATTTAAAATTTGAAAAAAGTAAAAATATGACCTATCTAATTCAGTTTTGAAATTTATGAAGTCTGAAAGTTAAAACATTATTGCACTTAAAGCTAATGTCAAATTTCATCCACACTACTCGTAGAACAAAGACACGATTGGCATTGAAAAATACACCTATCGTCTTACTGTTAATGAACATATATGTCATGCCTATTACGTATAATTTTTTTTTAGGAGATTGTTTGTTCATATTTTTTTTTAAATAGAATACTATTAGATGTAGTCTAATATAATTTAATATAATTTAATATAATTCTAATTTAATGTCTAAAAGCACTGAATAAATATAGATCTAATATTTTAAAAATATGTGATGATTAAACGATAGTTCTTTTTTAACTTCAAAAATTCATCCAGAAACTATTATATATATCTATAAAGTTTAGTGCTAATGACAACGTTTTAAACTTTGTTTAAACTCTGTCGTCCATCGTCTGTCGTCCATATCCTCCATCGTAAACTTTTTCAAAAATCTCCTCAAACCACTGGGCCAATTTTTTTCAAACTTGTCCACAATCATCCTTAGGGTTCCTAGTTTCAAGTTTGTATCCAGGGTGTTGATCAACAGACAAAGATGGCCACTGTTACTAAATATAGAACATGGGTGTCAACACAGGTTTTTGATCATTATCTTAAAAACTATAATATCTTATGAGAAAACTATTACTTCAAATTGGTCAGCACATTAAGGTCTACAATAGTTGATATTAGTGTGAAGTTGTGTATTGGCTTCTTGTAGGAGTTATTGCCTTTAATTGACGATTTTTGACAAAATTTTTGGTATTTACAATATAACTTGAAAACTATAAGAGGTAGAGTGAACTGTAAATGGCAAAAATGATCAGCAATAAAAGCCCTACAATTATTAGTCAGAAATTGTCAGATGACTCCTTATATGAGTTATTGCCCTTAAATGACAATTTTTTAATGAAATTTTCCGTTTTTGTCCCATAACTTAAAAACTGTAACAACTAGAGTGAAACTGTTGATAGCAAAAATGATCAGCAATACAAGCCCTACAATTCACTTTATTGGTCTGAAATTGTCAGATGACTCCTTATATAAGTTATTGCCCTTAAATGACAATTTTTTATGAAATTTTTCGTTTTTGTCCTGTAACTTAAAAACCGTAACAGCTAGAGTGAAAATGTTAATAGCAAAAATGATCAGCAAAACAAGCCCTACAATTCACCATATAAGTCTGAAATTGTCAGATGACTCCTTATATGAGTTATTGCCTTTAAATTGCAATTTTTGTCTCGCCTGCGACGAAAGTCGCTGGAGGCGAGACATATGTATGGGAATCCGGCGGCGGCGGCGGTGTAAACACTTGACATCTTGCTTCATATCTTTGTAAGCTCAAGCTCTAGGTCCATCAAATTTGGTCCAGAGGTAGCTTATGATGAGTACTTGCCAGTCAGTCACCTGTCACCTGACCTTGACCTCAATTTCACGGTCCAGCGACTACGTTAAAGTTTTTGGGTTACGACAGTTCCTCTGTAACTACGCATGGTAGGATGACAATATTTGGTGTGTAGGTTGCTGATGACTTGTACATGACTGTCTGGTAGGTGTCACCTGACTTTGACCTCAATTTCACGGTCCAGCGACTACGTTAAAGTTTTTGGGTTACAACAGTTCCTCTGTAACTACGCATGGTAGGATGACAATATTTGGTGTATAGGTTGCTGATGACTAATACATGACTGTCTGGTAGGTGTCACCTGACCTTGACCTCAATTTCACGGTCCATCGACTACGTTAAAGTTTTTGGGTTACGACAGTTCCTCTTTAACTACGCATGGTAGGATGACAATATTTGGTGTATAGGTTGCTGATGACTAGTACATGACTGTCTGGTAGGTGTCACCTGACCTTGACCTCAATTTCACGGTCCAGCGACTAAGTTAAAGTTTTTGGGTTACGACAGTTCCTCTGTAACTACGCATGGTAGGGTGACAATATTTGGTGTATAGGTTTCTGATGACTAGTACATGACTGTCTGGTAGGTGTCACCTGACTTTGACCTCAATTTCACGGTCCAGCGACTACGTTAAAGTTTTGGGGTTATGACAGTTCCTCTGTAACTACGCATGGTAGGATGACAATATTTGGTGTATAGGTTGCTGATTAATAGTACATGACTGTCTGGTAGGTTCCACCTGACCTTGACCTCAATTTTATGGTCCAGTGACTACGTTAAAGTTTTTGGGTTACGGCTGTTCCCCTGTAACTATGCAGGGTATGGTGACAATATTTTGTATACAGGCCGCTGCTGATATTTAATGCTATTTACGTAATGCTTATGACAAAATTTATTTTCGTTACTGATGCGGAATGCAGGCGAGACGTTTTTCTGTGTCCACACTTGTTGTATTATAAATTAGTCTATAACACACCTAGAGTAAAACTGTAGATTTCTAAATTACCCTAACGGACAAGGCCTACAAACCATTTAATTTTCAGAAATGGTCTGATGGCAACTTATAGGAGTTATTGTACTTAACTAACATTTTTAGTTTGTTTAGAAATGTTTAATTTTTGCACAGTAACTTAAAAGCTATAACAAGTAGACTGAAACTGTTTATTTCAAAAATTTAGATATAGTTGAAGTCATTTGGGTTCCAGGTGAGTGATTACAGGCTCCTAGGAGACTCTAGTTTTTTACTTAACAAGACATAAATAATTAAAAATTGTTTTTGAACAAGAAAAAATGATTTTTGGGTTTTCACTGTAAAAAAACAAATTTGAAAAAAATCATTTATATATATAAATATTCAATTAAAGCAAATTTTTACATTGGATAGGAAAACTGGTAATCCCAAGTCAATGAAGTTATTTTATGTTTGGTGCAGTTAATATAATATATAATACATGAACAGTATGTATTTTAGACTGAATAGTGTCACTTGCTGCACTTAACACGCTTGGCTTGGAGGCTGTATTACAATTAAACGTTCCAAACTGTGAATATGTATTTTTTCTTTTTGCTTATGCTTCAATGCAAAACTTTTCCTACCATAGGTTAGGGTTTTTCTCTGTGTACTGGAGGTTCCTTCCATGCCCCCCCCCCCCTTAAAAAAAAATTAAAAAATGGATGCCAGTTGATGCTGAAAAATTGCTGAAAGTGGAGTTAACCATTCAAACTATCAAAAACAATCAATGCAAAATTCAAATCAATTGAATTGGCAGCTATACCAGACAGATAATCTGATATAAAAAAGTGCATGCTAAATTGTCTTTTGCTCAGCTTAAATGATGGACATTCTTTTCATAAAATTCTGTCCATTCATAGTAACTTTAAGTATACTTTAAAATATGTTCTCCTTGCAATTGATCCACCAAAATTTGTATCATAGTACAATATAAAGTAGAGGGATTAATAAAATCTTCATAAAACGGGTTATTTTGGCGTCTGGATATTTTGGCGTTTTTCTCTCATAAGCCGTGTGTTTTATTTTGGTGTGTTTAATTTTGGTGTTTCATCCAGCTGATGTGTTAAATTTTGGCACCTTCGATAATTGCTCTATAAATCGCAGTAGTGAGCAAGGTTAATATATATGATTTGTATAATATATATTGGTATAGTATATAATTTGCAGGAACAGCATCTATCCACTTTGAGATCCAACCAAGATGATTAAACTATGTTCATTAAATTTTATGACATTAATTAATTACCACACATATCATTTGACACAGACCAAATGTTCATTATTGTCCTTTTGTCAGTAATTATAACGATTGAATGAAGATAAAGGTGTTATTTTCTATCAATAACAGATTCTAATTAGTAAATGATAAGCCTGACATAATTATGTATGAATAGAAATTCACACATTGTGTTTTCTTAACCGTTTTATAAGAAAATAAGGAAATATGCATACAAATGTATACCTGTACACACACTTGTGTATTACCTGTATTTTAAGCCATAGACTTTACGATATTGTCTAACGGGTCACCTACTTTGTCGTGTCAAATATAGGTGCATGCTTTATTTTGGCGTGTTTAATTTTGGCTCTTTCACCAAAAGCGCCAAATAAGCCAAAATTAAACTACAACCAAAATAACCTGATTTACGGTAAAGGAATCACCCTGTCTGTATGTCTGTCCACATCCCTTGTAAGGGTAACTCCTCCTAAACCGGTGATAAAATTTAATGAAACTTAGCATAAAAGAAGTACATTATAAGTAGATGTGCATGAAGGATTTTTATTGACCTAGGATGTCATTAAGGGGAGATAATTGGACTTGAAAGTGAAGCGGGGGGTATTGCTTTGTGAGTGTGCTCACAGTCCACACTTGTTTTGTTTGTTTATCCAGTGGGAGTCTATAGATTGTCCCTGGTTTATCTACAAATGCACTAAGTTCATTGACAAAAATTAAACTATCGAAAACACCTTAGACCATAATACATGCATTTTTCACTGATTTTGTTTTAATTTCTAAATTAAGTTTTGCTTATTGTGCCCATGCATATACAGGTTGGAGGAATTGAATTATAACTGTTTGAGAATCGTAATTGTTGATTTTAATTTTTGCAAGTAATAAAGTCTACCTTTGTAAATGTTGTTAACAGAAGGGACATATTAACTTCAAAACAGTAATATGGTATTGTATATTCTTTATCTCTAAGGGGCCTCTGTGGCAATGTTGTTCAGGTAGTTAGTCATCTATTAAAGATCATGTGGTCTGTCAGCACTTAATCGACAAGTATTGCCAGCTTGCTGCCAAAGGTCAGGTTCACCCCCCACGGTACTGTGGCTTCCTCCCCAATAAAAACTAAATGCAATGATGGGTGCATTCCAGTTTGCCGAATCCCAAACTGCCGATTCCCAGATTGCCGCGTCCAATTTGCCGATTCCTAGATTGCCGATTACATATTATTAAACCAATTAAGAACAATCCAAATGGTGTAAAAAGAATTGTATCGAGAGCTATGGGTTTTTAGGAAAATTAATTATATAAATTAAATAATTTAAGTGACATAAAAGACAAAAGGAATATGGGCTTATAAAATTATAAAGTATCTGCTTGTGACAACAAATATGATAAGCTGAGAAAAATCAAGTTACTGAACTTTACCGACAATTATCGGTGCTTTCACAATTATAAATTATCAGCTTTGGTAGTTATTGTTTTGAATTAATATTTAATAATTAGTGATTGAGAAAATTTAACAAAGCAAATTTAAAAAAGAATTGCATTTAAGTTATTGAACTTAAACAAAATATTTTCTTTAATATAGTAAAATATCAATGAATCGGCAAACTGGGAATCGGCTAATTGGATGCGGCAATCTGGGAATCGGCAATTTGGGATTCAGCAAATTGGCACTAAACCGCCATGATATAACTGAAATATTGCTGATTGAGGCATTTAATCAACAAACAAGAAAACAAAACAAACATGATTTCTTGTGTTTACTTTAAATTGCAATAATCTGTATCTTGAACCCTTCATTTCAGCATCACTGACATCTGGTACTATCTTCAATGGATTGGAAAATCAAGGTAATTTAAATGATATATGATTTAAACATATAAACAGATATTATAAACTAAAATTTTGTGTTTTCATTTAAATAAACAGAAAATGTTTAATGAAACAAAAACATGATAATTTCTTATTGGATACATGTCTTGTTGTTTGCTAAAGTAATTACATTTGAAAATTTTGCAAGTAAATATTTTACACATGTTTATTTTACTTTTACTCAAACAAGTTATTTTTTTAATCATTTTATTTAATTAGTCATCTTATGCAAACTTATATTATATCCAAAATCAGTTGGTTACTTAGAACCAAACTCCACAGGATTGTTCATTGGATGATACTTCGCAACTGAGTTTTTTGAGCTGATTAGAAATATGCAATGCACAATTTACTTAGTTAAACATCAGGAAAATGCCGTCGTCATCGTCTATATGAATAACATGATGCATGTACATGCTCTTCAGACATCTGATTCATCTCCTTCTGTTCTCATTCTTCTCATTAAACGACCATGTTAGTTTCCTCCCAGCATTGACGTTAAACTAAATTTGCTGTTATAATGAATTTTAATTTTGTACTTTGATTATAAACTTTTTTGGGGGCAAGATCACTTTTAAGAAAACAAAATTAATAAAATGTTTGTTTTCTTTGCCGATATTTAATTAAAAACCTTTATTTTTTTATAAAAAAAAATAAATTTGTAAATTATGATTATTTACACTTCATTATACTGATTTTCGGTAATTATGCTATTTCTGATGTGCCGCTTCAATCTAAACTGACTTGTAATAAACCCAATTAGGAAATATTTCAGGTTAAAATATGAAAAAGACTTTGACACCTGTCTATTGAAGCCCTTTTCCTATCATCAATTTGTTTTGTAACGCAAGTTTAATTACACAATAGCAACAGGTGTTCCCCTGTGCAATCAACAGTTAGTAAAAGTGGACATGTTTTAATGGAGGTTTTTTGGCTGACAAATAAAAACTGCGTACTGCATATGGTTGGGCTTATGTATGATTCATGATGTACAATGGTATTTGGACAAAACATGAGACTCATTTTCCTGTGTCCACTGCAGACGACAAAGCCTGAAAGGGTTTTTCAAAAACATATATATACAGTGCCTACATCACACTTCTGTTATAATTTAGGTCAACATTTACTATGAAGAATTGCTCTATCAGAATGAAAAAAAAATGCTGCAATTTGTTGTTATAACAAATTATTTTATGCTTGCTTTGGTATATTTGTTATAGACATACCTTAGTTGGAGTCAGAAACCAAATATTTTGTTGTATCCAGCATAAACCACTGAAGTCCTGTCGGATATCAAATATTCCATTAAATCAAATGTCGCTGTAACGATGGTTCATTGTATGATAAATACCATCATATGACTTTGACCTATGACTTCAAGGTCAAATTTATGTAATTTTCATAAAGAATGGTTTCCCGACCTGTAACTCTTTTTTTTTACGCTTAGATATATATTGTACACAAGTTTGTATCACCAATGAGATGTTACATATCACACCGATTTTTATATTGATCTTGACCTTTGACCTCAAGGTCAAATTTATGTTTTTATATTAAAAGGTTTTCCAGCCTATTCATTTGTGTTTGACCTAAGGCTTAAGTATTTGGTATATAGGTAGGTCCCTATACAAGAGTGGTTGACTTTGGATGTTCTTGGCAGTAACCTTCAAGGTCAGATTTCCATTTTTGTTGTGTATTTTGACAAATGCTTTAGATATTTGATATAAAAGTAGGTCATCCCATTGCAGTGTGTTGCATACCACTGTGGAGGACCATGACCTTAACTTCAAGGCCAAATTTCCTATTTTGTGTCCTTCTGCAAAAGCCTTAGATATTTAGTATTTAGGTTGGTCATCTAATAGTGATGAGTCATGCCAAGATTTAGTACCTTGGGCCAGGTCAAATTTTTAATTTTTTGTGGTTTTTTGAAGGCCTTATAGTAACAATTGGTATTTGGGTAGATTACCATAAAAGGATGTGCGTCATTCTAACATGGATTACCTTTGACCTCATAGTTGTTGGTATTTATGATTTTTGGTATGTTAGTGTTTGTATAGGACTCTCTTTTTTTTATGGGAATGAGGGTTGGGGAGGGAGGTATTTAAAAGACTTCTGATATTAGGTATGTTGTTATATATAACCACAATGCTTGCAAGTTTGTACCCTTAGCAGTTGATGAAGCACTTATTTGTAGAACATGTGCAATAATTATATCCCCGACAAACTTGTTTGGGTGGGTATATAGGAATCACTACTCCTAAACCGCTTAATGAAATTTAATGAAACCTAGATTAAAGGAAGTATACATTATATGTAGATGTGCAAGAAGAATTTTTATTGACCTCTGCTATCATTTAAAGGGAGATAATTGGACTTGAAAGCGAAGCGGGGGTATCCCTTTGTGAGCATGCTCACAGTCCACACTTGTTTTAAGCTCACCTGACCAAAGGGTCATGTGAGCTATTGTTATCATTTTCTTTGCATACATGGGCGTCGTTGTCGTCGTCGGCATCTGTAAACTTTTTACATTTTAATCTTCTTCTCTGAAACCACTTGGCCAATTGAAACCAAACTTTTAAAGCATAATGTTCATCAGATGGACCTTTACAAATATTGTGTGTTTTATTTGGATTGGAAAACCAATATATACGCCACCGCAAGACTTAGTTAAACACAGGACCCTATGGGAAAAAAGTTTAAAATGGTGTCGTCTCGGAAACCAGTTAACCAATCAAAACAAAACTTACAAGCAATTTTGTTTGGAGTGTCCTTTATAAAGTTTATGTTTTCTATGCCAATTGGAAATTCAAAAAGGCTGCCACCGCAGGACTTATTTAAACATAGGACCCTATGGGAAAATGTTTTAAAAGGCTTCTTCTCTGAAACTGGTTAACCCATGGCCACAAAACTTACTAGCAATATTGTTTGGATGGTCCTTTATAAAAGTTTATGTTTTTTAAACCAATTGGAAATTCAAAATGGCCACCACCGTATCACTTGGTTTAACATTGGAACGTTCATTTGTTTTTGAATGAGTCAACCTCGTTAATTTAGAGGGTAAATTACCGAAAATAAGCGTCACTTTAATGCTCTAGTATTAAAACATAGTTTGCTTTTATTTTTTGGAACACTTTCTACACCAAGATATAAAACTTTTACAATGAAAATTATCACTGATATCATAATTGGACCTTAAAACTAACTTAAATGAAATTTATTTTGAAAACTATTTGTTTGGCCTTTTTCTAAAAACAGTGTTCACTGATACTTGACCTGGTGATGATTCATTGTTTGGAATGTAAACTGATAGATACATAAGGGGTTTCCAGCATTTTAGGTGAGCAAAATTCTCAGACAAATGTAATAAACAAAGTAGCCATTTTTCTATTACATATATCTGACCTGATTTTTTATAATTTTTTAACTGTCGGTGGGAACATGTAGTAAATCATTTCACGGTTGAGGAAGAAACAGAAGATAATTATTTACCGATGACATCATATGATAAATCGTGTACTCCAAAGGTCATGAACTTGCAATCATCTAGAAGCATCGATGATGTCCTAAAGATTACCTTGGATAATATTTAGATTTTGACTCAAAGGTAAAATTGCCACTCCAAAGGTCATGAACTTGCAATCATCTAGAAGCATCGATGATATCCTAAAGATTACCTTGGATAACATTTTGATTTTGACTCAAAGGCAAAATTGCCACTTTTTAGCTCACCTGACCCGAAGGGTCATGTGAGCTATTGCCCTCACTTGGCGTCTGTCGTCCGTCGTCTGTCCCTTCAACTTTTCAAAAATCTTCTTCTCTGAAACCACTTGACAGAATGCAACCAAACTTGGCATGGGTGTTGTTTAGCATGTCCTTTACCAAACTATCGGGTGTTGTTTAGCATGTCCTTTACCAAACTATCGTTTGGATTTTTGATTCGTAAAAAAACATGGTGACCATGGCTAAAAATAGAACAGGGTGGTCAAAATACAGTTTTTGGCTTATAGTTCAAAAAGTATTACAGATACAGGAAAACCAAAGAGACTTTCCTTCTTCAGCATCAAAAGCTCTGCAAAACACTCCATTGAGTCAAAGTCGTATGACGACTCCTTGTAGGAGTTATTGCCCTTTAATTGTCAAAATTGATGATTTTTGCCATTTTTGCCTCAAAATCTTGAAAATTATTAGAACTAGAGAAAAAGTTAGCATTGTTTAATTGTTCTGCTCTATGAGAGCTACAAAAATGTCTTTAGGGTCAAGATTGTCAGATAAACCGTTTAAGAGTTATTCCACTTGAACTGTTTTTGTCTTGCCTGCGACGAAAGTCGCTGGAGGCGAGACATATGTATGGGAATCCGGCGGCGGCGTAAACACTTGACATCTTGCTTCATATCTTTGTAAGCCCAAGCCCTAGGTCCATCAAATTTGGTCCAGAGGTAGCTTATGATGAGTACTTGCCAGTCAGTCACCTGTCACCTGACCTTGACCTCAATTTCACGGTCCAGTGACTACGTTAAAGTTTTTGGGTTACGACAGTTCCTCTGTAACTATGCATGGTAGGATGGCAATATTTGGTGTATAGGTTGCTGATGACTAGTACATGACTGTCTGGTAGGTGTCACCTGACCTTGACCTCAATTTCATGGTCCAGCGACTACGTTAAAGTTTTTGGGTTACGACAGTTCCTCTGTAACTACGCATGGTAGGATGACAATATTTGGTGTATAGGTTGCTGATGACTAGTACATGACTGTCTGGTAGGTGTCACCTGACCTTGACCTCAATTTCATGGTCCAGCGACTACGTTAAAGTTTTGGGGTTACGACAGTTCCTCTGTAACTACGCATGGTAGGATGACAATATTTGGTGTATAGGTTGCTGATGACTAGTACATGACTGTCTGGTAGGTGTCACCTGACCTTGACCTCAATTTCACGGTCCAGTGACTACGTTGAAGTTTTGGGGTTACGACAGTTCCTTTGTAACTACGCATGGTAGGATGACAATATTTGGTATATAGGTTGCTGATGACTAGTACATGACTGTCTGGTAGGTGTCACCTGACCTTGACCTCAATTTCACGGTCCAGCGACTACGTTAAAGTTTTGGGGTTATGACAGTTCCTCTGTAACTACGCATGGTAAGATGACAATATTTGGTGTATAGGTTGCTGGCGACTAGTACATGACTGTCTGGTAGGTGTCACCTGACCTTGACCTCAATTTCACGGTCCAGCGACTGCGTTAAAAGATTTTGGGTTACGATAGTTCCTCTGTAACTATGCATGGTAGGATGACAATATTTGGTATATAGGTTGCTGATTAATAGTACATGACTGTCTGGTAGGTTCCACCTGACCTTGACCTCAATTTCACGGTCCAGTGACTACATTAAAGTTTTTGGGTTACGGCTGTTCCCTGTAACTATGCAGGGTATGGTGACAATATTTTGTATACAGGCCGCTGCTGATATTTAATGCTATTTACGTAATGCTTATGACGAAATTTATTTTCGTTACTGATGCGGAATGCAGGGGAGACGTTTTTCTGTGTCCACACTTGTTTTTAATCGGTTTTAATTGATTTTTAAAAATCTTCTCATCTGAAACCACTGAAAGTACTGCTTTGAAATTTTGTACACATTATCCATCAAATGTCTTCAAACAAGTTAGCACAAACCATGGCCACAGATCAACCAACATGGCTGCCATGGCTAAAAATAGAACGGGGGGGGGGACAAAATACAGTTTTTGGCTTATAGTTCGAAAAGTATGACAGATACAGGAAAACTGAAGAGACCAGCCTTCATCAGCATCGAAAGCTCTACAAAACACTCCATTGTGTCGAAGTTGTATGATGACTCCTTGTTGGAGTTATTGCCCTTTAATTGTCGAAATTGATTATTTTTGCTATTTTTGCCACAAAATCTTGAAAATTTTAAGATCGGGAGAGAAAAGTTAGCATTGCTTAAAAGCTGTTCCATGAGGGCTACAAAAATGACTTTAGGGTAAAGATTGTCTGATTAACCGTTTAGGAATTATTCTCTTAGAACATTTTTTTAATGAATTTTAATTGATTTTAAAAAATCTTCTCCTGTGACCAATGAAAGGACTGCTTTGAAACATTGCACGCATCATCTTTAGGATGTCCTGTACCAAAATTGTGCAAATCATTACAGTTGACTACCTACATAGCTACGTTGGCTTAAAATATAAAGGGGGGGGGTGTCAAGGGAGTTTTTGGCTGATAGTTAAAAAAGTATAACAGGTACAGCAAATTTCAAGTGCTCATCCCTCCTAAGCATCAAAAGCTCCTCCTTATAGGTGTTATTTCCCTTAAAATGTCAAAATTAATGACTTTTACAGAAGTGTTGGTCAATTCCTTATAGGAACGAAATTCTATATACAAAGGGGTTGTTTGGTTTCAGGTTCAGGTGAGCGATACAGGGAGCCTCTAGTTTGTAAAATGATTTTAATAAGAAGGTGAGACATCAGTTTTAGTGAGCTGAACAATTTTAGTTAAAAACTGTTTAAATTTATAGCATTACAGAATACCACGAAAGTCCTTATTACTATTAAGCCGGTGAACACACAGTCTCCAGAAAGTGGTTTTCAAAATCAAGTTCCGAAATATTTTACGTACTTCATTGAAGAATTTGGACTTTACTTAGAACCTGATGCCTCCATATCTGATATTAGGCTGTATCCTTTAGTTACTAACTTTGAGGAAAGGCTTGGAATTGGAATAAAGAATGGGGCATTAGCCCGCTTATTAGAAAATCTGTTCACACCCACATGTGACATGTGGTCCCAACAAGAGACTTTATGTGTTAAAGTGATGATCAAGTTTAGTTCCAATGGCAAAGACAATGCTACTAAATGTAAGTCAGTTTTAATGCCTTTATTTCATTATTATTTATTTTACTAACTGTACTTGGGTGTGCTATTAGTTTCACTGCATACCCTTGCAAGAAACTCTTAAAAAGGGCCTTGGTGGCAGATTGGTTAAGGTAGTTAGTCAATCATCTACTGTCGATCACATTTCTGTCAACAATGACCTTTTAGTTCAAACCTTACTGTGGGGAGAATGTATGCCAATAATAGCTGCTGGATTTCATGCAGATATTGCTGAACATGTTGTTAGGCTCCATTCAAACAAGCAAACAAACCAACAAATAAAAAAACTCTTAAAAGTAGCCTTAAGGGGTACTTGTTTATGTAATGCGCCCCCCCCTACAGTTTGTTATCCAGATGTTTTGAAAATTGGGAAGCAGGGTTATCAATTAATGAGCATGCTTACAGTTTTTTGTCTTGCCTGCGACGAAAGTCGCTGGCGAGACATATGTATGGGAATCCGGCGGCGGCTGTGGTGGGCATAAACACTTGACATCTTGCTTCATATATTTGTAAGCCCAAGCCCTAGGTCCATCAAATTTGGTCCATAGGTAGCTTATAATGAGTACTTGCCAGTCAGTCACCTGTCACCTGACCTTGACCTCAATTTCACGGTCCAGCGACTACTTTAAAGTTTTTGGGTTATGACAGTTCCTCTGTAACTACGCATGGTAGGATGACAATATTTGGTGTATAGGTTGCTGATGACTAGTACATGACTGTCTGGTAGGTGTCACCTGACCTTGACCTCAATTTCACGGTCCAGCCACTACGTTAAAGTTTATGGGTTATGACAGTTCCTCTGTAACTACGCATGGTAGGATGACAATATTTGGTGTATAGGTTGCTGATGACTAGTAGATGACTGTCTGGTAGGTGTCACCTGACCTTGACCTCAATTTCACGGTCCAGCGACTACGTTAAAGTTTTGGGGTTACAACAGTTCCTTTGTAACTACGCATGGTAGGATGACAATATTTGGTATATAAGTTGCTGATGACTAGTACATGACTGGTAGGTGTCACCTGACCTTGATCTCAATTTCACAGTCCAGCGACTCATTAAAGTTTTTGGTTTACGACAGTTTCTCTGTAACCACGCATGGTAGGATGACAATATTTGGTATATAGGTTGCTGATGAATAGTACATGACTGTCTGATAGGTTCCACCTGACCTTGACCTCAATTTCACTGTCCAGCGACTACGTTTAAGTTTTTTGGTTATGGCTGTTCCCCTGTAACTATGCATGGTATGGTGACAATATTTCGTATACAGGCCGCTGCTGATATTTAATGCTATTTATGTAATGCTTATGATGAAATTTATTTTCGTTACTGATGCAGGCGAGACGTTTTTCTGTGTCCTGTCACTTGTCTTGTTTATTTATCTTTAAAATATTAACAAAATATTAAAGACTGAGTTCTTGCCTGGATACAAATAATTGAATCTTAAATCAGTGGGTGCAAGTTGTACAGTAGATTTTATACCTTTTAATGCTTGTACAGCATTTGATGATCTTAGATAAACTTAAAATCACAAACGAATACAGTTTCAATAAAATTTTGTCGAAAATATCAATTCTTCCCAGGCGGTGCTAATAGACGACTGTCTTCTGGAGACATGTTCACAAGTTTATTTTAAAAATGACAGATCTTGACAAAAAACAGACTAGATTTTAATGTATACTTGGAATTATGTCCCTTTTTGTGAAAAAGAAAATTAAGGTCTGTTAATTGCAATTATGACAAAAAATGTTGTTAACAGATAAAAACCTTGTCAGCAATAACATAAAAACAGTCATAACTAAATATGCCCAAAAAAAAATCTTATCACTGGTATTCCCTATAAATAAATAATTTTTTACTATAAATCAAACTGAAGAAAATTGTGTTCTTAGCACTCTAAATGATGAGATTCTCACACCAGAAAACTCCTTTATATACAAAAATGTTTTTCATCTTAATATTAGTTATAGTTTTATACATTTAGTTATGAGTACAATAATTTAGAATACTAAAGAAAAGTAGCAGAATTTTAAATAATGATTCTCCTATTTATAGTACTATTTTTACTGGGTCACATAAAGGATAAGTTTGACCTATTCTTATCACTTTGTGACTGTTGTTTGATGGTCCTGCTGTTGCCTATAAAACTTTCACATTTCTATCTTCTTCTCCAAACCCACTTGGCCAATTGAACTAAACCTGGTAGGAATGTGTATTTGATAGTTCGTAACTAAGTTCGAGTTTTTGGTGCTGATCAATTATTCAACATGGCTGCCTGTATCATTTATGCGTTCTGATTAGGTACCTGAATTAAAAAAAATCTTCTTTTCTTGGCAGATTGATTTGTATTTGCAGAAATGTACCTTAGATGGTCCTCTACAAAGTTTGAGTTTTTTTGTGCCGATCCAAAATCCAAGATGGCCACCATCACAGGACTTAGTTTAACATATGACCCTATAGGAAAAACATACAAATAGCCTTTTCTCTGTAACTGTTCCAAACAATAAAACCAAATTATGCAGAAATAGTGCTTGGATAATTCTCTTATTATTTTGAGTCGTTTTAGCCAATAAGAAATTCAACATGGCTACCAGGGCCATTAATGCATTGAGATTGGCTGAATATGAAAAAAAAATCTTTTCTCACAAACCTCTTGGCAGATTGATTGGTAATATTGCAGAAATGTGGGTCTGTCTAAATACTGCTTAGCCCAGGCTAAGTGCACTTAGCCCTAGATATGCACCTAGCCCATGAAGGAATGAATTATTTGTTAATTTTTTAATGCTGATATATTAATTTGAAGATGACAAGGCACCTGTCCAATTTTGGTGACTTTTCATAAAATGGTTATTGAACAAATTGCATATAAATATTTTCATTAGGCACGTGCCATTAATCATAAAACCAGTCAACCGTTAAAGATTATCACACTCATCTAATAAGGGCAGGTAATGTACACAAAACAAACTATATATGTTAATCTTTAGTTATTTATCAGTTTAAATAACATTTATAATAATTCAAGCCAATTTTGTTTCAAGAAATGTACAGTCTAACATACAAATATATACAGACAACGTTCCAAGAAATGTACAGTGTATAATACAAGTATATACAGACAATGTTTCAAGAAATGTACAGCATAACACAAAAATTATTTAAAATGGTGGGTTTGTCCTACAGTTTTTTGGTCTACATCTCAGGCAGGGTTTTGTGGCTATTCTTTTTGTTTGGGGTATTTCAAAATTTGTGTACGAAGATTTTATTGGGTTTTTTTTGGTATTAGCGTCTTTTTAGCTGCAAAGATGATTTGGAATTCCAGATTTGATAGGAGAGTAAATGCCTTGGGTATTGTCCAATAAGTTCAAAATTACCAGTTCCATAAAGAGAGAGCTTTTCAAATCTGCAAATTGTACCCTCTCAATATTGTGCAGATCTTGTATTAGTTCCGGTATAGGTTTGGGCCTCCAGTCAGTTGCCTGCATGGATTCACAATTATTGTTAGTCCATAAGCGGTCCTGTTTAAACTGTCTCTTAGGAATAATCACATGCTGGCGTATGCGATTTATAAGTTGTCCTTGAAAATATGGGTCGAATTGTGGAACAAATTATTACTTATTTCACTGGCTTTAATGTCAAAGTCTATCGAATCAACAGCGGTGGGAAGTCCATTGCACCCGAAAAGTTTAGAAAGAATGAAAGGCAGTTCGTCATCTTTGCAACCAATTTTGTTTTTAGATTGTCTGAAACAATTACTTTTGTCCTTGATGTGTTTAGTACATGAAAACCTGCAAATGTTCGGAAATGTCTAAAGCTTTGGTAAGGCCAGGTTTATCGTCACTACCGAATCGGAGGTCAATACAAGTGACAGTTTCTTGAATTCGTGCTTTAATATGAGACAGAAAAGTATGATACGATAGAAATGAACCTTCCCAGTGCAAAAATACAGGTGTTAAGAATATTAGATGGTCACCTGTCTCTTTGAAAACAACATTAGTATTTTTGTAAACCAGATTTGTCACGTAAACTGACCCTAAATTAAATGTTCTGTGTTATTATACCGAAGATGTGGTCTGTATTGGTAGCTAGAAATTGTTTAACATCAGTAAGTTGGTGGTTAGTATAACAGATAAATGACAAGAGTTTGTTGTTACCGTGCGTATATACAACTTCTTTACTAAGTCATGATTATTCACCATAGAAAGTACCAGAATGATTTCGTCCGCAACATTACCGCTAGCCCTCTGTAAAATCTGTACATTTGATCTTTTAATTAAGGTTTATTTTTGGTTTAGCGTTCAAATAATAAGTGCTAAATTGGCAACAAAACATTTCTATTGAAGTAAATTTTTGGTTTATTTAACATTTATTTCCTATAAAATTATTCATGATAGAGTCTGATTGAACAGTTGAAGATAATTAACAAATAATTATAACAATATACCTTTCTATTGTGCCATGCATGGCTTCCCGCAGCGCTTGGGGATTGTATTGTTATGGCGCGTGCCAATAAAATGTTAGATATCTCGCTTATTTTGAAAGATTTCTTTTTAAAAATAATAATTCTACCCAAACATATCAATATCTTTCATATGAAATGTTTAAAAACGTAAAAACTATTAGATTTGATGGGCTTGGTGCATAATTAGGTGCACTTAGCCCGGGCTAAGCAGTATTTAGACGGACCGCAGAAATGTAACCTTAGATATCCCCTACAAAGTTTGAGTCTTTTGTGCAGATCAAAAATCCAAGATGGCTACCACTATGGAACAGCTTAACAAAGGACCCAGTGAGAAAAATCATAAAAACAGCCTCTTATCTGAAGCTGTTTACTGTGAATTTCGTGCGATACCAATTTTTGTGGTTTTCTTGGGTAGGCTGATCCACGAATTTAAGAATCCAACGAAATATTAACTCTTTTGTATTGTTGGCCAGATGACCCTTGTGCTGGAAGGAACCATTAAGTAAGTATTATGGATGTGAGCTACGTTTTACAATGTGAACCTATGCTCTATGTCATTGAAGTGTATTTTTAATAGGTTGCAAGCTATGGGATTAATCTACCAGATAAATACCTTGGATATCTATAATAAAGTCAATCATTAACAAGTACTATCTTTAAAAAAGATATTCGACGCATTTAACCCATAGAGATGTATGTAAGGTAGAATGGACACTGAACAAACAACAATAAAAAAAACCTTATCAAACGAAAGAAGGAGAGAAGAAACATTAAAATTTTCTTTCAATGATGTGTGTGTGTGGTGGGGGGAGTAAATAATTAGCGTGTTGCGAACTGTATCCTATTAAAATAAGGCTATAATATAAGAAGGTTGCTAAGTCATTCATAGATTTAAAAAAAATGTTATTAAACAATAGGGTATTATCAAAAAGAGACTTAGCAATTAGAGCTCCATCTCCTGTCTGCATGTGAATGACGACGGACGCAAAGAAAGAAGATAGACATTAATGGCTTTACAAATCATAGAGCTAACAATAAACATATTTAAATATCCCCTATGAAAAGCTATTTCAGAAGTTGAAGACCACAATGGTAAATAAAAAACATACAAACCTTTCTAAATATGTCGGAGTTGTAAGTTTTTTCTTATGATGTGTCGTATATATTACCTCTAAAACAAGTTAGTAAACATTTTAAAATTCAAAAGATCACGTATGTACTTACATTCATCAAGTAATATTCATTCACATGTATTTATTACAGTTTGCTATTTTATTAATTTGACTATCTTTTAAAATGAGAACTTCTAAGTAAAACCTTTTAATTAGAATTGTTTTAACATGAACACAAATGTCATTTCAATGGTAATTAAATATGAATTGAAATCGGTAATGTAAATGCCTTCTCAAAAATGGGGGGGGGGGGGGGATAAACCTTATGGGTAATTGAGGTCCAAATAAATAATTGCAACGGAACAATCAGTGAATTTTACTCTTTATTCTATGTGCTGTGTGTATAGTAAACAAAATGTGTTAACGAACCATTGTGTCTCATACTAGTCACCTGGCGTTCTGACAATTACCAATGACCTACTTACCTTTGTAGGATCATATTTGTATGACAATAATTTCACGAGAGAGAGAGAGAGAGAGAGAGAGAGAGAGAGCATGTGTCAGGCTGTAAAATGAAGAAAATATGGTGCAAATGCATCACCGGCGTGAGGATTGTTTACAGATACGATGGTCAATAAAGCAAATATAGTTCTACCCCAGGCAAAATGGGCAAAAATTACACGACGTATGGTTTTATCATGTAATTATTGTTTATCAGTTCTGAATGGCATTCTTTTGGGATAAAAATATTTTTTTAAAGTTTGAATACGACTTCCAATTGTTTAAAAACACCAGTGTGCTGGAATAATAATTAGGAAATGAAAAATTGGATGTTTTTCAGAGTATACTATAGTAGATTGTTCAAACGCAGAATTTTTTACTATTTTCGTCCAATCATAATGTGATCCTGTCTTCAATAACAGTACATTACCATGGGTAAGCCTCTTTTAGTTCAAAGGTCACAATTCGAAAATATACCGACTTCGTCGGAAGAATATCTCAGATAAGTTTTTGTAATGTTTATTTGGTGAAATTCAAATGATTTCATACATTTTTGTCAAGTTTTTGTGCAAGTCAGTTATACTTCTGGTTTATTAAAATGTTTTTGTAAAGTGTTCATTTTATGTGTACAGAAGTGTTATAATGTATCTTGTACGTACGTTCATGTCTTGATGATATTTATTAGGTTGTGAAAATCGATATCTTTATTAAATGAACACTTTCATGTGCTGACCTAAATGAGTACAGCCAAATACCACAAAAAAATTTTTTATCAAAATTACAAATCCACGAATTTACGAATCCATGAACTTGAAATTTTGGGTAAAACCACAAAAATTGATACCCACGAATTTAAGTACTTTCACAGTAATTCAACTAAACCAAATTGTGCAAATATGAAGCCTGGGTAGTTATCTTTATATAATTATTATTTTGAGTTTTTCAAAGTTTACTTGGGCTACTAGTTTACTGTTACAGTTAACTTTAATGTTTTACAGGGTCAGATGTACAGACATCCAGTAAGCAAAATCTTATTGCTGCTAACAAGTCACTTATAGAAAATGAATTGGACCGTGATGTATTTATAGATGCTCTTGTGCAAAAAGGATTCCAAGACTTTAAAAAAGTTGAGAATGAGGAGAAACATTTCTTTAAACTGTTAGAGAAAGTAGATGACAAGACATTTTTGAAGATAGCAGAAGATACCATGTCAGGTGTTGCATTGAAGAAATTACAGACATACAACAAAGTATGGTCAGCAGGTAATAATTTGTATTCTTTAGTATAGAACCTAGTACTAGAAAAAAACAGATATTAGTCTCTGATGGAAAAAAAGCCCTTTCTTGATTTAATAATTATGAATATTAACGGCCATAATTGTATATTGTTTCTAAATTTTCATCCTATATATCCCCAAGGGTTTGACCATTGTTTTTGTAAACAGGTCAGAAGTTTGTTGTCTATGTATAATTATACATTCAGAAATGTAGTTGTTATCAATACTTGTTTGTGTAATTTTGTTTACTGCCGCTTTTAGCAATTTTTCAGCTATATTATTGTGGCCAGTTTTTTAAGTCCTGGAATAAGGCAGAGTATCCTAAAAACCACAGACAATAATCAAGTACAAAAATGTCAGTAAGGTTTGAAGTCAAACCCACCATGCTTGCAAAGACATAAAGGATCCAACACCAGTGGGAGGGCAAGACGGGAAAATCTCGGACACCCAAGTGAAAAGATTTCTGGTCTTCAACTTTCACGCGGGTGTCTGAGATTTCCACGTTTTACGCTACCACCAGTGATTTTATATTTAGGATTTTTCTCGGTGAATCGACAGTTGACCTCACAATACATTATTACAGGAAAAGGAGCGTAAAATTCTTATCTCACCCTTGGGTTGAGATAAGGATATTTCAACCAGCTATAAAATAGGTACGTCGTTTTCTCATTAATGGGAAATTCGAACATCAGTGTTGACAGGCCTCCTGCTAATACATGTATTAGATTATTTTTGGATCTTTTTATTTGTTTTTTAGTAGTCGGGATGTTACAATCCTCTTACAACCACAACCTGACTAAGGTGTTGAGAGGTGACATGAAATAAGTATAGAGTCCAGACTACCAGACTTTAGTTTTGTACATATGATTAAGGAAAAGAAAGAAAGCTGTCATAGAATAAGACAATCACATACACATTACATCTTCCACATTGATTCACTTGCAAACACTTTTCGTTCTGACACAAGGGGCCTCGATTGCCGAGCGATTAATAATACTTGTTGACAACGTTTGTAAAGGGAAGTAATTAGTCATGATATGAAGATTTAAAACTGGCTTATGTTTTCTAATAAATTGTTTCTCTTTGTTTACTCTCTGATGGTCAGTTGTGTTGTCCGAGCATTGATATATTGGGAATATATAAACATTTTGTATATTATACTAATCTTTCAAACTCGAAATGGCAACAGTTAATAGAATTAAAACAAGATAAAACAATTGTGATAAAAAAAGCTGACAAGAAGAGTTCAGTGGTTATAATGATTACAGATAACTATACAAACTTGGTAAATTCAATGTTGGGAGATAATAATTTCTACGAATTAGCGCCAAATTATAAACAAGAAAGAACGAGAAATCAATAAAAAGTTTTACTGCACCTTTACAGACAAAGTATAATGAATAAAGAATTAGACTATTTAACGGACTTTAAATGTCAAACTAGTTTATTTTATGGTCTACCTAAAATACATAAATGTCAGGAAATTACAGATACATGCATCACTACAAATTCTCAAATAGTTACTATGGAAGTGCCAAAAGATTTAAAACTTAGACCAATAGTTGCCGGTCCAGCGGGTAAAACACACTGGCTTAGTAACTTTTTGGATATCTTATTAAAACCACTTCTAATCCTCGTAAAAAGTTTTATAAGAGACGATTTGGACATGCTGAATCACCTACCAGACAGAATTGACAAAACCGATTATCTTGTTTCCTTAGATGTAGTTAATCTTTATACCAATATCCCACATGAGTATGGAATTACAGCAGTAGAATACTGGATTAACGCTCACCCTGAATTAATACCAGATAGAATAGACAGAAACCTAATAACATCAGGTTTACGATTTATATTAGCAAACAATTATTTCCTATTCAACAATAAATCATATCGAAAAAAATCAGGAACTGCCATGGGTACCAAAGTAGCGCCGACTTATGCAAATTTAGTTATGGGATACCACGAGTTAAAAATATATGAACAATCGGAACAATTATTCGGAAATTTGTTTGCCAACTATTTACTACAACATGGGAAAAAATACCTCGATGACTGTTTCATCGTGTGGAAAAACGGTAAAGAAACTTTGGACCAATTCAGAAATATGCTTAACGGGATAAATACTAATATTCAATTCACTATGGAATACAGCAATGATCAGCTACCTTTTTTGGACATTCTAATAATTAATGAACAAGGAAAAATGCAGACCGGCATATATTCCAAACCAACGGACTCTTAACAGTATCTTTTATTTACATCATGCCATCCAAAACATACACGTACTAATATACCATTCAGTCTTGCAAGGAGAATATGCACAATCATTTCCCGAATTATGAGATAAACAGCTAGACGAGTTAAAATCCATCCTTTTAGAATAAAAATACCTGATCCAGTTAATTATTCATGGAATTCTAAAAGCAAATCAGATACTAATGGAAGAATTAAGAACTGTCAGAAGACAAGAGGAGAAAAAGGTCATAGCATAGGTTTTGACACATAATCCTAAAAATACAGAACTTTTCGGACAGTTATACCAAAACAGGCCAATTCTTTAAAGAGACCCTAAAATAAAAAAATCTTAGACCAATATAATATCATTAAAAGTAAAAGACAGCCTAAATCATTGAAAAGAATCCTTACCAGTGCAAAACTCCATTCAGAAATAGAACAACCTAAAATCAAGAAATGTGGACCCCCTAACTGTGGAGTATGCAAATACTTAATCGACGGTTCAACATTGACCTTTAAAAACGGACAACAGTTGACGATAAAAAGTAATTTTACATGCTCAGCAAAAAATTTAATATGTGCCATAATATGTCATGCCTGTCAGGAAAATTACGTTGGACAAACCAAAAATTTAAGTTTAAGAATGACTGTCCACCGCCAACAAATAAGAGATCTTTTGACCAGAAAAATTACTTTAAATGCGCATATAGATGAATGTACTGGTGATAATATACCAAAGTTTTATATATTCCCAATATATCAATGCTCGGACAACACAACTGACCATCAGAGAGAAAACAAAGAGAAACAATTTATTAGAAAATATAAGCCAGTTTCAAACGCTTCGTAGCATGACTAATTACTTCCCTTTGCAAACGTTGTCAACAATTATTACTATGTAACACTACGTTACGTTACCATTAACAATGTCTTTACAATATCAACTATCAAAGGTTAGCCATGAATATTCTCATAAGAGATGAAACCGGTTGGACAATAAATTTACTGTGCATTTAACAGATGTGATTTTCAAAAGAAGTCATTTTGGTATTTTTATTTTCATTATATACTACAACTTGTGAAGGACTTATCTATTTTTATGTATATATATCACAATAAAAGTTTTATTTTCATATATTATGTGACTTGTGGAGATTCCACATCAAGATTTTTATATATTATTTATATTTGTATATATTGCAGATTCTGCCATCATTCTTGATAAAATACTAGAAAATGTTTCCACTCTTGCTAAGATCTGTACAGATTTACAGGATTTCAAGGAAATATGTACTGAAAGACAGATTTTGACAACTGAATTTTTTGAAGAACTTGATAAAACTTACAAGGAAGAAGATAAGAAATTCATAGAAATTTTAGTTCACATTGTCCAGTTAAAAAATAGAGATGCGGCATTAGCATTAGTAGAAACATTGTATAACAAGGAATATGATCTGCTGGCATCTGATATACTCCTCATGGTTAACTGTGTTGATATAGATACAGGTAATTATTTTTGGCTTTCTCTAGTAGATGACCATTTTTATCTCATAGTGTGAGCTATTCTCATCACTTTGCGTCTGTTGTTGTCGTTGTCGCCCGCTGCAATGGGAAGGGAGCGGAAAGTATCCTAAAAATGTTTTATGTTCTGTATGCCCTACAGGCATATGCATCTTAGCAGAATCTTACCAGAATTCTTACCACCTAGATACAATTTAGAAAGTACTGGGGGTTGGGGGGGGGGGGGGCGGCAACTTACAAATAAGGATATTGTCCATAATGACCCTTACTGTCCCTAATTTACAAACCAGTTTCACAACATAGTGCAATATGTTTTAAGATACAATTTTCCTGTTTTAGTTCCAATTCCATTTTTGAAAGCAGGAGTAAAATCTGTATCAATGGAACTATGCTTAATGTTCATTACAGTATGTCTTAATAAATAGACTAATATATTGTTGACATCTATTTGACTTAGTTACTTCTTGTTGATGCTATAACTACATGTAGTGAAATAGTGTACTAAGGTACTCACAAAATTAAGGAACAAAGTAAAACAAGAAATTATGTGTAAAAGTTAGAAATAAAGATATTTGTCTGTGCTCGCATTTTGGCATGCCTACTCCATATTACATTTACAATTTACTTGTTGTGGTGGTGAGTCTTCTGTTGGGAGAGCCCAGTGTTTACAGGTCCTCATGAAAGTAGGGGAAATATACGGCCACCATGGTTTGATTGATTGAAACATTAAAAAATTTTTCACTGAAAGTACAAATCAAACCATTTTGTAACTTTGTACAAGTGATGTACCAGTATTCGAGTACAAACATTCCTTTTTTGCCACTGAAAAAAGATATGTTTGCCAATGTCTTCTTCTTTGAATCTAAAAGATGATATTGATTACTATGCTTTGATTTAAGTTAGCAATTAGGCCCTTTAAATGATTCTTACTGGTTGTGCTCAAAAAGAAGCACAATTATTGTATAGGAGATCCTTTACATACGTTTATTACTTTATGCTTACAGAGCCACCTTGAGGAATGGTTTGATGAATTAAAAAAAAAACTCACCTCTTCTTAAATTAATTTTTTTAACCGGTGTACACAGGTTTTTTAGGGGTATATTTGTTTATCATAACATTAAGTCAATAAAAAAATTCTACCTTATATGGAACAACATTTTGTGGTCTGAAAAGTACCATACCACTCCCAAAATATATCCAAAATTTGACAAATTGAACACATCAAACTCTGCTCTGGAAGCATCCCTACCTTCAGGGATGAAGTAAGAGAGACTCTGAAACAGGAAATTGCCCCTTTTCAACACTTTCAGGCACAGAGAACATACAGGTTTCCATATGTAACTCCGCCATACATTGTCCCCCATTTAATTCGGAACTACATTTGTCATCTTCTTGTGATAATTGTGTTGAGTCGTGTTGGTAAAGTAATACAAAACAATACACAAGATCTTATTAATTTCATTAATTCTATGTATACACTTTTATTGCATTTTTACATTAAAATTACTGTGTTTGTATGCGATGCTTATCCACCATGAGAGTGTTTTTCCACTAGACCAAAAAACTCCCAATCCATCATATTTTATCAAATGTTTAATTAAAAAAAATTGAAGATTCTTTTTTCAAATCAACCACAAAAACAAGAAAAAAATTACAAAGAAATACTCTATTTTATGGGGAACTATCTTCATGGACCAATAACATTTTGTCAGGTAAACTTTATAGGGTCGATCAGAAAACAGCAAACATTTTTTTTTAATTAGGCCCCTATAAGCCACTGAACCATGGATCTATTGTCACTCCTTCAGATTATATGACTTAGCTGATCATTATGGAGAATTTATGTCCCAATCGGCCTTATGCAATCAGCATTTTTCATGAACTATAAAAAGTTGGCTATCCTCTACCTGAATATTACTTCTCACTGGACAATATGATGAGTAAATCAATGAGTGTCTAAATAAGGGGAAGACACTGCACTTCATATGTAGGCATTTTTTTATTAGGGTAGAGTTACTCTAAATATAATTGTTTTTTATTTCCCTCCCCCACAAAGAAAAGTTGGGAAGAGTATCTGTTGTCTGTCACAAACTTTTTCAGAAATCTCAGATTCCACTGGGACAATTTTTTAGCCGAGTTGCAACGAAGTTGAACTCGGCTATTGTTATGATGATGGCGGGTGGCTGGGCGGGCGTCAACAATTGGTTTCCAGACCATAATTCAGAAAGTTGTGAACTAATTTTAATGAAACTTTAGGATATTGTTACATATCATAAGAGGAGGAACTCTATTGATTTTGGGGTAAATCTGTTCAAGGTCAAGGTCACAGCGACAGAAAAACGTTAGAAAATTTCTTGAATTAGTGGTTTCCAGACCATAACTCAAAAAGTTCACAACCCATTTTTTGAAACTTTGGGATATTGTTACATACCATAAGAGGAGGAACCCTATTGATTTTGGGGTAAATCTGTTCAAGGTCAAGGTCACAGCAACAGAAACACTTAAGAAAATTTCTTGAATTAGTGGTTTCCGGACCATAACTCAAAAACTACATCAAGTACATATCTGAAATTATACACAATGGTTCAATACTGAGGATTCACATATTCATATTTTATGCAACTTTGAAAATTTGTTGATAAAGCTTACATTTTTCCTGATGAAATCCTTCCTCTGTCTCCAGTTTAAATGTAATGCCTGTAATAATCAATTATGTTAAATCTTAAAATGAAGACAAGGAAAATTTTGGTCAATAAAATACGGCAACTCGGCTTTAGCACCCCTGTGCATATTGATTTTTTCAAACTTGGCCACAATCATTCTTAGAGTTCCTAGTTTTAAATTTGTACTCCGTGTGTTATCAACGGACAAAGATTGTCGCTGTTATTAAAATAGAACATAGGTGTTGTTTTTTGTCACTATCTAATAAATTATAATAGCTATAGAAAAAAACGTTACTTCAAAATGATCAGCACATTAAGGTCTATTATACAGTTGTTGCTATGCTGTAGTTGCTTTTAGTGTGAAGTTGGGTAATTGCTTCCTGTAGGAGTTATTGCCCTTTAATGATGATTTTTTTATAACTACTTATATATGAGTTATTGCCTTTAAGTGACAATTTTTTATGAAATTTTCTGTTTTTTTTGTCTTGTAACTTAAATACTATAACAGCTTTCGTTTTTGTACTGTACTTAAAATGGCAAAAGGGATCAGCAATACAAGTGCTACAATTTATTTTGTTGATATGAAACTGAAATTTTCAGATGACTCCTTATGAGAGCTGCAAGTCCTGAATAAAGCTGAAAAATTGCTACTGAACGTTAAACATCAAGTAATCAATCAACCCTATAAGAGTTATTGCCCTGTAATGTCTATTTTTTATTTTTTTTCATTTTTGTCCTGTACTAGCCCATGTAGCCTAAAAACTATAATGACTAGACTGAAACTGAAAAGAGCAAAAATGATCAGCATTAAAAGTTCTACAATTTACTTAGTTGGTCTGAAATTTTCAGATGACTACTTATATATATGAGTTATTGCCCTTTAAAACTATAACAGCTGGAGTGAAACTGTAAAAGGCAAAAATTCAGCAATACAAGTCCTACAATTCACTTTGTTGGTCTGAAACTGAAATTTTCACATGACTCTTTATAAGAGTTATTGCCTTTAAATGTCTATATTTTATGATTTTTTAAAAATTTTTGTCCTGTAACCTTAAAACTATAATGACTAGACTGAAACTGTAAAGAGCAAAAATGATCAGCATTAAAAGTTCTACAATTCACCTAATTGGTCTGAAATTGTCAGATGACTTTTTATAGGAGTTTTTGCCCTTGAATGACACTTTTTAATTAAATCTTTGTCTTTGTCCTATAACTTAAAACTATAACAGCTACAGTGTAAATTGCAAAAATGATCAGCAATACAAGTCCTACATTTCACTTTTTTGGTCGGAAATGTCAGATGTCTCCTTATAAGAGTTGTTGCCCTTTCATTATGATTTTTTTTTTAAATAAAACTTTCCATTTTTGTCCTGTATCCTAAAACCTATAACAGCTTAAATGAAACTGTAAAATGATCAGCAATAAAAAAGTTCCAGAATTCACTTTATTAAACTGCAATTGTCAGATGACTCCTTGTAGGAGTAATTACCTTTAATAAAGATTTCTGGTGAAATTTGTTATTTTGCCTTGTAACTTAAATCCCATAACCCAGTTTTCCTACCGCAGGTTGGGGGTTTTTTCAGGGTAGTCCGGCTTCCTCCCCCAATAAAAACTGGACGTCATGATATAGATGAAAAATTGCTGAAAGTGGCGGTAAACACCATTTAATAAAAAAAGCATAAATCCCATAACAGCTAGATTGAAACTGTATATTGCACAATTGATCAGCAAAGCAAAGCAAAGCCTACAAATCATTGCTTCGTTTAAAATTGTTAGATGACTCTTTGGACAAACTAATTAGTTTTTGTGTTATAAATCAAAGTTTGTAACATCTAGAGTAAAACTGTTACTTACTAAATAAGCCTAAAGCACCTTGACATCAATTTCATGGTCCAGTGACTACATTAATGTTTTTGGGTTAGGGCAGTTCCTCTAACCATGCATGGTAGTATAACAATATTTGGTATATAGGTTGCTGATGATTAGTACATGACTGTCTGGTAGGTGTCACCTGGCCTTGACCTCAATTTCCCGGTTTTGGATTAGGTCCCTTTCTCTGTAATCGTGCATTGTATATTTTAAATGATAACCATTTAAAGCTATTTAGATAATGCTTATGAAATAACTTTTCCTGTTACTGATGCAGAATCCAGGCAAGACATTTTTCTATGTCCACACTTTTTGCTTTATAGTTTAGGTTATTCAGATCCAGGCTCCTAATAGCCCCTAGTTTTGAGATAAGTGAATGGCTTATATACTTTGTGTAAATAATTATTATTAAATGATTATAGATGAAAACAATATACAGGTCAACGATGAGCAGAACAAAACTGGTTTGTTTTTTGAAGGAGATTACAAGCTTCAAGGTAACATTTTTTTACAGAACGTTAGCAATATTAGTAAAATCTTCTTTCTTTACTTATCACACAAATTTATCAATGTGTTGACAGTGTATGTTATGCTATCTGTCATTAGATGTAATTGGTTTTTTTTGTCTTGCGAAGATTATTTCGAAATTGAACATACATTTAGTTTTGTTTGTCTCTGGATGAAAATTGGGGGGGGGGGACAAGTTTTATAAGTCTTCTCTGAAAAGTTAAATAAATTCTGTATAAATGAGTTTAAATATCCTTACTAAAAGAAATGGATAGCTACAGTATACGTAGTGCAAAAGAAAATTGTATTGTAAGCTCTCTCATCCTTGCATGTATTGTCTGCTTTGTATAAAAAAAATACATCAATGATTTATATCAACATTATTTCATATCAGTAAAATTATGTTTGTTTTAATAGGATAAAACAAGGTCAGCTGGTATTAGTTAATTTGCAGTAATTTGACGTGAGGGCATTATCACGCCGTTATCGTTATCACGTTGTGGTAATGCCCTCTCCAGTAACAAGCAACATTTTTAATTTATAAAAAAATATATGTACATGTACAATCCAAATGAGGAAAAAATGTCAAACAGTTTAGAAAACTAACTGTGTATTGCATAAAAATGCCAAACAGTGATATATAATGAGGCCAAACATTCAAATCATACAGTAAGCAGCTACACATACATAATACAGTCTTAAACACAT
The DNA here is from genome assembly GCA_944474755.1 of Limnoperna fortunei. Taxonomy (NCBI): domain Eukaryota; kingdom Metazoa; phylum Mollusca; class Bivalvia; order Mytilida; family Modiolidae; genus Limnoperna; species Limnoperna fortunei. Next base: position 21,286,880 of record OX104115.1, on the reverse strand, counting down.
AGTTTCTAAATTCTTCAATAAAATATATATAATAGTTGCTTACATAGCTGGCATTGTCATGATACTTGACAGCACTCGGGAGAGTGGTATTGCCTTTAACATTGATAATGCCCTCGCCTTTGGCTCGGCCATTATCAAAGTTTCAGGCAATACCATTCTCCCTTGTGCAGTCAAGATATCATGACAATGTCCTTTATATAAGCAACTATTGTACAAGTATTACAGAGATTATGCAAGTCAACACCACATCAGTTTGGTATGAATCTTTCTCTCAGTCTACCTTTCAGTTGTTATTATAGCATGCATTAACCATGTTAACTAGGGGTAAAAGTTATTAATATAATATCTATCAATAGTATAATATCCAACAAATCAAGGCTAATATAAATTATGTTGAATCTCATATGGGACTAATTTTAACAGTTAAAATGAAATATATCTATTCTCAAAGGCTGTTATAATTTTTTTCTGTGTAATACATGAAATCATTTCTTGCATAGACCCGGCTAATTTATAAATTAATTATAAAACAGATTTCTTCAGCAAGTATGCATTAATATACATTAATTATAATTATGTATTTTTCTAACCGAACAATACTGTAATTAAGATATTTTGCATCAATAATGCAAATATTTTCTCAACTATTGTATGCCACATAAATTCAACTTGCAATGAGTGAATGATTACGCATTTGATGATGTTGTTTTTAGTGATCGTAAATAAATTTTCGAATGTGAAATAATATTTTCATCTTAATGTTTCTACATTATCATTACAGTTAATCACTGTCTGCTCTAGTGGGCTGCCTGCAGATATGAACAATTAGATTATACACTAGCCAACTAACCATGCAGGGTAAGCTGAACAAGGAAGACAAACAGGGGACTCAAAGGGATTGAGCCGATGGAGAATGTATCAACATGCAAAGATAATGCAAGGTAGATTTCCATGATGACTTGCTATGGGTTGCAACCCATTTGAGTTGGCCACCAGTATGTACTCGTAAAAGATGACCATTAGGGCAGGCATGGACAGACAATAAATAACCAAAACTAAAAACAAAAATAAACTTTAACAGAAAGGACAACTCTCTACAATTTAGCTGTGAGTTGTGTATTAACAATCTGTTTTAATTTGTACAGCCTATTTTATGTTGACAGTTAATATTACTTCAGTGTGGTTTAATTATCAATACAGGAAAGTTTTGAAATAGAAACTTGTGTCACTTTAAATTGGAAATATATCAACTGGAAAAATTGTGGCAACATTTGTGTTTCTATTTTTTAATGTGAATTGGAGATTTTTATGTTTGGAAAAAACAATTTCTAGTTAAGGGCAGGGTTTCATAAAACATCTTAGATTTGAGGATCTCCTCACATTATTCTCAACTCATATATTGACCAATCTGATGGCTTGAAAATTTAAATTTGAGGAAAATCTCAATTTAAGAAGTTTTATGAAACTAGGGCCAGGTTTTAATTTATTTTAATCTGTGTGACAGTGATGTAAAATAAGATGAGTGCATTAGTGATTGACAATACTTTTTGCAGAGATTAGAAGTGATTTTAATCCTCTTTTGTGATAATTCTTGATTATTCAAGTAAGAATTGTTATGTCACCTAACTAAAAGTTATCTTAATGTTTTATGGTCTGTGAATTGCCTGTTTTTCAAGAAAATAATATTGGATGTGAAGGTGAATTAATTTAGTAAAGTCAGTGTTTATTAAAATTTTATAATACCAGTCTATGTAAATTATCAGGTACTTGTAAACCTTAAGTAGGACAAGGTCGAACATTAAATGCAATCTTTAATTGCTTGCTCATGTTGTCTATCTGAATGTACTTTAGTTTTACTCTCTACATTTCTATCCAGTTATTTTATTAATTTTACATTTTACAAATATGATCCTAAGGATAAAATAAAGTTTCAAAATGTTCTATAGTTTTTTTTATAGAAAAAACCCTATCAGTCTGGAATACCTATTGCACCCTATTTTTTTCCTTCGTCTGTCCATAAATTTGATAGGTGCATTGGTTGCCGAGTGGTCTCTCAACACTGATATTGCACTGCAGGCAGGGTGTTCTCGACTCTAATCTAAATTGATTAGGATTGCCAGTTTTCCTACTGCAGGTCTGGGCTGCCTCTGGTTACCGGTACTCTGGCTTCCTACCCCAATAAAAACTGGATGCCATTATACACCTGAAAAATGGCTGAGAGTGGCATGAAACAACATTTAAACAAACAAAATAATTTGATAACCTTGTACAAGTGGTGCTAATAGATCCTTTTCAATGATTACTGCCAAATATTTATACCTAGATCAACGAATTTATGGCTGATATGTTTTTGAACTGTCCACTTAGTCAGAGAATCCTCTGTCATCCAACACTTTTTTAGATTTTGATTGAGAGTGTGGGTCCCATTCTTCCAGGCAAGTCACTTTTTACAACATATGCTCAAAAGATTGCAGAAAAGTAATTGTCTGTGGGACATTTTTTAGCTGGTCACATGAGCTATTGCCATTACCTGGCATCCATCGTCGTCTTTTCTTTTCTTTTAAAATCTTCTCCAAAACCACTGAAGGGATTGCTTTAAAACTTTGCACATATCAGTAAAATGTCCTCTACCAAGTTTGCACAAATGGCTGCCTTGGCTAAAAATAGAACTGGGCAGCAAAATACAGTTTTTTCCTTACTGTTCAAAAAGTATAAAAGATACAGGAAAACAGACTTTCCTTCTTCAACATCAAAAGCTTTACAAAACTTTTCATTGTTGAAGTTGTATGACGACTCATTGTAGAAGTTATTTCCCAATAATTGTCAAAATTGATGATTTTTTTTCATTTTTTCCTAAAAATGTCGACAATTATCAGACCTAGAGAAAAAGTTAGCATTGCTTGATTGTTCAGCTCTAAGTAAATAACTTCAAGAGTCAAGATTGGCTGATGAACCATTTAGGAGTTATTTCCCTTGAATTTAAGTTGATTTTATTTTAATCTCCTCTTAAACCAATGAAAGGACTGCTTTGAAAATTTTTACACATCATCTTTAAGATGTCCTGTGCCAAAATTGCAATAATCATGAAATAGTGCAGGTGTAAAGGGGGCGGGGGTGGTCAAGATAGTTGTTGGCTTATAGTTCAAAAAGTATAGCAGATACAGTAAATCTAAAGTGTGCCTCCTTCCTCAGCATCAAAAACTCTACAAGATGAGGTGAAGATGTGTGACGATGCTTTAGAGGAGTTATTTCCCATAATTTGTCTAAATTTTAGACTTTGTCATTTTTCCTAAATAACTGTAAGATCTAGAGAAAGTCATTTCCATTCAAAATTATTCAGCTCTTCAAGATCTGTAAAAATGATCACTGGTGCATATTGTTGGACAATTAACTCTTTATAGGAGTTTATCCCCTTAAAACGTCACAATTAATGCTTTTTGAAGAAGTGTTGGACAATTCCTTTTAGGAAAGAAAATCTAGATAATAGAGAAAGAATTGCCAAATTCAGGTGAGCGATACAGGCTCTTGGAGCCTTTAGTTAAGGTAACTACTATAAGTATATTCAAAACTCGAGGGATTTTTTTCTTTTACCTTTGTTGGTTTACTGTCCGTTCGTCCTTGAACACTTTACATTTTAATCTTCACTACAACTGCTTGAAAAATTCAAGCCAAGCTCTGAAGGAATGATGATTGTGATGTCAAATATTCTGCATTACAGTTTGTTTTGGCTCCAAATAAGGCCGCCCTGGTTATTTCTTGTTAATGATTGGCTGAATTTCTTGTCTGCATGGTTTGTAACTTTGTACACATTTTTTTCAGGATCCCGAAAAATTATAAAAACTATATCCCTCATTTGGTCTTCATTGGGCCTAAGCATGGCTAACTAGGTATGGCTAACAGTCTGGAATTTTTATGCTCCCTTAAGTGGGGGAGCAAATAGTCTTCGTTTCGTCCCTTATGCACAGATTTGTCCATAGCATATCTCCAAAATTGTTTGACATATTGACATCAAACTTCGAGGTTGATTAAACCTTGATTTGTAGGAGTAGAATGCATAAGAACCAAAACTCTATGTTAATTGTTGAGGTATCTGTTTTTTTCATATCCATATAATAAATTTCTGAATCTGAATAGATTTACTTCGAACTTGTAATTGTTATATAGACACTGATAATGAATGAAAGTGTACTGCACAAGAACCATTTCCTTACCTGCTTTTTTTAGTTATCTGCTTTAGTTTAATTTGTTTCCGTTCGACTCTCCTTTTGATTTTCTTTTGCAGACAATGACTTGATAAATACTTATGAATTTAATGCAGACTTGATATTTGACTAAGAGGAGAAATGCATTGCATAAGAACCATTCTTCTGCTTGTAGTTATTAATTTTTCAGTTATTTTCCACACTTTTATGGGTTTTTTCTTGTCCGGATATAACTCTGAAGCTAGCAGACGGATTTACTTTAAACTTGGTATAGGTACCTGATGATGAGTTAAAGTGCACTGCACTTATGTGTCCATTCAAGCGTTTGTTGAACCTTTGCACAGACTTACGAACCATGCAATTCCAGGGGTTCACACTTTTGCACTGAGTTCAGATTGGCCTCTAAATTGGTAGCCATTTAATTGATATGCTGGTGAGGCACAGTATGTGCATGTGATGACATGCACATCAACGGTCCAACCAGAGGATAGAGCGGCTACGTGACGATATTTCTGCTCTAACCAACTGAACTTTTGAACTCTTGGGTTGTTTAAAGGCCGTGATGGAGGTTGTGGTAATATGCTTTTCAAATGTTTGTAATGATAGGTGATACGTTAACGGGACTGTATCGTAGATATACTTGTTCTGTACTGCACAAGCTGGTTTCTATTGATGTCGTTCACTTCATGCAAAATCCCGATATGTTTCTGATGTTGTACCCCTCTGCTGTAGATGGCGCCGATGTGCTTCAAGTCGCTGCTTAGTAGTTTCGGATGATCGCCGAGTTCTACGAAAAATGTATAACAAGAAAAGTTCAAACATATAAATACAAGTTAATTACAATATCAACCATAGTATAGTTCCTACAAACATCATGAAAATTCCTTGTTTGGATTGGATCAATATGTTAAGATTTTAACCAACAGAGACCTTTATAATTGACATTATTATTATTCACAATAAATGCTTCAAATGTCTAAACAAACGATTTATTCTGGTAAAATTATTTTCTATTTATGATCTCTTTATAAATCATGAAAACTACATGTATTGAATACAAGAAAACTTTACATCTCTAAATATACCACGAACAGACATGTCTACTCAAATATATTCCCACTTTACATCAATCAAATTCAAAGCAATACAAAAATTACAACATTAAATAACATTTATTTTGCAAAAAACTAGCCACAACTTCAAACTTAAAAGAAACCATGAAAACGGTTATCTATAGTAATCAGCGAGAAAAAAATCAATAATATATGAACAAAGCCCAAGGCACGAAACTGTAAAAAACATTGTTGCACAATTAACAGTATACATTCGTCTAAAGTAATGTTAAGAAAATACTTGTAACAATGTAAAAAGAAATGCCAAAAAATTTACAATAGCGGCAATGTATAATCACTGAACATTTGTTGGCGGATTTCTCTTTACAAACTGTTTTAAATCCGAATTAAGCTGTTCGCCTGGTATCCACATTGGATTTTGTACGGGTTCGCCTCTAAATTGAATTAAATATTCATCTTGTCCTAGGAGTTTTCGTAAAGCAAGAGCTTTCTTAATCTTATAATAGGTCTCGGAAGATACGTCTGATCGGACAGTTTCCAGACTCAAAAGAGGAGCCTTGAAAACGTACTGGCTACATTCTTGTACGAGTAGGTAGTCTCGGAAGGGGGTTTTCAGTGTCATGAACGGTTTGATCGGTCGACGATTCACTGTCAGTTTCAGCTTGATTTGTTTCGTGATGGACTTCCGCTGATTTTACGCACCTCCGGCAAAAAATAATATATATATATATATATATATAAGGTCCTCTGTATTTCGCCTGAAATTTGCGTCCTTGACCCGTAGGTTCCTTTAACATATAAACGTAGTCACCAACTGAAAGTTTTTCCGCTTCTTGTTTTATAAAAACGGAATAATCTTCAGGTAAATTATTGAAGTCAATTTGGCTTGAGAATGTCAAAGGAAATCTACCGGTAGGTCTCATGCCAAAAACTACTTCGAACGGAGAATACTTCGTCCAAGCATGAACTGAAGCATTCATCGCAAAAGTAATGACAGAAAGAACACTGTCCCATTGTTTGCCCTGTTGGCAATATGGAGTGAGGCGCTCGGTGTACATTGTGTGCGCTCATATGCGCCGAGACACTTGGGGTGAAATTCTGTCGTACTTGAAGTAATGTCCATAGGTCACTTGAGTCTCCGTTCGGGATAGGTACATTGTAAACCAACTTACTGAACAAGTCTATATCTATGAAAACGTAAGTATTATATAAGCTTTGCTTGCCATTGGCAAAGGTCCATATAAGTCGATTTCCCAAACTTGAAAGGCAGAAGGGGTTTTATAAGATACAATGTTTGACTTTGTATGCGCCTTACTACTTTCTCGACTGACATTCATGACAAGACTGAACATATGATGTTACTTGCGACTGAAGTTTATCAAAGTAAAAATGTTCACTTACTATGTCAATATTAGTTTGTATGCCTCCATGTCCTCCCATGGGCGAGTCATGAAAAATTTCAAGCACGGGTTTTACTAAAATAGACGGCAATACCAATTGATAAACAGGTTGAAAGTTCGTTGTACGTTTTGACTTCGCATTACGAATGTGAAATAAAAGTGAATTACATATTGCAGTCAGCTGAGCGAACTAGAATTTTACAAGCCTTTTTGTAATTTTGGCAGCTTGGCGTTTTCTAAGTAGTCTATTATAGGCTATAACTGGCAGTCTTTTCTTTGCAATAACTTCACACTATTCGGACTAAAGTATGATTTCTTGAAAAGTTTGATACTTTCGGCGACTAAGTCGTCGTCGGTAGATTGTTCGCTTAAATTGAGTGTTCATTGTTTGTAATGGACCCACTAACCGCATTGACATAAGCTGATTTAACAGAGTTTACATTTTCACTGGAACTGCAATCAATTTCATTTTCTACTAACCGTGGTTCAAGTAAATTGATTCTGTAGGAAGCTACAATACTAGATTCTTGAAAATCGGCCATCCAATTTTCTATTTTGTCCGTAATATTGGAACCAGAATTAGCTATATTTGACTCACAGATGCATTCCTGTGTATCAATCACATTATCCCCCTGAATAAGACTTGACTCTGTGGAATTACTGAAATTTCCATTATTATCACTGATTACTTCCACTGTATCCTCTGAAGATGTATCCACATAAATGGAACAACAGTTTGCTCCGTCTATATCACGTTTCACTCTCGTTTCGCTAAATCCTACACTATTTCTGGATCTTCTATTAGTTACATTTATTTCAATTTCTTCTTCAGCATCCGCTACATATTCTCCGTCATATTGTCCGTTAACGATGGCTGAAACGGTCACAGTATTTACAACAAGCTGTTGTAAAATTGAACTTAATGGCGTGCCGTCAGGAAAATTAATGTTTCCGACTAGAATTGCCATAATGATTGCTGCTTAACTCGAGAAAGGGCGTCCGCTTGTTTGTATTGAACTTCAAATGTACTGTTGTCAGATGGCGAGCCATCGCTCATATATGGCACCTTTGAATTGCTTCTGAAAGAGCGGTGGTCGCATTCTACAACGAACTTGGTTTCACGCAGATATGAAGAACAATCGTAATGCTGGTAACTAAACAAAGTAGCTCTAATTTCGTCGGACCGTATATGCACTGCCATTTATTAAGCGATTTTGAACCAAAACGCACAACTAAGAAATTTCCCTACTTCCCGTTTTCTTTTTCGTGTTTCTGATACAGCACATAACCCAACCCTTTTGAACTCGTGCCAACTGCCAAGTAAAACGGAATATAGAAACGAGGAAACGCAAGAACTTCGGAGTTTAGCAAAAGTTTCTTAAGTGTTATAAATGGTCTAGTTTGCTCCTCTGACCACATAAATTTAGCGCCTGTCTTCAGAAGGTGATACAACGGTTCCGCTTCCGCACTAAAGTTTGGTATGAATTTACGGAACCAGTTAAACAAACCTAAAGCACGACGCAATTGTTGGACATTTCTCGATGTAGGGTACTCCTGAATTGCTTGAACGCGGTCAGGTGGTGGCTTGATCCCGTTCCGTGAAATATGATGCCTGAGATAGACACACGATTGTACGGCTAACAAGCATTTAACCGGGTTCAACTTGAGTCCTGCAGATTGCATACGTTTAAAGACATACTTGAGGTCAGCGATATGTTCCTCGAATGTTTCGGAAAATATAAGTATATCGTCCAGATAACATAGGCACGACTTAAAAGTTAGCCTTCCGAGAACTTTGTCCATCAAATGCTTAAAAGATGACGGGGACGATGACAATCTAATCGGTAGGCGTATAAATTTCAAGGAACCAAATCATGTATTGAACGCAGTAAATTTCGTACTGTCAGAATCAATATCCATCTGAAAGAAGCCAGAAGACATATCAAATCAACGGGCGTAATATATAGTTCGGTATTCTCTGCGTGAAAGACTCGGTCAGTTCTTGTTAATCGGGTATCGTGTACATGGTGTAGCTAAACTGTTTTGTCTGCGAATTTAAATATCTAAAGTCAACACAAAAACGATATTCAGATAAGCTCTTTTCACGCCAAATTTGAGTTCGGCTTGCGCGTGCATTCGTTTTTGTACTAAAACAATAGGACCAGATATCGGTGCGTCCTCTTCGGGTTCAAGCGGTTTAATAATGCCTTGGCGTAAGAGTTCATCCAAATGATGCCTCAGTGCTTGTTTGGCGGTAATTGATATGGTCGTTGGTGTTTTGCTGGAAAGTTAGGCTATAGTACAATATGATGCTTCACTACATCAGTGTGACCCAATTCAGGGTTATCTTTTGTAACTATTCTTATTATTAATCAGAAACTGCTAAATTTACACTGGGGCTGTGCCTCGGGCTCTTCGGACAATTTAGATACTAAATTAACTAAGTTTGACTGATCGATAACTTTAAATATGCGACCGTCAGGTGTTATTCTACTGAAATAAGCCAAACTCTATCCTTTCTTAATAACGACCGGTATATTTCCTGGGTTTAAAATTTTAATAAGAAATTTGTTTGTACTCGAAACAGTGACCAATGATTTTTTGGAATTCCACTTGATCCCTGTAAAATATTGTCCGGCACCTGTCCGGTAATGATCACTTCCGTATTAGGCGGAATCGTCACTCGCTTCATTCACTTCACATTTGCCACTGTTGTACCAATAGTTAATGAAGAAAATCTAAAAAAAGTTTATTTACAACTAAATATTGAGTTCCTAAAATAAGCGGTATTGACGTATTTTCGAGAACATAAACACGTATCTTGCTCTTGTAGTTATTTCAACAGTCGAGGAGCCCAAAAAGTTAATTTTCTGATATTTTGCTCAAATTAGTGAATGGTGGACATACTGGTTCAGCTCGGATTTTACTTTTTGGAATGGAATTAAACAGATTACTTTACATAAGATTTATATCAGCACCAAAGTCTACAAGAGCGGCCACGCGCACATTATCAAAACGTACTGGTAAATACAAAAATAACGATACCGACTCAGCATTTTCTAAGTCAAGATCATCAACACATATGTTTAAATTCTGAATTATAATTGCAATTTTCTGTGTCAGTATTACTTTCGAAACCTACCGAGTTACTAATAAATTCCCAGTGGGGTTGTGTCTCTTGTCCCGCGGGTTGACTACGTTTCCTTTGACACACGTTTTTGCGCCATGACCTTTGTTTCCACAAATCTGGCAGAAGATTTCAGATTCTACGTTTTGTCGAAGCAAACTGCATTACTCGCTATGTTTCCTAGATTATCGCATAACTGACATTTAACATCTCTTTGGCTTTTACAAGAACGCTTTGTATGACCGAATTGACCACACGAATAACATTCATCGTGTTCGAATGAACGAGTGGGAGCTCTAGTATTATGGGCATGTACTGTATTTTCATCATATTTCCTTACGTTTAATTGTGACACTGCTTTTGTTCAGATCGGCAACTTGTTTCTTCAGCTCATGTACCTCAGAGGCGTCACCATCTGCCGAATTAGAAGATATTTTGGCAGCATCAATCGTTTTATCAGGATTTCTGTACTTATAGGCCTCGCCCGTTTTTGCAAATTGTATCGCTTGATTTGAATCTTTTGGGTTGCTGGCCCTAACAACGAATGCTTGTTGATCGTGGAGACCTTGAATAAACTTGATCATTATTTCATATTCGGGTTTACGGAGTAAACTGCCCTTCTCGACAACAAGCCCGGAGTAATCTAACTTCAATATTTTGAATTGGCAGTAGACGTAGGTTTTGAAAACGTTCTGCCTCAATGACAAACGATCGACGTAGCCTATCCCACGTAATACGTGGCTCAAAAGTATTGAACCATGTTATCGCTGGGCCATGATGATGTAAATTAAATGCAGCCATTTTCTTGCCTTCATCGTAGTCAAGATTATGTAATGTAGCAAAAGATTCGAATTCTCTTAAAAATTCTTTCCTTTTTCAGTTAGATATCCCGAAAATTTTCTGCAAGTGCCAAGTTTTTCCATAGCTGAAAAGTTAAAGCCTGATTGTGTTTTGAAAGAGAACGGAATATGTCGCAAATCTCGTACTTTATGTTTTTTTAGGGATGGACAAAATCAGGGGTTCTTCAAATAAATCAGCGTTCAAGCCTTCGATCACATCTAAAATTTGATCTTGGTCCCAGCTATCGGCGGAACTATACGAACTCGCGTGGAAAGACTGGTCTTTCCAAATATGTAATTAAAATTTTAAGCAAATTAAATAACGATAAATGGCAATAACAGTCATACAAATTACAATTTACATATCTTCAATTACAATATTCATGTGCAAGACGGGTCAGTTTTATAAGCCAACATTTAGCTAATCGAGTGAATCCCATCAGTGTAACAAAATGTTTTAACTAGCGAAAAAAAAGGAATTGGTCACGGATATATGTGCCATATATTTTTTAATGTTGAATGAACTTTATCAATTGAATAGCACAGATAAATGCTGATCAATGTTAGAAAGGTATACAAATCACAGGAATGTTAGTACTTTTGACTATAGCCAAAACATTTACTACCGTTCTACCGTATCAGTGGCGATTTATGTCAAAATTGAGATGGTTTCATCTGGATGGTTTTTCCATCTAGATGAATTTCAAAAGCATCAAGATGATATTTTAAAGCATCTAGATGCGTGTTAAAGGCATGTATATATAATGTCTTATCATCTAGATACTTTGTATTTTCATCTAGATGGTTTTCTGTAGTTTCTGGATGCAGATGAATACATCTACATGGACACTAGGTTCATCTAGATACTTTTAACACACATCTAGATGCTTTTAATACGCATCTGGTTGCTTTCTAACCCCATCTATAGAAGTTTTTGAAATTCATCTAATGGAAAACAAGTACTATCTTTAAAAAAGATAACCGACGCAGTAAAGATATAAATTGAGTTATGCATTGAACTACGAATCGCCTTTATTGTCATACAAATTCCCCGTTTCAATAGACCAGAAATATTTGATGTAAATTGTTGGGGGGAAGTACTGACGGACAATTATTACTACGTGAATGAAATCATGAACCTATAAATTAACACTAGTCCCAGATGAAACGAGTTTGAAATTATTCATTTATACATGTGTGCACCCTTTTATTTACGTGTTTCCGATATTAACAGATTTACCAAGCATACAGCTAACCTAAAATTGATAATTTACATACAACTACATGTACTTGCTGTACATGTACATGTATTCCAGAAAGTTTATTGATATTATGTATTGAAACCCAATGCCTAAGATATAGAAATGAAGTTTTTCTGTGAGCACCAAAGCAGTTATACAATAATGTAAAGAAATTGAATATTAGAAATTTTTTAATAAAATGTTTATAGTTTACAATTTACTGAATAAGCAAAGTATACTTTACAGTTAGAGCCACAACTCTCTATCTATGTGTGTACTACGACGGACGCCCAAGAACAATAATACATTTAATTTAATATCATCACAAGTATTAGCTTTCCTAAAAAGCTAGCCGTCTCTAAGCTTTATTTTTCGTGGACAAAAATACGTACTGTTTTTTAATGTTATTATGTATTGTTATTATTAACATCACTTCATTATAAGTATACAATGTTTAGATAGCCAAATCAGGCAACCGCAAAATATAGGTCAGAGTCAGCATATGAAGCATGCACTATGCTAAGCATCTCTAGATGCATCATTCTACGCGGTAAGATAGTTGATGTGAACCTTGTCAGTAAGCAGGAAAAGATAAAAATTGTTCTCCTTTTCTCACTTGTTTTTCCGTTTTTCTCCGTTTAAGTTTTATGATACACATTTTATGATAAACATACACAAATCAATGCGACTTTCCTCTTAAAACAGTTAAATTCCCATTATCTTGCATATTTTTTTCTTTTTTTTATCGTAACCGATTCGTGATCGATCGGCTTTTCTCGAGTGGCAACGAACGGCGGTCGGCCTATTATTATTGCTACCGCAATGTTATGCGGGGTTTTCATCACTAACTTAGCTCTGCTTATTTGTTGAGTATTTTAAGTTTGGTTTGGACTAGCAGGAATGATATATGGGCTTGAGATAATGAAATGTAGGCAATATGAAATAGAACAACTAGAAAAGATGCAGAGGAAAATCTTGAGGCCTTCCAAACAAAACCTCAAATACTGCAGTTTACCTATTCGTTGGTGCAATTCCAATACAGATTATATAGATCTTAATAATATACTGTCACTCCTTAAGAATATAATCAGATGCCCATCATCAGCAGAGTATAATATCTTAATTAGACAACATTGCTTCAACAGAAATAGCAACGAACTTTTTACAGAAAGGGCTGAACTAGTTTTAGAGAAATATGGAATGGAGACAATACATGAACTAATGAAAAACCCTAGATCAAAAAAGGCGTGGAAAAAAGAAGTAAGGAAGGCACAAAAATTATACTGGTCTCAACAATGTGAAGAAGATATAGCTTAGAAGTCAAGCCTTTTACCTCCAATTACAGAAAAACCCGATGTCGCAACCACATAATATTTGGGAAGGCGCAGAAAATGTACATAGAAAATAAGAGCGTCAGAAGTCAAGATCTGTCGCGAACTGTATTCACGATATTACATGAACAATTGTAATTATTTTTACTTGTGATTATTTTTTAATTATGCCATATTATTATTGTTATATAATTTGTTTAGAACAAGGATGTTATGGTTTATTCTAGAAATTAGTTGATTGTACTATTGTTTATCTGGAAGCTTCTGGAATTTACATGTTACTATTATTAGATAAGAAATATTTAGATAATTATAGAAACTACTTGAAAAAGAACTTTCTACAATATTCTTTGTAAAATAGTATAAAAGACATGGTTGTAACATTTATAGGAGTTCAAGTTTAAGTTTAAGTTCAAGTAATAGTTGTAAGATTAGACAGTGACAATAGCAGTTATTCAATGTGGTATTGTTGAAAGTGAAAGTAGCTGTACATATTGTAAATAGAAGTTTGCAGTTAATAAAAGTTAGAAACCTGATTCCGTGTTAGTTTAGATTTCGCCACAAGATCAGCTTGTAACTCAAACATACCTGTTTAATACAACAAGAAAAAAGTATGGAGATAGTTATATCAAAACTATATGCTGCCTATGCGGAGATGAGCCAGATGATCTACAACATTTTATTCTCAAGTGTCCAAAGCTGGAAAACGTTCGGAGAAGGCATCTCCGACATATCAAAAGCTACCTAGGTAACCCCAGAAACGATGTTTACCAAGAGTTTGTCACCCAAAACAACCTACTTCAACTCATACTGGACTGTACAAACCAACAGACGCCGTATATCAGTAAGCTGAAAAAACAAGGTTATATAGAGCTGGATGAACTAACCAGGAACATGTGCTATAACCTACATATGGAAAGGATGAGACAGTTAAAGGAGGGGGGCAGGATTCTATAAATATATAAACTATGTATAATCCGATGCTTTTAGTGTTTTTAATAGAAAAAATGCAATAGTGATGATACCCTTCTGGTATATATATCTATGAATTTTATTTTGACTCCACGCTTGACCAAGTGCATCTTATCGTTTTAACTCAAGCATCGTGTTTTAGCAGCTTTTATAGTTTTAGAAACCGCTATACATGCCCTTTTTTGATATCAGAAAGTAAAATTTTACATTAACAATATTTAAACATTTTAGTGCATTTATGACTAGTGCCTGATATTTTACGTATAATGCTGCTTCTTGCCTTTTAGTGCTTTTAGTGCTTTTACGATAAAGTAGTAATTGTAGACTGAGTTTAATAACTCTACATTTAAATAACTTATATATGGATGCCTAACTGTATTTTAACCCATACACTGTACATAAATGTTCACCTGACTCCGTAAACTATTCGTATTCCCACATATATCTATACAGAGGATAGAGTGCGCCGACTAACGGCGGTAGTTACCTGAACAAGACAAGACAGTTGGCCAATCGGCAGCTGTCTCCCGATTTAGCCTATTATGATTGCTACCGCCCCGTAATTATGCCGGGTTTTCATCCCTAACTTAGCTCTGCTTATTTGTTTTCCAATCGGCAACTATCTCCCGATTTAGCAGCCAATCAAGACACAGCATTGTTTATCTGTTATCCTTGAGATACGACTGGTTTCCGCTGTTTAGCTTTTGATTATTTATCCCGTCTCGCATGCGAGACGGGAATGAATATAAAATGATTGTTAATTTGTATGTAGAAATTAATTAAAATTTTGTCTCTTCATCTTTTTGATCCTCCATAAAAGCCCGCTAAAATCCAGCGTGTTAATATGCATTTAATTTGCGCTGTACTTCAAATATAAAATATTTAACATTTTTGTACAAGTTGTTTGATATAAAATTTTACAAACTGCAGCCCATCTATATCATTCTTTATACTTAAATTGCACTATGAAATAATTTTATAAATAAACAGACGGTAAAATCTAATAATAATAGTACACAATTTGAAAGGTGAATTACCACCCTGTTCCGAGCCCCTGTCCAATTTACCACCCTGTTCCGAACCCCCGTCCAATTGGTTTTGGGAGACGGTATACATAGTCAAATGATGATCAGTCTTCAGAGTAAATGACACTCTGTTACTTGATTGGGTGGTTTACTAAATCTATACATATTTTTGTCTTTCCATTGGTTTACGTCAGGATCGCACTAGTATGTGTACTGAAATTTCGATATATTCTTAGGTTGAATCGGGGTTGTAATCAGTATTTTAGTGTAGTAATGTTACGTTCCACATATTGACTTCTATTTCAGTCATTGCATTGGTCAGTGAACAATTATAAGGTAAACATTGTACCAAAATCTCCCTACTTTATAAAGCTGTTTTGGAAAAAAATTATATGTTCTATATCTTTATTTTCGTTCAATCAGTATTTTATTGTAGTAATGTTACGTTCCACATATTGACTTCTATTTCATTCAATGGATTGGTCAACGAACAATTTAAAACGTAAACATTGTATCAAAATCTCCCTACTCTTTAAAGCTGTGTGTGTTAGGCAAAAAATTATATGTTCTGTATGTTTAATTTTTGTTCTGATATTTGATGCAAATTTAACAAAACATATTTTTACCGCTCATTTTGAACATTTGTTTAGGGAGTCAAGTTTTGTTTAATTATTTTTTTTAAAAGCACGTGTGAAGTAACGACAGGCATTTAAATCTCTCCACTGGATAATAGTTTAGCGTAAACAAAGTCCTTACAAGGTACATGTACATTGTATACCTATACTACATATAAATTACAAAAAAACAGATACTTTTATAAATTCCATAAAATTTGTAATGCAGCTAAGAGACGGTTAGCTTTTTAGAAAAGCTAAACTTGTTAACCAATTAAGAAACAGAATTACGAGAGGTGAAGTGTCATGAGGTCAAAGGGTAAAAAGTGACTGCGTCGGAAAAAAACATCTAGAAGAAACCATCTCAATTTTGACATGAATCGCCACTGATACTGTTGGCGAAACGTGAACACACCTTCATTTAGGTAGACGTTTCTCCAACATTTGATAATTAATTAAAACAACATTCAATTAAGTGTGGGGATTAGGGGGAATCTTAAGGACTGTTATGTTGATATTACCTGTAATATTTACTTGCTTAATAAACGTTCATTAGTTATAAATTTTGTGTCTTAACTCGTTATTCTGCATTTTGTTTTACATAAAAGTAAAGTGATACAAAACAAATAATGTTTGAGTTATAATTGCGCATTTAATGAAAATTATTATATAACATTACAATCATTATTAAAAAGTATAGCCACGGAAGTATTATAGACTAGTATAAACGGTGTATCTAACTTCAAGTATAGATATTTATAGATCACGTATTTTTCGCTACTTTCTACAACAGGTTACTTCACCAACAGGCCGTGTAAACGCTGATGCAAAATACAGAGATGATTAATGTTTTGAAATGTATTTTGAAAGTACTAGGCATGCTATAAGATTGCTATGCATAAAATCAGAGACATAATTATTTTTATGTCTCTGATAAAATATAATAAAATAAAACAAAAAACAAAAAACCAATACACTTCACAATAATAATAATAAAAGAACATAATAAATAATAAAAAAATAAACGAAAAAAAAATAGCAAAAATTTCAATTACCCATCATTATATCTAAGCTGTATTATATATTCTGCGTTGGGTAATCCTTAACCTCTCCCTTTGAACGCCTCTTAATCCCATGTCTTAATTGTTTGTTGTTTTAGTCTATGTAGAAATCATCATCATCTGTATCTTCACCTCCATTGATGGAGAACCATGCTTAGCATGTTAAACAAAGTTTAGCCATGGTGGCGGTGCTCTATACAGTCGTGCTATAGTGCAATCCCTTCACCTCCTTGTCCATGGAATTAATAGTTTCCGTACACGATATTTAATAATAAAATAATAAAATATAGTAATAGTAAAAATAAGGTTTGGGCTTATTCACATGGGCTGATTATTTAAAAAAAAAGTGTCTATTAATAAAAAAAAGCAATCCACGACGAGTGTCTCACAGTTAAATTAAACTAAAGTTCAGCTATGATAAACGATTATTTTCGATTAAAATTTAAAAGGTAAAATCAAGATTCTCGACCGGTACCCATATACTGGTATTTATCGATCGGTAACATAAATGTCATAAGATCTAAAATATGTGGAATTCTGGTAAAATGATAAGAAACTGGCAGGGTGGCTAACGGATTTCACAGGGATAAATATTACTTTAATTAAAATCTAAAAATAGTGTTTGATTCTCCCATTCCCCCTTATTATACGGATAAATAATGGATAAATATTACTTTAGTTAAAATCTAAAGATAGTGTTTGATTCTCCCATTCCCCCTTATTATACGCACTACGGGCTTTTCCTCATTTTTGCGTGCTCCTCTAACAGTTGTGTTCTTTTGACGTGGAGTCTGAATAAAAGATGTCTTGTTAGAGTTTCTAGTTTTGATAGGCTGGCGGCATTCTTCATCCCTAATTTGAATTTGGTTGACCAGTCAAGTATTAGATGTAACTGATGGTCCTCTTTCAGTTCACAGAATGGCGTTTTGAGATGCAGTTCATTTCGAAGGATTGACTCGATGCTCAAAAGTATCTTTGTCCGTTCAGACTGTAGTTCACTACATTTAAGAATGAAATGTGAAATGTTTTCGTCTGACTTCTCGCATAAAAGGCATGTTGGGTCAGTTTCATTTCTGTAGAATTTTATACGTTTTGTCTGTAAGACGTATGTTCCAGCCACTAGTCTTAGTTTCACAGGAAGCCTGGTAATGTCTCGAGTTGACAGGCATTTATTCCTTAGAATGGGATGTATTTTCCATTGTTGTAGATTATGGCTGCTGAGGAAGCATAGTCCCTGGTAAAGCTCAGCCAAGTGTGTTATTTGGCTTGCCCATTGTTGTCCTACAGTTTTCTTTATCATATTGGTCCATTGTCCTTTTTTAATTGGGTGATCCAAGTATGTTGATGCCTCCTGTAGATCGTATTTCCTTAAGATTTTGTTAACGCAGGTAAACCAACTATTGCTGTTATCTCTACGGACAGTTAATTGCCTTCTTGCTAGTGATTTCTCAATGCTTGCTTCACTCTGATGACAGATGTTGTTATAGAAGGTGAGAACCTTGATGTGTATTTGTGCCTCGATTGGATAGATTCCTGACAGAATGTAGACAGCAGGGTCTGGGCAACTGATTGGCAAAGACAAAATGTGTTTCAGCGTTCTTTTTTGGAACAGTTCTAGTTGTTCGAGTGGCTTTGAAAGAGGAATAAGTAATTCCATTCCATATAGTAATACTGGTATAATATATGTTTTATAGATGTGAAGGAGTGATTCTGGGTCCAGTCCATTTCGACCATGAAATCCACATCCAAAAAGGCTATATGCGCTCCTTCTTGCCTTCTTTATGTTTTCATCCACATTTGCTTGAATGTTTTGCTTGGTTGTTTGCGTTCTGATGATGCCTAGATGAATAGCTTGTTCGACTTCTTGCATATGTACGTTTCCCATTTGCAGTTTCGTAGTCTTTTCCTCACTAGAATTAGTCCTTCCTTTAATGTTAATGACTACGCTTTTCTTAGGTTGTAGTTCATAACCTTCCATATTTGCAAAGTCTAAAGCCATGTTTACCATGATTTGTACATCTTCTTGTTGGTTGCTAATCAGTGCAATGTCGTCGGCACATCCTGTGTTATTTACTACTGTATTTCCTATATAAAGACCTAAGCCGGTGTTTTGAAAATGATCCAACAATGGGTTTATGTATAGTTTGTATAGATCTGTACTGAGTATGCCTCCCTGTCTGACTCCCATGTCTACTTTGAATTTTTCTGACGTACTTCCTGCCCATTTGATACTACTTTGTGCATTGTCATGTAGATCCTTAATGATAGTCCAAATTTTATCCTGAATACCAGCGTGATATACTCTACGAAATAGGTTTAAGTGAATGACTTTGTCAAATGCTGCTTTTGCGTCGAGAAGAACCAGGTGTCCATTTTGTTTATGATCGGTGAGCTCTCTGTAGGCTTCTTCGATAGGTAGGGCAGCGTTCATAGGGGAAGATCCTTTTGTGAATCCTCTCTGCGTTGGGTTTTGGATACTACTAATATATGGTTGAATTCTGTTTCTTATTACAGTTTCAATGATTTTACTTAGTACTGGCAAGACAGTTATTCCTCTGTAGTTCACTGCATCATTTTTATCTCCTTTCTTTTTGAAGATTGGTGTTAATAGTCCGATTTTTAACGTTTCAGGCAACGCTCCTTCTTGGAATATGAGGTTAATACTGTGTAGAAGAAGTGGTAGTATACTGTCTCCAGCGTGTAGTATGTGCTCGATAGTAATATTGTGGAAATCTGCTGATTTTTTCTTGTTAATGCTTTTTATGGCTATTGTTAGTTCTTCTACATTGACAGGTAGAACTGGTTGTTTTTGGACTAACTCTATGATCTGTTGAATTTCTGTTTCTACTTGTTGGTAGTATTTCGGCTCTTTGTGTAATGACCTGTCAAAGGTTGAGAGGTTGCAGAAGTGCTGTTTGAATCCCTCGATAACCTCGTCTTGTCCTGAGTATGTCTTTCCGTTCACGTTTAAGTCCTGCACATATTCACTGTTATATGTACGGTTCTTTAGTATCAGTTTATGAAATAATTCTGTGTTGTTAGATCGTGCCTGCATGACGCTTTCTTTTTCAGCCTCTTTTTGTCGTGCGACTTCTATCCTTATCTCCCTTCGAAATTCCTTTTTTGTATTTTTCTTTGCTAGTAATAAATAATTATCCATATCGTTTGGTTTTCCATTTTGACACCATTTGTTGTAAGATTCTCTTTTTGCTGCAAGTGCCTCCTTGATTGCCTTATTCCATACTTTGAGTTTTGGTTTTGCCTGATAAATTGCTTTGGACTCCGAGCACATGCCTGCTGCAGTGTTGAGCATTGTGTTAATGTCTGTAATTAATTCTGTTGAACTGGCTTGTCTGATTTTAGTTTTCGCCAGCAATTCTTGCGACTTTTCTGTGAGGAGCGCTTTGTATAGATCTTTGTCCATTTTTTCCCAATTGATCTTATTATTTAACTTTGCAGTGTTAGGCGTCTTAACCTTGCTGTGATTCCATCTGATTGTCATACTTATGGGGTAGTGGTCTGACGTATTGGATTCTACATGCATTATTGATTTTTGATTCAAAATATTCTCCTTGTTGACATTATAAATAAAATAATCAATTTCTGAGCACTCGTTTCCACAAGAGTTTACGAATGTTTTAGCTATGTTTTCGTATTGTAGGTTAAATTCATTAATGAAGTTCTCAAGGTATATCCTACGCGGGTTGTTAGTTTTATGCTTGTTCATATCTTCATTTATATCTCCTACTATGATTATGCTGTGTGATTGCCCATATTTCGAGTATATCTCATAAAGTTCATCGACACATTCCTGGTATTCTACTTGGTGGTTTCGGCTACCGTTAGCTGGCATATAGACACTGACTATTATTGCTTTTTATTAGATCCTTCTAGCTCGATGCACCGTATCTTTTCAGACCCGTCCGATATTGTTCTAATGAGGTGATTTATATCCTTTTTCCAGAGAATTCCTACGCCTCCGTACCCTCTTGGCATTGAAATGGGAGGTAGGGGATCATTCATGTCCACACCTTTTGCTGCGTAATGGATGTTAGCATTTGAAATGTTGGAGAAACGTGAATAAACCTAAATGAACGGCCTGAAGTGTCTCGTCGTCTGCTTCGACGCAAATCTTCCGTAAATTTCGAAGATGACTGCAATAGTCTGTTGATATCATCAATAAACTGAAAGCACTGTATTTTGCAAATGATAAGGGAACACGTTTTCAAAACGCCATTTTTTTAAAAAATTTCCTTTCAAAACCCTTTCTTCCAACCTATATACAAAACAAAAATCGGAACGAAGTATTCATTCGGGGCGGCACAAACGAAAAAAGTGGAAAAAGGAAGGTAACTCTATCAAAATGGTGAGAACTCTGCGATCATGCCAAAGTACAATATAACACAAGCAAGAGTTAGTGATGGAGATTGGTTCTGTTCCTGCTTTTCCTATACATGATGTACCTTTCTGATTGCTAGATTGTCAATATTGAGGTATTTTTAGATAGTGAAGTTTTGTTCTTAATCTCGTCGTTAAGTTTACTGTTCCAATATAGGTCTATTGCTCGGTACAGCTGGTTTTAGTGTCTGTAAGAAAAAGAACCAAAGATATTGAGGAGCATTCAATAAACAATAAATCGATCAGGAATGATGGTAACCAAAAAAAAAGGAACAACAACAAAACACAAGAAAACTTTTGATGCAAAGCATCAGTTCGCCGCCGATGTATTTTGCATTCTGCACGATTTTGTCAAAAAGATTTGATAATAATTTTACGGGACGCATTGTAAACACGTTTATATCTATGTTGTTTTTTTGAACATGAAAGCATGCGTAGCAGGCATCTCAGATTTTCAATCGAACTAAAACACACACTTTCTATGGACTATCTAATGAATATTCGCTTAGAAAGCATTGAAATTTCAAAAAGAAGGCATTTGAACTTGTTCCCTATAAAGTTCTATTTAAAGCTAAATCATGAGGTTGTGGATAGTTTGAATTGGTGATTTATAAATTTGCGCACATGTAATCTTTTGTCATATTATTAAATCATAAATAGACTTAAATTAAAACTAATATTCACGTGGTTCAATTAAATTATTGACATAACACTTATTTATTGAATGTTACAATGTCAGCGTACTCCGGAATTGGATACACAAAATAGCCTTTTATTCTGGTTTCCGATTTTTTAAAGCTACGCTCGTCGATAGAGCTATCACCGAAAGACAAAGTACCAGGATAAAAATGAGTCTCCCTGCATTATTAACTTCCGTAAATATAATACCAACAAAACTTATTATTAAATGAAACTTTGATATCACCCAAGCATTTTGCAGGCGATCCTACTCTATTATCTTGATTTTTCACTCAAGTTAAATGATTGACATTCTTGTAGCAAAATTCTGCTCATTTATGGTAACCAGGGACAGTCTATACTATATATATACTGTTAGTATAGATTGTCCCTGTGGTAACTAAGTGTACTTCGAAATATGTTCTCCTTTATCCATCGTTAGCAACGAAAGTTAATACAAATATATCGCCGCCCTGGAGGCGATATTAAAAACCAAAACATAAGTGACACGATTCCCACTTAAAACCGGACGTAAGTTTATTTGCTCCGGAATGTAAATATCTCCTGGTCCACAGCACACAGTCATGTTAAATTCCGACAATTAGTCATAATCCAGTAAAAAGGAGGGAAAGTAGTTACGAGTTAATGGAATAAATCAGTGATCATTTGTGACACAGATATTGTCAAGATGACGACCGTTAAACTTTCTGAGTGATGACTCTGTCACTTTGATAAAAACTGAGAAGCATAACTATTATTGAATTGCATCCCTTTAAATTGTCGCAGATATCTCTATTATCTATTTGTAATATTTTTTAAATGGGAAAAACGAAAAGTTTAGTTTATTCCTCGAATGCCAACATTCTTTGATGTACCGAACATTTACCTGTAGAATTTTGTAAAATTGTGTTGGCATTCGAGGAATAAGGTCAAATTATTATACAAGCAATCTTAATTAGGTTTACAGGTCAATAATGGATAGTTATTTTTGTATTTTTTTTTTCTTTTGTCTCCTTTTGTTTCACCAGAAGAAAGTTCTTTTTTTTATTTTTAATGCCTCTTTTGAAATAATTTGAAGATAATATTTCATTATTTTATTTAATTAATTTCATGACATTTTATAACAGATTTTTACTCAAGATGCAAAAGGTAAGATGCTGCATCAGCAAACTGTAATGTGGTATCTCTCTGTTGTTGTGTTTGAGCATAAGGTCTCCAAGTCTGTCTTCAATTTCTGTTTTTTCTCTTTCTGTTGACTCGTTTTCTACCGGAAGCGTACTGTAGCATCTTGAGAGGGCTTCCTGACGCTATAAGAGCTCAACTAGACGGTAGATATTGGGGTGTGGAACTTTATCAACTTTCTTTATCTTGAAGTGCAATCTTTCTAAGGTAATGGTGGTTCTTGGTCCTACGGTGCAATAATGGTTCCAAAGATGTCGGTTTCTTTCTACCCAGTACTACGTTACGTAGTCGGTGAATCTCTCTGTGTTGATGTCTGTGTTTGCGTCATTCATGTCTTCGCACGTCTTCCATTCTTCCGTTGGTATCATACTTGAAACTGATACAATCACTAGTTTGTGCCACCATTTTATTCAATGTTGCTGGCATGGAACTGTGCTCACTCAGTGTCGGCTTGGACATTTTTTAACATCATTATGTCTAGTACATAGTATTAACGAGTTGTAACCTCCTATTAAGTATGTAATCAAAGCTGACATAAATAATTATAAAAGATAAAACATAATAATTAAATAGTTTTAAACTCTTAACTTAATATATTTTATTTATAAGTGAAAAACTTATATATTTAATTCTAAAAGTTCATTCTATATATGTTGTACTTTTGTACTTATTTATTAACTTAATTCTTATGTAAGCACCTTGTAATTGTATAAACGTCTATTGAAATTGTTTTGCATTCGAGAAATACCTACAATATAAGATGTTGGCATTCGAGGAAGACACCAACCAGGTGACTATGTGATTTCGAAAAGGTAAATGTATTGTTTTTGTACGGTAAACATTTGTCCTTCCAACACTTTGCTTTTTTATTACAGTACTCTTCTCAAAGTTGAGATATTATGATCAAGTTTGTTTCTTTCATTCCACAATCGTCTATATTTGATCATATTTGTAACCCTTTACAGCATAAGATGAAGTTTTTATTAAAACAAATTGACAAAAAAAAACCAAATTGGTTACACAAATCGAACATCTTTTGATATGGGCGTAACCCATATCTTTTCATGTCTAATTTTGATATCGAACGATTTTCATTTACACAATTATTTTCAGGAGCGGATAAAAAAAAATTGAACTAGGATGCGAAATTTGGCAAGGGCTCTGGCGACCGCTTAAGGCCCCCAGCATTTCCTATGGGGACTATGGGTCGAAGCCCTCCTTGAGCTGGTGAGATTTAAGCAATTGAGAGAATGTTGTTGACTACAAATTTTAACTTTCTGGGACGTTCTTGCGTGTGTGATTACAAACCAAAAACTTCAATATTTACCTAATGTTTATCATTTTAAGCATGATCCCAAGGAAGGAACATATTGTATTATGTTGTGAAAAAGTGCAATACTGTTCTCAAATGTAGATTTACTCGAAATAGTAATAGAAAAAAAACAGTTAATTTTTGCATTGTATTTTTATTATAATTATGAATAAATGTACAAAATTTCATGAAATCGGAACTGGTTTCTGAGATTCAGAGAAATCGGCTCAATGTGTTAAAGGACCGGTCAATATTAATTTGGGGGGGGGGGGGGGGGTTACAAAATGTTGCTTTCCTAAATCATGCAAATGAGTTGTAAAAAATGTAGGTTTCCTATCTAGTGAATATTTTTATGGTTAAAATTCAGTATTGTTATGTTTTTAAACAAATTGTGCGATTACAGAATATATATATATATATTGGTTTTGAACTAAAACGTCAGAACAATTTGTTTTCATTGATGATATTGTTACGAAAAAAACTTGCTGTCCTATCAGTGCTAAAAAAAAGAGTCCCATATCTATATATTCTAGCATAAAAAGGTATGTGTCCTTTTGCATTTTGCACCGGTCCCACCACCCCAATAAATATTGACCGGTCCCTAAATTAGCACAATGGAAAATCAGATGCGTGACGGACAGACAACAAATAAAAAACGATCAACTAATAACTGTATCTGTATCTGTATTGGTACGTCAGAGATTCTCACTGGGCTATTGCGTGACGGGATTGGACTGCGCAAGATTTAGTCGCTCTGACTGAGGAGGGCCGTTTTGAACTCCTCAGTATTGGTGGCACACACTATACAGTCTTCCAGTTGGTTCCAGCCAATTGTTGTTCTTACAAATAGAGAGCTTTTGTATTGGCCCTTGAGTTGTTCCTCACTTGATTTTCAATAATATTTTTTGTAATGAAGTCTTTGTGTTTAGTCGCTCTTATATGCCTTTTAGGCATTTGGTGTGTGATTAGGTCGGAGGGGAGAGCCGGTATCTACCCCTCAACCACTTTGTAAAAGATAAGCCTTTGTTGTTGTTTTTTGGTCTGAAGTGTTGGCAAGTCCAGATCAAGCATTTTGGTGAGTGTACCTTCTTCTCTAGAGTTGTAGTTCCGGGTGATAAACCTGGCGCCCCTTCTTTGTATAGTTTCTAGTTTGTCAATTTCCTGTTGTGAATAAGGGTCACAAATAATTGATCCGTACTCCATTATTGATCTTACTAGTGCCATATATGCTGTTTTGCGACATTCTTTTGGGCAATGTTGAAGATTCCGCCGTAGGAATCATAGAGTTGAGATGGCCTTGTTGCACACGTTGGTGATGTGTTCTTTCCATTTCAGTTCTTCTTGAATTTGTAGGCAAAGATATGGATTTGATGATACCTGATCTAGAATGTGGTTGTTCAAGCTGTAGAACCTATGGCTTTTTTTCTTAGACTTAGAATGTAGCATTTCTTTGTATTAAAGCGCATAACCCAGTCAGCTGCCCATTTTTCTAGTGACACGAGGTCGTCCTGTAGTTTGTTGTGGTCCTTTTGGCTGTTTATGTCCCTGTATAGCAGGCAGTCGTCTGCAAAAAGCCATAATGATGAGTTGACAGCATCTTGCAGGTCCTTTATGTGGCATAGGAATAGTAGCGGACCCAGGACTGTGCCCTATGGCACACCGGACTCGACTGGTGAGCTAGTGAAGTATCTCCTTCCAATTGTACCCGCATGGCTCGATCTTTTAGGAAGTGGGATAGCCATTGATGGATGTTCCCTCTTATACCATTCTGGTGAATTTTGTGGAGGAGTTTGCTTTTCAAAGAATGTCGCAAAACAGCATATATGGCACTAGTAAGATCAATAATGTTTTTTTTTAACCCAGTCCATTTCACAATTAGTGGCATATATTGGTTGCTCGGTGCTAATTACATGTATGCTAATATGTACTTGTCTGAACACACCTCTACCCAGGGTGCCTCTGTCATTTCTATATGCAGTGTAGTTTTCCGGAAATATTTCTGACGATTTTATAGCATCGTTACTTGTTTTTTTTTCGTGGACTTTGGCCCTTTAACCATGATTCTGTGCCTTTGATTATATCAGGTTTAGTGTACGCTACAGTGGTTTTAAATTCTGCTGTTTTATCTTTAATACTTCTGCAGTTGAAGGTCATTATTCTAAGATTATACGTTATGTGTTTATGTTAAAGAGATTTGACGAGTCCTTTGTACTGGGTGCTCTTGATTTGCTTGTCCTGCATGCACTGTTCATATTAGGTTTTTCCTTGGGGCTACTAGTTAGGATCGGACTGAAACTATTGTTAGGACACGATAAATAATTACAATTTAGTTATATAATAAAGTTATTGGTACAATTTCAGGAGAACAATGTTTTTGTGTAAAAAAATACATATTGCAAGATGATAAACACTTTTTATGTGCAACTATATTATTTTAATATAGAAAAACTCGAAATTTTAGACATGTTGACGCACCGAAATCATTGTAGTACTTCATTGCTTTTACATATATATTTAATGCATATATTTAGTTTTCTAAATGTATAATCTTTATTTTTTTCTTGAGAATGCTTTTTGTATTAAATATATATAAATATTTTTTACGATAAACGAGGATGTACAACTTTCAGTGTGACACTAAATTTGTGATTAATCAGCCGTGAAGACTAAGTTCTTTTCACCTAATTATATTCCCAGTGTTAGTTATAGTGATATGTTATAAATGTGTCTCTGATAACAAGTTGCGTAACGTTGTATATATAGACTAAATAATTACTATTTTGCTAATTTACTGTAATGTGTATTGTTGATAGCATTCTTTGAATTATGGGGCTAGGACTAAAAATAAGAAATAAAATTTTTATTTACAGGTACATGCTCGAATTTTATACAGGAACCTATAAATCATACTTAGTTATACTAGTCCCAGTTTTATACAATAAAATATAAATACATTAAATGTCTACACTTTCTTTGATATTTAGAAATTTAGTCTAAAGTTCTTGGAAGACCCCAAGTTCGCCTAGAGACATGAGAGATGTCAGGTTGAAAAAAAATGCATTAAATAGTCCAAAAAAAAACAAAACGGGAATGAATTGTTTAAAATGATTTGTGTTAAAGTGCCAGCGTATTTATAAACTTAACTTTTTTTAAAAATTTTGAGTAAATTTTTGCAGAATATTTGATCCTTGGTAATGTGTCGATTTTACAAAAAAACTAAGACATATATTGTCGTAATAACATGTATTATTGTTTACAATAGAACAATAATAAAGTGTAATTTAAAATAAATCAATGCTGAAACAAACGCAACAAGCCTGTATGCGCTTGACCAGGTTAATATCTGCGCCAAAGGATTATGCAGCGCGTGCCAATTGAATCACAATACACATTCAGACTGACCCGCTTAAAAAAATACATATTGCACCTTTTTAAACCAAATTTATAGTGTAAAATTATAATACAGAGTAGGCATTGCCAAAATGCGATCACCGACAATATAGTCCTCTATTATCAATATATAATGTACATTTCATTATTGACGTTATTTTCACCCTAAAAGTGCCTCTAAATTCTAGTAGTCACGTGACCTCTTTCTTTGTAACTGTGACGTCACATGAAGTGTAATTTGATTGTCAGTTTTTAAAGATCGACTTAGAGATTGCAAAAAAAAATATTATGAAATGTTTGTTGTTAATTTTAAATATAACATTTATTTTTTATCGATGTCAACTGTATTTTCAAGTCTTTCTTAAAATTATTTTTAGTACTTTTCTTCATTCACTTGTTCCATTTTTTTGACGATATCAACTTCCAGACGAAAAAACATCAATATCAGCATTAAGCAGATTTTGATCACGTGGTTTCATTTGATCACATGACACGTAATTGCCGTAGAGCTCACCGCTCTTAGATTTGCTGCCGGCTGGGAGCTGTGCTCGCTATAAAAACATTTTTGTAATATATCTAGAGTAGGCGTTGCCAAAATGATAGCACTGACAATATAGTCCTTTATTATTCATATATAATGCGCTTTCATAATTGACGTTACTTCCGAATACTCTAAAAGTGCCCCAACTACATTCCAGAGATCACATGACGTCTTTCTTTGTAATGGTGACGTCACATGAATGTCTTATGATTGTCAGTTTTAAAGATCGATTTAGAGAATGGAAAAAAAAATAGCATGAAATTTTTGTTGTTATTTTTTAATAACATTTAGCTTTTAACGATGTCAACTTTATTTTTAAGTCATTCTTTGAAATTAATTTTAGCCCTTCTTCATTCACTTTGTTACAGTTTTTTGACGGTATCAACTTCCGGACGAAAAAAAAATCGATATCAGCATTAAGCAGATTTTGAACACGTGATTTCATTTACGTGAATCAAGTTGGTTACTTGTTCAACGTTCAACATTCAAATAAATACCAAAGAACTCTTCTCTCAGCTTAACATTTAGCACTCAGTTCCTTGTTCAACATTCGCAGTTCCTAGTTCAACATTCGATTTTTCAGTTCCTATTTCAACATTCGCTGTTCCTAGTTCAACATTCGTTGTTTCTGGTTCAATTTTAAAAATTTTAATTCCTCGTTAACATTCGCAGTTCCTAGTTCAACATTCGTTGTTTCTGGTTCAATTTTAAAAATTTTAATTCCTCGTTAACATTCGCAGTTCCTAGTTCAACATTCGATTTTTCAGTTCCTAGTTCAACATTCGTTGTTTCTGGTTCAATATTCAAAATTTTTAGTTCCTCGTTCAACATTCGCAGTTCCTAGTTCAACATTCGTTGTTTCTGATTCAATATTCAAAATTTTTAGTT
This sequence comes from Limnoperna fortunei, assembly GCA_944474755.1. Lineage (NCBI taxonomy): Eukaryota > Metazoa > Mollusca > Bivalvia > Mytilida > Modiolidae > Limnoperna > Limnoperna fortunei. The sequence goes on along the minus strand of OX104115.1, from coordinate 21,257,606 downwards.
CCTCGTTCAACATTCGCAGTTCCTAGTTCAACATTCGTTGTTTCTGGTTCAATTTTAAAAATTTTAATTCCTCGTTAACATTCGCAGTTCCTAGTTCAACATTCGATTTTTCAGTTCCTAGTTCAACATTCGCAGTTCTTAGTTCAACATTCGTTGTTTCTGGTTCAATATTCAAAATTTTTAGTTCCTCGTTCAACATTCGCAGTTCCTAGTTCAACATTCGTTGTTTCTGATTCAATATTCAAAATGTTTAGTTCCTCGTTCAATATTCGCAGTTCCTAGTTCAACATTCGCAGTTCCTTTTTCAACATTCGTTGTTTCTGGTTCAATATTCAAAATTTTTAGTTTCTCGTTCAACATTCGCAGTTCCTAGTTCAACATTCGTTGTTTCTGGTTCAATTTTAAAAATTTTAATTCCTCGTTCAACATTCGCAGTTCCTAGTTCAACATTCGATTTTTCAGTTCATAGTTCAACATTCGCAGTTCCTAGTTCAACATTCGCTGTTTCTGGTTCAATATTCAAAATTGTTAGTTCCTCGTTCAACATTCGCAGTTCCTAGTTCAACATTCGTTGTTTCTGGTTCAATATTCAAAATTTTTAGTTCCTCGTTCAACATTCGCAGTTCCTAGTTTAACATTCGATTTTTAAGTTCCTAGTTCAACATTCGCAGTTCCTTTTTCAACATTCGTTGTTTCTGGTTCAATATTCAAAATTTTTAGTTCCTCGTTCAACATTCGCAGTTCCTAGTTCAACATTCGATTTTTGAGTTCCTAGTTCAACATTCGCAGTTCCTAGTTCAACATTCGTTGTTTCTGGTTCAATTTTTAAAATTTTAATTCCTCGTTCAACATTCGCAGTTCCTAGTTCAACATTCGATTTTTCAGTTCCTAGTTCAACATTCGCAGTTCCTAGTTCAACATTCGTTGTTTCTAGTTCAATATTCAAAATTTTTAGTTCCTCGTTCAACATTCGCAGTTCCTAGTTCAACATTCGTTGTTTTTAGTTCAATATTCAAAATTTTTAGTTCCTCGTTCAACATTCGCAGTTCCTAGTTCAACATTCGATTTTTAAGTTCCTAGTTCAACATTCGCAGTTCCTTTTTCAACATTTGTTGTTTCTGGTTCAATATTCAAAATTTTTAGTTCCTCGTTCAACATTCGCAGTTCCTAGTTCAACATTCGATTTTTCAGTTCCTAGTTCAACATTCGATTTTTCAGTTCCTAGTTCAACATTCGATTTTTCAGTTCCTAGTTCAACATTTGCAGTTCCTAGTTCGAAATTCGTTGTTTCTGGTTCAATATTCAAAATTTTTAGTTCCTCTTTCAACATTAGCAGTTCCTAGTTCAACATTCGATTTTTCAGTTCCTATTTCAACATTCGCAGTTCCTAGTTCAACATTCGTTGTTTCTGGTTCAATTTTAAAAATTTTAATTCCTCGTTAACATTCGCAGTTCCTAGTTCAACATTCGATTTTTCAGTTCATAGTTCAACATTCGCAGTTCCTAGTTCAACATTCGTTGTTTCTGGTTCAATATTCAAAATTTTTAGTTCCTCGTTCAACATTCGCAGTTCCTAGTTCAACATTCGTTGTTTCTGGTTCAATATTCAAAATTTTTAGTTCCTCGTTCAATATTCGCAGTTCCTAGTTCAACATTCGATTTTTAAGTTCCTAGTTCAACATTCGCAGTTCCTTTTCAACATTCGTTGTTTATAGTTCAATATTCAAAATTTTTAGTTCCTCGTTCAACATTCGCAGTTCCTAGTTCAACATTCGTTGTTTCTGGTTCAATTTTAAAAATTTTAATTCCTCGTTCAACATTCGCAGTTCCTAGTTCAACATTCGATTTTTCAGTTCATAGTTCAACATTCGCAGTTCCTAGTTCAACATTCGTTGTTTCTGGTTCAATATTCAAAATTTTTAGTTCCTCGTTCAACATTCGCAGTTACTAGTTCAACATTCGATTTTTCAGTTCCTAGTTCAACATTCGCAGTTCCTAGTTCAACATTCGTTGTTTCTGGTTCAATATTCAAAAGTTTTAGTTCCTCGTTCAACATTCGCAGTTCCTAGTTCAACATTCGTTGTTTCTGGTTCAATATTCAAAATTTTTAGTTCCTCGTTCAACATTCGCAGTTCCTAGTTCAACATTCGATTTTTCAGTCCCTAGTTCAACATTCGCAGTTCCTAGTTCAACATTCGTTGTTTCTGGTTCAATATTCAAAATTTTTAGTTCCTCGTTCAACATTCGCAGTTCCTAGTTCAACATTCGTTGTTTCTGGTTCAATATTCAAAATTTTTAGTTCCTCGTTCAACATTCGCAGTTCCTAGTTCAACATTCGATTTTTAAGTTCCTAGTTCAACATTCGCAGTTCCTTTTTCAACATTCGTTGTTTCTGGTCCAATATTCAAAATTTTTAGTTCCTCGTTCAACATTCGCATTTCCTAGTTCAACATTCGATTTTTCAGTTCCTAGTTCAACATTCGATTTTTCAGTTCCTAGTTCAACATTCGATTTTTCAGTTCCTAGTTCAACATTCGATTTTTCAGTTCCTAGTTCAACATTTGCAGTTCCTAGTTCGAAATTCGTTGTTTCTGGTTCAATATTCAAAATTTTTAGTTCCTCGTTCAACATTCGCAGTTCCTAGTTCAACATTCGATTTTTCAGTTCCTAGTTCAACATTCGCAGTTCCTAGTTCAACATTCGCAGTTCCTAGTTCAACATTCGTTGTTTCTGGTTCAATATTCAAAATTTTTAGTTCCTCGTTCAACATTCGCAGTTCCTAGTTCAAAATTCGATTTTTCAGTTCCTAGTTCAACATTCGCAGTTCCTAGTTCAACATTCGATTTTTCAGTTCCTAGTTCAACATTCGCAGTTCCTAGTTCAACATTCGTTGTTTCGGGTTCAATATTCAAAATTTTTAGTTCCTCGTTCAACATTCGCAGTTTCTAGTTCAACATTCGATTTTTCAGTTCCTAGTTCAACATTCGTTGTTTCTGGTTCATTATTCAAAATTTTTAGTTCCTCGTTCAACATTCGCAGTTCCTAGTTCAACATTCGATTTTTCAGTTCCTAGTTCAACATTCGCAGTTCCTAGCTCAACATTCGTTGTTTCTGGTTCAATATTCAAAATTTTTAGTTCCTCGTTCAACATTCGCAGTTCCTAGTTCAACATTCGATTTTTCAGTTCATAGTTCAACATTCGCAGTTCCTTGTTCAACATTCGTTGTTTCTGGTTCAACATTCACAATTTTTAGTTCCTCGTTCAACATTCGCAGTTCCTAGTTCAACATTCGTTGTTTCTGGTTCAATATTTAAAATTTTTAGTTCCTCGTTCAATATTCGCAGTTCCTAGTTCAACATTCGTTGTTTCTGGTTCAATTTTAAAAATTTTAATTCCTCGTTCAACATTCGCAGTTCCTAGTTCAACATTCGCAGTTCATAGTTCAACATTCGTTGTTTCTGGTTCAATTTTAAAAATTGTAATTCCTCGTTCAACATTCGCAGTTCCTAGTTCAACATTCGATTTTTCAGTTCCTAGTTCAACATTCGCAGTTCCTAGTTCTACATTTGTTGATTCTGGTTCAATATTCAAAATTTAAAGTTCTTAGTTCAACATTCGCAGTTCCTAGTTCAACATTCGTTGGTTGTTTCTGGTTCAATATTCAAAATTTTTAGTTCCTCGTTCAACATTCGCAGTTCCTAGTTCAACATTCGATTTTTAAGTTCCTAGTTCAACATTCGCAGTTCATTTTTCAACATTCGTTGTTTCTGGTTCAATATTCAAAATTTTTAGTTCCTCGTTCAACATTCGCAGTTCCTAGTTCAACATTCTATTTTACAGTTCCTAGTTCAACATTCGATTTTTCAGTTCCTAGTTCAACATTCGATTTTTCAGTTCCTAGTTCAACATTTGCAGTTCCTAGTTCGAAATTCGTTGTTTCTAGTTCAATATTCAAAATTTTTAGTTCCTCGTTCAACATTCGCAGTTCCTAGTTCAACATTCGATTTTTCAGTTCCTAGTTTAACATTCGCATTTCCTAGCTCAACATTCGTTTTTTCTGGTTCAATATTCAAAATTTTTAGTTCCTTGTTCAACATTCGCAGTTCCTAGTTCAACATTCGATTTTTCAGTTCCTAGTTCAACATTCACAGTTACTAGTTCAACATTCGTTGTTTCTGGCTCAACATTCACAATTTTTAGTTCCTCGTTCAACATTCGCAGTTCCTAGTTCAACATTCGATTTTTCAGTTCCTAGTTCAACATTCGCAGTTCCTAGTTCAACATTCGTTGTTTCGGGTTCAATATTCAAAATTTTTAGTTCCTCGTTCAACATTCGCAGTTTCTAGTTCAACATTCGATTTTTCAGTTCCTAGTTCAACATTCGTTGTTTCTGGTTCATTATTCAAAATTTTTAGTTCCTCGTTCAACATTCGCAGTTCCTAGTTCAACATTCGATTTTTCAGTTCCTAGTTCAACATTCGCAGCTCCTAGCTCAACATTCGTTGTTTCTGGTTCAATATTCAAAATTTTTAGTTCCTCGTTCAACATTCGCAGTTCCTAGTTCAACATTAGATTTTTCAGTTCATAGTTCAACATTCGCAGTTCCTTGTTCAACATTCGTTGTTTCTGGTTCAACATTCACAATTTTTAGTTCCTCGTTCAACATTCGCAGTTCCTAGTTCAACATTCGTTGTTTCTGGTTCAATATTCAAAATTTTTAGTTCATCGTTCAACATTCGCAGTTCCTAGTTCAACATTCGATTTTTCAGTTCCTAGTTCAACATTCGCAGTTCCTAGTTCAACATTCGTTGTTTCTGGTTCAATATTCAAAATTTTTAGTTCCTCGTTCAACATTCGCAGTTCCTAGTTCAACATTCGATTTTTCAGTTCCTAGTTCAACATTCGCAGTTCCTTGTTCAACATTCGTTGTTTCTGGTTCAACATTCACAATTTTTAGTTCCTCGTTCAACATTCGCAGTTCCTAGTTCAACATTCGTTGTTTCTGGTTCAATATTCAAAATTTTTAGTTCCTCGTTTAATATTCGCAGTTCCTAGTTCAACATTCGATTTTTAAGTTCCTAGTTCAACATTCGCAGTTCCTTTTTCAACATTCGTTGTTTCTGGTTCAATATTCAAAATTTTTAGTTCCTCGTTCAACATTCGCAGTTCCAAGTTCAACATTCGTTGTTTCTGGTTCAATTTTAAAAATTTTAATTTCTCGTTCAACATTCGCAGTTCCTAGTTCAACATTCGATTTTTCAGTTCATAGCTCAACATTCGCAGTTCCTAGTTCAACATTCGTTGTTTCTGGTTCAATATTCAAAATTTTTAGTTCCTCGTTCAACATTCGCAGTTTCTAGTTCGAAATTCGTTGTTTCTGGTTCAATATTCAAAATTTTTAGTTCCTCGTTCAACATTCGCAGTTCCTAGTTTAACATTCGATTTATAAGTTCCTAGTTAAACATTCGCAGTTCCTTTTTCAACATTCTTTGTTTCTGGTTCAATATTCAAAATGTTTAATTCCTCGTTCAACATTCGCAGTTCCTAGTTCAACATTCGATTTTTCAGTTCCTAGTTCAACATTCGCAGTTCCTAGTTCAACATTCGTTGTTTCTGGTTCAATTTTAAAAATTGTAATTCCTCGTTCAACATTCGCAGTTCCTAGTTCAACATTCGATTTTTCAGTTCCTAGTTCAACATTCGCAGTTCCTAGTTCTACATTTGTTGATTCTGGTTCAATATTCAAAATTTTTAGTTCTTAGTTCAACATTCGCAGTTCCTAGTTCAACATTCGTTGGTTGTTTCTGGTTCAATATTCAAAATTTTTAGTTCCTCGTTCAACATTCGCAGTTCCTAGTTCAACATTCGATTTTTAAGTTCCTAGTTCAACATTCGCAGTTCATTTTTCAACATTCGTTGTTTCTGGTTCAATATTCAACATTTTTAGTTCCTCGTTCAACATTCGCAGTTCCTAGTTCAACATTCGATTTTTCAGTTCCTAGTTCAACATTCGATTTTTCAGTTCCTAGTTCAACATTTGCACTTCCTAGTTCGAAATTCGTTGTTTCTGGTTCAATATTCAAAATTTTTAGTTCCTCGTTCAACATTCGCAGTTCCTAGTTCAACATTCGATTTTTCAGTTCTTAGTTCAACATTCGCAGTTTCTAGCTCAACATTCGTTGTTTCTGGTTCAATATTCACAATTTTTAGTTCCTCGTTCAACATTCGCAGTTCCTAGTTCAACATTCGATTTTTTAGTTCCTAGTTCAACATTCACAGTTCCTAGTTCAACATTCGTTGTTTCTGGTTCAATATTCAAAATTTTTAGTTCCTCGTTCAACATTCGCAGTTCCTAGTTCAAAATTCGATTTTTCAGTTCCTAGTTCAACATTCGCAGTTCCTAGTTCAACATTCGTTGTTTCTGGTTCAATATTTAAAATTTTTAGTTCCTCGTTCAACATTCGCAGTTTCTAGTTCAACATTCGATTTTTCAGTTCCTAGTTCAACATTCACAGTTCCTAGTTCAACATTCGTTGTTTCTGGTTCATTATTCAAAATTTTTAATTCCTCGTTCAACATTCGCAGTTCCTAGTTTAACATTCGATTTTTCAGTTCCTAGTTCAACATTCGCAGTTCCTAGTTCAACATTCGTTGTTTCTGGTTCAATATTCAAAATTTTTAGTTCCTCGTTCAACATTCGCAGTTCCTAGTTCAACATTCGATTTTTCAGTTCCTAGTTCAACATTTGCAGTTCCTAGTTCGAAATTCGTTGTTTCTGGTTCAATATTCAAAATTTTTAGTTCCTCGTTCAACATTTGCAGTTCCTAGTTCAACATTCGATTTTTCAGTTCCTAGTTCAACATTCGCAGTTCCTAGCTAAACATTCGTTGTTTCTGGTTCAATATTCAAAATTTTTAGTTTCTTGTTCAACATTCGCAGTTCCTAGTTCAACATTCGATTTTTCAGTTCCTAGTTCAACATTCGCAGTTCCTAGTTCAACATTCGTTGTTTCTGGTTCAATATTCAAAATTTTTAGTTCCTCGTTCAACATTCGCAGTTCCTAGTTCAACATTCGATTTTTCAGTTCCTAGTTCAACATTCGCAGTTCCTAGCTGAACATTCGTTGTTTCTGGTTCAATATTCAAAATTTTTAGTTCCTTGTTCAACATTCGCAGTTCCTAGTTCAACATTCGATTTTTCAGTTCCTAGTTCAACATTCGCAGTTCCTAGTTCAACATTCGTTGTTTCTGGTTCAATATTCAAAATTTTTAGTTCCTCGTTCAACATTCGCAGTTCCTAGTTCAAAATTCGATTTCTCTGTTCCTAGTTCAACATTCGCAGTTCCTAGTTCAACATTCGTTGTTTCTGGTTCAATATTCAAAATTTTTAGTTCCTCGTTCAACATTCGCAGTTTCTAGTTCAACATTCGATTTTTCAGTTCCTAGTTCAACATTCGTTGTTTCTGGTTCAATATTCAAAATTTTTAGTTCCTCGTTCAACATTCGCAAGTCCTAGTTCAACATTCGATTTTTCAGTTCCTAGTTCAACATTTGCAGTTCCTAGCACAACATTCGTTGTTTCTGGTTCAATATTCAAAATTTTTAGTTCCTCGTTCAACATTCGCAGTTCCTAGTTCAACATTCGATTTTTCAGTTCATAGTTCAACATTCGCAGTTCCTTGTTCAACATTCGTTGTTTCTGGTTCAACATTCACAATTTTTAGTTCCTCGTTCAACATTCGCAGTTCCTAGTTCAACATTCGTTGTTTCTGGTTCAATATTCAAAATTTTTAGTTCCTCGTTCAACATTCGCAGTTCCTAGTTCAACATTCGATTTTTCAGTTCCTAGTTCAACATTCGCAGTTCCTAGTTCAACATTCGTTGTTTCTGGTTCAATATTCAAAATTTTTAGTTCCTCGTTCAACATTCGCAGTTCCTAGTTCAACATTCGATTTTTCAGTTCCTAGTTCAACATTCGCAGTTCCTTGTTCAACATTCGTTCTTTCTGGTTCAACATTTACAATTTTTAGTTCATAGTTCAACATTTGCAGTTCCTAGTTCAACATTCGTTGTTTCTGGTTCAATATTCAAAATTTTTAGTTCCTCTTTCAATATTCGCAGTTCCTAGTTCAACATTCGATTTTTAAGTTCCTAGTTCAACATTCGCAGTTCCTTTTTCAACATTCGTTGTTTCTGGTTCAATATTCAAAATTTTTAGTTCCTCGTTCAACATGCGCAGTTCCTAGTTCAACATTCGTTGTTTCTGGTTCAATTTTAAAAATTTTAATTCCTCGTTCAACATTCGCAGTTCCTAGTTCAACATTCGATTTTTCAGTTCATAGCTCAACATTCGCAGTTCCTAGTTCAACATTCGTTGTTTCTGGTTCAATATTCAAAATTTTTAGTTCCTCGTTCAACATTCGCAGTTCCTAGTTCAACATTCGTTGTTTCTGGTTCAATATTCAAAATGTTTAGTTCCTCGTTCAACATTCGCAGTTCCTAGTTTAACATTCGATTTATAAGTTCCTAGTTAAACATTCGCAGTTCCTTTTTCAACATTCGTTGTTTCTGGTTCAATATTCAAAATTTTTAGTTCCTCGTTCAACATTCGCAGTTCCTAGTTCAACATTCGATTTTTCAGTTCCTAGTTCAACATTCGATTTTTCAGTTCCTAGTTCAACATTTGCAGTTCCTAGTTCGAAATTCGTTGTTTCTGGTTCAATATTCAAAATTTTTAGTTCCTCGTTCAACATTCGCAGTTCCTAGTTCAACATTCGACTTTTCAGTTCCTAGTTCAACATTCGCAGTTCCTAGCTCAACATTCGTTGTTTCTGGTTCTATATTCAAAATTTTTAGTTCCTTGTTCAACATTCGCAGTTCCTAGTTCAACATTCGATTTTTCAGTTCCTAGTTCAACATTCACAGTTCCTAGTTCAACATTCGTTGTTTCTGGTTCAATATTCAAAATTTTTAGTTCCTCGTTCAACATTCGCAGTTCCTAGTTCAAAATTCGATTTTTCAGTTCCTAGTTCAACATTCGCAGTTCCTAGTTCAACATTCGTTGTTTCTGGTTCAATATTCAAAATTTTTAGTTCCTCGTTCAACATTCGCAGTTTCTAGTTCAACATTCGATTTTTCAGTTCCTAGTTCAACATTCACAGTTCCTAGTTCAACATTCGTTGTGTCTGGTTCATTATTCAAAATTTTTAGTTCCTCGTTCAACATTCGCAGTTCCTAGTTCAACATTCGATTTTTCAGTTCCTAGTTCAACATTCGCAGTTCCTAGTTCAACATTCGTTGTTTCTGGTTCAATATTCAAAATTTTTAGTTCCTCGTTCAACATTCGCAGTTCCTAGTTCAACATTCGATTTTTCAGTTCCTAGTTCAACATTTGCAGTTCCTAGTTCGAAATTCGTTGTTTCTGGTTCAATATTCAAAATTTTTAGTTCCTCGTTTCAACATTCGCAGTTCCTAGTTCAACATTCGATTTTTCAGTTCCTAGTTCAACATTCGCAGTTCCTAGCTAAACATTCGTTGTTTCTGGTTCAATATTCAAAATTTTTAGTTCCTTGTTCAACATTCGCAGTTCCTAGTTCAACATTCGATTTTTCAGTTCCTAGTTCAACATTCGTTGTTTCTGGTTCAATATTCAAAATTTTTAGTTCCTCGTTCAACATTCGCAGTTCCTAGTTCAAAATTCGATTTTTCAGTTCCTAGTTCAGCATTCGCAGTTCCTAGTTCAACATTCGTTGTTTCTCGTTCAATATTCAAAATTTTTAGTTCCTCGTTCAACATTCGCAGTTCCTAGTTCAACATTCGATTTTTCAGTTCCTAGTTCAACATTTGCAGTTCCTAGTTCGAAATTCGTTGTTTCTGGTTCAATATTCAAAATTTTTAGTTCCTCGTTCAACATTTGCAGTTCCTAGTTCAACATTCGATTTTTCAGTTCCTAGTTCAACATTCGCAGTTCCTAGCTGAACATTCGTTGTTTCTGGTTCAATATTCAAAATTTTTAGTTCCTTGTTCAACATTCGCAGTTCCTAGTTCAACATTCGATTTATCAGTTCCTAGTTCAACATTCGCAGTTCCTAGTTCAACATTCGTTGTTTCTGGTTCAATATTCAAAATTTTTAGTTCCTCGTTCAACATTCGCAGTTCCTAGTTCAAAATTCGATTTCTCAGTTCCTAGTTCAACATTCGCAGTTCCTAGTTCAACATTCGTTGTTTCTGGTTCAATATTCAAAATTTTTAGTTCCTCGTTCAACATTCGCAGTTTCTAGTTCAACATTCGATTTTTCAGTTCCTAGTTCAACATTCGTTGTTTCTGGTTCAATATTCAAAATTTTTAGTTCCTCGTTCAACATTCGCAGTTCCTAGTTCAACATTCGATTTTTCAGTTCCTAGTTCAACATTTGCAGTTCCTAGCTCAACATTCGTTGTTTCTGGTTCAATATTCAAAATTTTTAGTTCCTCGTTCAACATTCGCAGTTCCTAGTTCAACATTCGATTTTTCAGTTCATAGTTCAACATTCGCAGTTCCTTGTTCAACATTCGTTGTTTCTGGTTCAACATTCACAATTTTTAGTTCCTCGTTCAACATTCGCAGTTCCTAGTTCAACATTCGTTGTTTCTGGTTCAATATTCAAAATTTTTAGTTCCTCGTTCAACATTCGCAGTTCCTAGTTCAACATTCGATTTTTCAGTTCCTAGTTCAACATTCGCAGTTCCTAGTTCAACATTCGTTGTTTCTGGTTCAATATTCAAAATTTTTAGTTCCTCGTACAACATTCGCAGTTCCTAGTTCAACATTCGATTTTTCAGTTCCTAGTTCAACATTCGCAGTTCCTTGTTCAACATTCGTTGTTTCTGGTTCAACATTTACAATTTTTAGTTCCTCGTTCAACATTTGCAGTTCCTAGTTCAACATTCGTTGTTTCTGGTTCAATATTCAAAATTTTTAGTTCCTCTTTCAATATTCGCAGTTCCTAGTTCAACATTCGATTTTTAAGTTCCTAGTTCAACATTCGCAGTTCCTTTTTCAACACTCGTTGTTTCTGGTTCAATATTCAAAATTTTTAGTTCCTCGTTCAACATGCGCAGTTCCTAGTTCAACATTCGTTGTTTCTGGTTCAATTTTAAAAATTTTAATTCCTCGTTCAACATTCGCAGTTCCTAGTTCAACATTCGATTTTTCAGTTCATAGCTCAACATTCGCAGTTCCTAGTTCAACATTCGTTGTTTCTGGTTCAATATTCAAAATTTTTAGTTCCTCGTTCAACATTCGCAGTTCCTAGTTCAACATTCGTTGTTTCTGGTTCAATATTCAAAATTTTTAGTTCCTCGTTCAACATTCGCAGTTCCTAGTTTAACATTCGATTTATAAGTTCCTAGTTAAACATTCGCAGTTCCTTTTTCAACATTCGTTGTTTCTGGTTCAATATTCAAAATTTTTAGTTCCTCGTTCAACATTCGCAGTTCCTAGTTCAACATTCGATTTTTCAGTTCCTAGTTCAACATTCGATTTTTCAGTTCCTAGTTCAACATTTGCAGTTCCTAGTTCGAAATTCGTCGTTTCTGGTTCAATATTCAAAATTTTTAGTTCCTCGTTCAACATTCGCAGTTCCTAGTTCAACATTCGACTTTTCAGTTCCTAGTTCAACATTCGCAGTTCCTAGCTCAACATTCGTTGTTTCTGGTTCTATATTCAAAATTTTTAGTTCCTTGTTCAACATTCGCAGTTCCTAGTTCAACATTCGAATTTTCAGTTCCTAGTTCAACATTCACAGTTCCTAGTTCAACATTCGTTGTTTCTGGTTCAATATTCAAAATTTTTAGTTCCTCGTTCAACATTCGCAGTTCCTAGTTCAAAATTCGATTTTTCAGTTCCTAGTTCAACATTCGCAGTTCCTAGTTCAACATTCGTTGTTTCTGGTTCAATATTCAAAATTTTTAGTTCCTCGTTCAACATTCGCAGTTTCTAGTTCAACATTCGATTCTTCAGTTCCTAGTTCAACATTCACAGTTCCTAGTTCAACATTCGTTGTTTCTGGTTCATTATTCAAAATTTTTAGTTCCTCGTTCAACATTCGCAGTTCCTAGTTCAACATTCGATTTTTCAGTTCCTAGTTCAACATTCGCAGTTCCTAGTTCAACATTCGTTGTTTCTGGTTCAATATTCAAAATTTTTAGTTCCTCGTTCAACATTCGCAGTTCCTAGTTCAACATTCGATTTTTCAGTTCCTAGTTCAACATTTGCAGTTCCTAGTTCGAAATTCGTTGTTTCTGGTTCAATATTCAAAATTTTTAGTTCCTCGTTCAACATTCGCAGTTCCTAGTTCAACATTCGATTTTTCAGTTCCTAGTTCAACATTCGCAGTTCCTAGCTAAACATTCGTTGTTTCTGGTTCAATATTCAAAATTTTGAGGTCCTTGTTCAACATTCGCAGTTCCTAGTTCAACATTCGATTTTTCAGTTCCTAGTTCAACATTCGTTGTTTCTGGTTCAATATTCAAAATTTTTAGTTCCTCGTTCAACATTCGCAGTTCCTAGTTCAAAATTCGATTTTTCAGTTCCTAGTTCAGCATTCGCAGTTCCTAGTTCAACATTCGTTGTTTCTCGTTCAATATTCAAAATGTTTAGTTCCTCGTTCAACATTCGCAGTTTCTAGTTCAACATTCGATTTTTCAGTTCCTCGTTCAACATTCACAGTTCCTAGTTCAACATTCGTTGTTTCTGGTTCATTATTCAAAATTTTTAGTTCCTCGTTCAACATTCGCAGTTCCTAGTTCAACATTCGATTTTTCAGTTCCTAGTTCAACATTCGTTGTTTCTGGTTCAATATTCAAAATTTTTAGTTCCTCGTTCAACATTCGCAGTTCCTAGTTCAACATTCGATTTTTCAGTTCCTAGTTCAACATTCGCAGTTCCTTGTTCAACATTCGTTGTTTCTGGTTCAATATTCAAAATTTTTAGTTCCTCGTTCAACATTCGCAGTTCCTAGTTCAACATTCGATTTTTCAGTTCCTAGTTCCACATTCGCAGTTCCTAGTTCAACATTCGATTTTTCAGTTCCTAGTTCAATATTCGGAGTTCCTAGCTCAACATTCGTTGTTTCTGGTTTAATATTCAAAATTTTTAGTTCCTTGTTCAACATTCGCAGTTCCTAGTTCAACATTCGATTTTTTAGTTCCTAGTTCAACATTCGCAGTTCCTAGTTTAACATTCGTTGTTTCTGGTTCAATATTCAAAAGTTTTAGTTCCTTGTTTAACATTCGCAGTTCCTAGTTCAACTTTCGATTTTTCAGTTCCTAGTTCAACATTCGCAGTTCCTAGTTCAACATTCGTTGTTTCTGGTTCAATATTCAAAATTTTTAGTTCCTCGTTCAACATTCGCAGTTCCTAGTTCAACATTCGATTTTTCAGTTCCTAGTTCAACATTCGCAGTTCCTAGTTCAACATTCGTTGTTTCTGGTTCAATATTCAAAATGTTTAGTTCCTCGTTCAACATTCGTTGTTTCTGGTTTAATATTCAAAATTTTTAGTTCCTCGTTCAACATTCGCAGTTTCTAGTTCAACATTCGATTGTTCAGTTCCTAGTTCAACCTTCGCAGTTTCTAGTTCAACATTCGTTGTTTCTGGTTCAATATTCAAAATTTTTAGTTCCTCGTTCAACATTCGCAGTTTCTAGTTCAACATTCGATTTTTCAGTTCCTAGTTCAACATTCGCAGTTCCTAGTTCAACATTCGTTGTTTCTGGTTCAATATTCAAAATTTTTAGTTCCTCGTTCAACATTCGCAGTTCCTAGTTAAACATTCGATTTTTAAGTTCCTAGTTCAACATTCGCAGTTCCTTTTTCAACATTCGTTGTTTCTGGTTCAATATTCAAAATTTTTAGTTCCTCGATCAACATTCGCAGTTCCTAGTTCAACATTCGATTTTTCAGTTCCTAGTTCAACATTCGATTTTTCAGTTCCTAGTTCAACATTCGATTTTTCAGTTCCTAGTTCAACATTTGCAGTTCCTAGTTCGAAATTCGTTGTTTCTGGTTCAGTATTCAAAATTTTTAGTTCCTCGTTCAACATTCGCAGTTCCTAGTTCAACATTCGATTTTTCAGTTCCTTGTTCAACATTCGCAGTTCCTAGCTCAACATTCGTTGTTTCTGGTTCAATATTCAAAATTTTTAGTTCCTCGTTCAACATTCGCAGTTCCTAGTTCAAAATTCGATTTTTCAGTTCCTAGTTCAACATTCGCAGTTCCTAGTTCAACATTCGTTGTTTCTGGTTCATTATTCAAAATTATTAGTTCCTCGTTCAACATTCGCAGTTCCTAGTTCAACATTCGATTTTTCAGTTCCTAGTTCAACATTCGCAGTTCCTAGTTCAACATTCGTTGTTTCTGGTTCAATATTCAAAATGTTTAGTTCCTCGTTCAACATTCGCAGTTCCTAGTTCAACATTCGATTTTTCAGTTCCTAGTTCTACATTCGCAGTTCCTTGTTCAACATTAGTAGTTTCTGGTTCAATATTCAAAATTTTTAGTTCCTCGTTCAACATTCGCAGTTCCTAGTTCAACATTCGTTGTTTCTGGTTCATTATTCAAAATTTTTAGTTCCTCGTTCAACATTCGCAGTTCCTAGTTCAACATTCGATTTTTCAGTTCCTAGTTCAACATTCGTTGTTTCTGGTTCAATATTCAAAATTTTTAGTTCCTCGTTCAACATTCGCAGTTCCTAGTTCAACATTCGATTTTTCAGTTCCTAGTTCAACATTCGCAGTTCCTTGTTCAACATTCGTTGTTTCTGGTTCAATATTCACAATTTTTAGTTCCTCGTTCAACATTCGCAGTTCCTAGTTCAACATTCGATTTTTCAGTTCCTAGTTCAACATTCGCAGTTCCTAGTTCAACATTCGATTTTTCAGTTCCTAGTTCAATATTCGGAGTTCCTAGCTCAACATTCGTTGTTTCTGGTTTAATATTCAAAATTTTTAGTTCCTTGTTCAACATTCGCAGTTCCTAGTTCAACATTCGATTTTTTAGTTCCTAGTTCAACATTCGCAGTTCCTAGTTTAACATTCGTTGTTTCTGGTTCAATATTCAAAAGTTTTAGTTCCTTGTTTAACATTCGCAGTTCCTAGTTCAACATTCGATTTTTCAGTTCCTAGTTCAACATTCGCAGTTCCTAGTTCAACATTCGTTGTTTCTGGTTCAATATTCAAAATTTTTAGTTCCTCGTTCAACATTCGCAGTTCCTAGTTCAACATTCGATTTTTCAGTTCCTAGTTCAACATTCGCAGTTCCTAGTTCAACATTCGTTGTTTCTGGTTCAATATTCAAAATGTTTAGTTCCTCGTTCAACATTCGTTGTTTCTGGTTTAATATTCAAAATTTTTAGTTCCTCGTTCAACATTCGCAGTTTCTAGTTCAACATTCGATTGTTCAGTTCCTAGTTCAACCTTCGCAGTTTCTAGTTCAACATTCGTTGTTTCTGGTTCAATATTCAAAATTTTTAGTTCCTCGTTCAACATTCGCAGTTTCTAGTTCAACATTCGATTTTTCAGTTCCTAGTTCAACATTCGCAGTTCCTAGTTCAACATTCGTTGTTTCTGGTTCAATATTCAAAATTTTTAGTTCCTCGTTCAACATTCGCAGTTCCTAGTTAAACATTCGATTTTTAAGTTCCTAGTTCAACATTCGCAGTTCCTTTTTCAACATTCGTTGTTTCTGGTTCAATATTCAAAATTTTTAGTTCCTCGTTCAACATTCGCAGTTCCTAGTTCAACATTCGATTTTTCAGTTCCTAGTTCAACATTCGATTTTTCAGTTCCTAGTTCAACATTCGATTTTTCAGTTCCTAGTTCAACATTTGCAGTTCCTAGTTCGAAATTCGTTGTTTCTGGTTCAGTATTCAAAATTTTTAGTTCCTCGTTCAACATTCGCAGTTCCTAGTTCAACATTCGATTTTTCAGTTCCTTGTTCAACATTCGCAGTTCCTAGTTCAACATTCGTTGTTTCTGGTTCAATATTCAAAATTTTTAGTTCCTCGTTCAACATTCGCAGTTCCTAGTTCAAAATTCGATTTTTCAGTTCCTAGTTCAACATTCGCAGTTCCTAGTTCAACATTCGTTGTTTCTGGTTCATTATTCAAAATTATTAGTTCCTCGTTCAACATTCGCAGTTCCTAGTTCAACATTCGATTTTTCAGTTCCTAGTTCAACATTCGCAGTTCCTAGTTCAACATTCGTTGTTTCTGGTTCAATATTCAAAATGTTTAGTTCCTCGTTCAACATTCGCAGTTCCTAGTTCAACATTCGATTTTTCAGTTCCTAGTTCTACATTCGCAGTTCCTTGTTCAACATTAGTAGTTTCTGGTTCAATATTCAAAATTTTTAGTTCCTCGTTCAACATTCGCAGTTCCTAGTTCAACATTCGATTTTTCAGTTCCTAGTTCAACATTCGCAGTTCCTTGTTCAACATTCGTTGTTTCTGGTTCAACATTTACAATTTTTAGTTCCTCGTTCAACATTTGCAGTTCCTAGTTCAACATTCGTTGTTTCTGGTTCAATATTCAAAATTTTTAGTTCCTCTTTCAATATTCGCAGTTCCTAGTTCAACATTCGATTTTTAAGTTCCTAGTTCAACATTCGCAGTTCCTTTTTCAACATTCGTTGTTTCTGGTTCAATATTCAAAATTTCTAGTTTCTCGTTCAACATGCGCAGTTCCTAGTTCAACATTCGTTGTTTCTGGTTCAATTTTAAAAATTTTAATTCCTCGTTCAACATTCGCAGTTCCTAGTTCAACATTCGATTTTTCAGTTCATAGCTCAACATTCGCAGTTCCTAGTTCAACATTCGTTGTTTCTGGTTCAATATTCAAAATTTTTAGTTCCTCGTTCAACATTCGCAGTTCCTAGTTCAACATTCGTTGTTTCTGGTTCAATATTCAAAATTTTTAGTTCCTCGTTCAACATTCGCAGTTCCTAGTTCAACATTCGACTTTTCAGTTCCTAGTTAAACATTCGCAGTTCCTTTTTCAACATTCGTTGTTTCTGGTTCAATATTCAAAATTTTTAGTTCCTCGTTCAACATTCGCAGTTCCTAGTTCAACATTCGATTTTTCAGTTCCTAGTTCAACATTTGCAGTTCCTAGTTCGAAATTCGTTGTTTCTGGTTCAATATTCAAAATTTTTAGTTCCTCGTTCAACATTCGCAGTTCCTAGTTCAACATTCGACTTTTCAGTTCCTAGTTCAACATTCGCAGTTCCTAGCTCAACATTCGTTGTTTCTGGTTCTATATTCGAAATTTTTAGTTCCTTGTTCAACATTCGCAGTTCCTAGTTCAACATTCGATTTTCAGTTCCTAGTTCAACATTCACAGTTCCTAGTTCAACATTCGTTGTTTCTGGTTCAATATTCAAAATTTTTAGTTCCTCGTTCAATATTCGCAGTTCCTAGTTCAAAATTCGATTTTTCAGTTCCTAGTTCAACATTCGCAGTTCCTAGTTCAACATTCGTTGTTTCTGGTTCAATATTCAAAATTTTTAGTTCCTCGTTCAACATTCGCAGTTTCTAGTTCAACATTCGATTTTTCAGTTCCTAGTTCAACATTCACAGTTCCTAGTTCAACATTCGTTGTTTCTGGTTCATTATTCAAAATTTTTAGTTCCTCGTTCAACATTCGCAGTTCCTAGTTCAACATTCGTTGTTTCTGGTTCAATATTCAAAATTTTTAGTTCCTCGTTCAACATTCGCAGTTTCTAGTTCAACATTCGATTTTTCAGTTCCTAGTTCAACATTCGTTGTTTCTGGTTCATTATTCAAAATTTTTAGTTCCTCGTTCAACATTCGCAGTTCCTAGTTCAACATTCGATTTTTCAGTTCCTAGTTCAACATTTGCAGTTCCTAGCTCAACATTCGTTGTTTCTGGTTCAATATTCAAAATTTTTAGTTCCTCGTTCAACATTCGCAGTTCCTAGTTCAACATTCGATTTTTCAGTTCAAAGTTCAACATTCGCAGTTCCTTGTTCAACATTCGTTGTTTCTGGTTCAACATTCACAATTTTTAGTTCCTCGTTCAACATTTGCAGTTCCTAGTTCAACATTCGTTGTTTCTGGTTCAATATTCAAAATTTTTAGTTCCTCTTTCAATATTCGCAGTTCCTAGTTCAACATTCGATTTTTAAGTTCCTAGTTCAACATTCGCAGTTCCTTTTTCAACATTCGTTGTTTCTGGTTCAATATTCAAAATTTTTAGTTCCTCGTTCAACATGCGCAGTTCCTAGTTCAACATTCATTGTTTCTGGTTCAATTTTAAAAATTTTAATTCCTCGTTCAACATTCGCAGTTCCTAGTTCAACATTCGATTTTTCAGTTCATAGCTCAACATTCGCAGTTCCTAGTTCAACATTCGTTGTTTCTGGTTCAATATTCAAAATTTTTAGTTCCTCGTTCAACATTCGCAGTTCCTAGTTCAACATTCGTTGTTTCTGGTTCAATATTCAAAATTTTTAGTTCCTCGTTCAACATTCGCAGTTCCTAGTTTAACATTCGATTTATAAGTTCCTAGTTAAACATTCGCAGTTCCTTTTTCAACATTCGTTGTTTCTGGTTCAATATTCAAAATTTTTAGTTCCTCGTTCAACATTCGCAGTTCCTAGTTCAACATTCGATTTTTCAGTTCCTAGTTCAACATTCGCAGTTCCTAGTTCAACATTCGTTGTTTCTGGTTCAATATTCAAAATTTTTAGTTCCTCGTTCAACATTCGCAGTTCCTAGTTCAACATTCGATTTTTCAGTTCCTAGTTCAACATTCGCAGTTCCTTGTTCAACATTCGTTGTTTCTGGTTCAACATTCACAATTTTTAGTTCCTCGTTCAACATTCGCAGTTCCTAGTTCAACATTCGTTGTTTCTGGTTCAATATTCAAAATTTTTAGTTCCTCTTTCAATATTCGCAGTTCCTAGTTCAACATTCGATTTTTAAGTTCCTAGTTCAACATTCGCAGTTCCTTTTTCAACATTCGTTGTTTCTGGTTCAATATTCAAAATTTTTAGTTCCTCGTTCAACATGCGCAGTTCCTAGTTCAACATTCATTGTTTCTGGTTCAATTTTAAAAATTTTAATTCCTCGTTCAACATTCGCAGTTCCTAGTTCAACATTCGATTTTTCAGTTCATAGCTCAACATTCGCAGTTCCTAGTTCAACATTCGTTGTTTCTGGTTCAATATTCAAAATTTTTAGTTCCTCGTTCAACATTCGCAGTTCCTAGTTCAACATTCGTTGTTTCTGGTTCAATATTCAAAATTTTTAGTTCCTCGTTCAACATTCGCAGTTCCTAGTTTAACATTCGATTTATAAGTTCCTAGTTAAACATTCGCAGTTCCTTTTTCAACATTCGTTGTTTCTGGTTCAATATTCAAAATTTTTAGTTCCTCGTTCAACATTCGCAGTTCCTAGTTCAACATTCGATTTTTCAGTTCCTAGTTCAACATTCGCAGTTCCTAGTTCAACATTCGTTGTTTCTGGTTCAATTTTAAAAATTGTAATTCCTCGTTCAACATTCGCAGTTCCTAGTTCAACATTCGTAGTTCCTAGTTCTACATTTGTTGATTCTGGTTCAATATTCAAAATTTTAAGTTCTTAGTTCAACATTCGCAGTTCCTAGTTCAACATTCGTTGGTTGTTTCTGGTTCAATATTCAAAATTTTTAGTTCCTCGTTCAACATTCGCAGTTCCTAGTTCAACATTCGATTTTTAAGTTCCTAGTTCAACATTCGCAGTTCATTTTTCAACATTCGTTGTTTCTGGTTCAATATTCAAAATTTTTAGTTCCTCGTTCAACATTCGCAGTTCCTAGTTCAACATTCGATTTTTCAGTTCCTAGTTCAACATTCGATTTTTCAGTTCCTAGTTCAACATTCGATTTTTCAGTTCCTAGTTCAATATTTGCAGTTCCTAGTTCGAAATTCGTTGTTTCTGGTTCAATATTCAAAATTTTTAGTTCCTCGTTCAACATTCGCAGTTCCTAGTTCAACATTCGATTTTTCAGTTCCTAGTTCAACATTCGCATTTCCTAGCTCAACATTCGTTTTTTCTGGTTCAATATTCAAAATTTTTAGTTCCTTGTTCAACATTCGCAGTTCCTAGTTCAACATTCGATTTTTCAGTTCCTAGTTCAACATTCACAGTTACTAGTTCAACATTCGTTGTTTCTGGTTCAGCATTCACAATTTTTAGTTCCTCGTTCAACATTCGCAGTTCCTAGTTCAACATTCGTTGTTTCTGGTTCAGTGTTCAAAGTTTTTAGTTCCTCGTTCAACATTCGCAGTTCTTTGTTCAACATTCGTTGTTTCTGGTTCAACATTCACAATTTTTAGTTCCTCGTTCAACATTCGCAGTTCCTAGTTCAACATTCGTTGTTTATGGTTCAATATTCAAAATTTTTAGTTCCTCGTTCAATATTCGCAGTTCCTAGTTCAACATTCGATTTTTAAGTTCCTAGTTCAACATTCGCAGTTCCTTTTTCAACATTCGTTGTTTCTGGTTCAATATTCAAAATTTTTAGTTCCTCGTTCAACATTCGCAGTTCCTAGTTCAACATTCGTTGTTTCTGGTTCAATTTTAAAAATTTTAATTCCTCGTTCAACATTCGCAGTTCCTAGTTCAACATTCGATTATTCAGTTCATAGTTCAACATTCGCAGTTCCTAGTTCAACATTCGTTGTTTCTGGTTCAATATTCAAAATTTTTAGTTCCTCGTTCAACATTCGCAGTTCCTAGTTCAACATTCGTTGTTTCTGGTTCAATATTCAAAATTTTTAGTTCCTCGTTCAACATTCGCAGTTCCTAGTTCAACATTCGATTTTTCAGTTCCTAGTTCAACATTCGCAGTTCCTAGTTCAACATTCGTTGTTTCTGGTTCAATATTCAAAATTTTTAGTTCCTCGTTCAACATTCGCAGCTCCTAGTTCAACATTCGTTGTTTCTGGTTCAATATTCAAAATTTTTAGTTCCTCGTTCAACATTCGCAGTTCCTAGTTCAACATTCGATTTTTAAGTTCCTAGTTCAACATTCGCAGTTCCTTTTTCAACATTCGTTGTTTCTGGTTCAATATTCAAAATTTTTAGTTCCTCGTTCAACATTCGCAGTTCCTAGTTCAACATTCGATTTTTCAGTTCCTAGTTCAACATTCGATTTTTCAGTTCCTAGTTCAACATTCGATTTTTCAGTTCCTAGTTCAACATTCGATTTTTCAGTTCCTAGTTCAACATTTGCAGTTCCTAGTTCGAAATTCATTGTTTCTGGTTCAATATTCAAAATTTTTAGTTCCTCGTTCAACATTCGCAGTTCCTAGTTCAACATTCGATTTTTCAGTTCCTAGTTCAACATTCGCAGTTCCTAGCTGAACATTCGTTGTTTCTGGTTCAATATTCAAAATTTTTAGTTCCTTGTTCAACATTCGCAGTTCCTAGTTCAACATTCGCAGTTCCTAGTTCAACATTCGTTGTTTCTGGTTCAATATTCAAAATTTTTAGTTCCTCGTTCAACATTCGCAGTTCCTAGTTCAAAATTCGATTTTTCAGTTCATAGTTCAACATTCGCAGTTCCTAGTTCAACATTCGTTGTTTCGGGTTCAATATTCAAAATTTTTAGTTCCTCGTTCAACATTCGCAGTTTCTAGTTCAACATTCGATTTTTCAGTTCCTAGTTCAACATTCGTTGTTTCTGGTTCATTATTCAAAATTTTTAGTTCCTCGTTCAACATTCGCAGTTCCTAGTTCAACATTCGATTTTTCAGTTCCTAGTTCAACATTCGCAGTTCCTAGCTCAACATTCGTTGTTTCTGGTTCAATATTCAAAATTTTTAGTTCCTCGTTCAACATTCGCAGTTCCTAGTTCAACATTCGATTTTTCAGTTCATAGTTCAACATTCGCAGTTCCTTGTTCAACATTCGTTGTTTCTGGTTCAACATTCACAATTTTTAGTTCCTCGTTCAACATTCGCAGTTCCTAGTTCAACATTCGTTGTTTCTGGTTCAATATTCAAAATTTTTAGTTCCTCGTTCAACATTCGCAGTTCCTAGTTCAACATTCGATTTTTAAGTTCCTAGTTCAACATTCGCAGTTCATTTTTCAACATTCGTTGTTTCTGGTTCAATATTCAAAATTTTTAGTTCCTCGTTCAACATTCGCAGTTCCTAGTTCAACATTCGATTTTTCAGTTCCTAGTTCAACATTCGATTTTTCAGTTCCTAGTTCAACATTCGATTTTTCAGTTCCTAGTTCAACATTTGCAGTTCCTAGTTCGAAATTCGTTGTTTCTGGTTCAATATTCAAAATTTTTAGTTCCTCGTTCAACATTCGCAGTTCCTAGTTCAACATTCGATTTTTCAGTTCCTAGTTCAACATTCGCATTTCCTAGCTCAACATTCGTTTTTTCTGGTTCAATATTCAAAATTTTTAGTTCCTTGTTCAACATTCGCAGTTCCTAGTTCAACATTCGATTTTTCAGTTCCTAGTTCAACATTCACAGTTACTAGTTCAACATTCGTTGTTTCTAGTTCAACATTCGTTGTTTCTGGTTCAACATTCACAATTTTTCAGTTCCTAGTTCAACATTCGCAGTTCCTAGTTCAACATTCGTTGTTTCTGGTTCAATATTCAAAATTTTTAGTTCCTCGTTCAACATTCGCAGTTTCTAGTTCAACATTCGATTTTTCAGTTCCTAGTTCAACATTCGTTGTTTCTGGTTCATCATTCAAAATTTTTAGTTCCTCGTTCAACATTCGCAGTTCCTAGTTCAACATTCGATTTTTCAGTTCCTAGTTCAACATTCGCAGCTCCTAGCTCAACATTCGTTGTTTCTGGTTCAATATTCAAAATTTTTAGTTCCTCGTTCAACATTCGCAGTTCCTAGTTCAACATTAGATTTTTCAGTTCATAGTTCAACATTCGCAGTTCCTTGTTCAACATTCGTTGTTTCTGGTTCAACATTCACAATTTTTAGTTCCTCGTTCAACATTCGCAGTTCCTAGTTCAACATTCGTTGTTTCTGGTTCAATATTCAAAATTTTTAGTTCATCGTTCAACATTCGCAGTTCCTAGTTCAACATTCGATTTTTCAGTTCCTAGTTCAACATTCGCAGTTCCTAGTTCAACATTCGTTGTTTCTGGTTCAATATTCAAAATTTTTAGTTCCTCGTTCAACATTCGCAGTTCCTAGTTCAACATTCGATTTTTCAGTTCCTAGTTCAACATTCGATTTTTCAGTTCCTAGTTCAACATTCCATTTTTCAGTTCCTAGTTCAACATTTGCAGTTCCTAGTTCGAAATTCGTTGTTTCTGGTTCAATATTCAAAATTTTTAGTTCCTCGTTCAACATTCGCAGTTCCTAGTTCAACATTCGATTTTTCAGTTCCTAGTTCAACATTCGCATTTCCTAGCTCAACATTCGTTTTTTCTGGTTCAATATTCAAAATTTTTAGTTCCTTGTTCAACATTCGCAGTTCCTAGTTCAACATTCGATTTTTCAGTTCCTAGTTCAACATTCACAGTTACTAGTTCAACATTCGTTGTTTCTGGTTCAACATTCACAATTTTTAGTTCCTCGTTCAACATTCGCAGTTCCTAGTTCAACATTCGATTTTTCAGTTCCTAGTTCAACATTCGCAGTTCCTAGTTCAACATTCGTTGTTTCTGGTTCAATATTCAAAATTTTTAGTTCCTCGTTCAACATTCGCAGTTTCTAGTTCAACATTCGATTTTTCAGTTCCTAGTTCAACATTCGTTGTTTCTGGTTCATTATTCAAAATTTTTAGTTCCTCGTTCAACATTCGCAGTTCCTAGTTCAACATTCGATTTTTCAGTTCCTAGTTCAACATTCGCAGCTCCTAGTTCAACATTCGTTGTTTCTGGTTCAATATTCAAAATTTTTAGTTCCTCGTTCAACATTCGCAGTTCCTAGTTCAACATTAGATTTTTCAGTTCATAGTTCAACATTCGCAGTTCCTTGTTCAACATTCGTTGTTTCTGGTTCAACATTCACAATTTTTAGTTCCTCGTTCAACATTCGCAGTTCCTAGTTCAACATTCGTTGTTTCTGGTTCAATATTCAAAATTTTTAGTTCATCGTTCAACATTCGCAGTTCCTAGTTCAACATTCGATTTTTCAGTTCCTAGTTCAACATTCGCAGTTCCTAGTTCAACATTCGTTGTTTCTGGTTCAATATTCAAAATTTTTAGTTCCTCGTTCAACATTCGCAGTTCCTAGTTTAACATTCGATTTATAAGTTCCTAGTTAAACATTCGCAGTTCCTTTTTCAACATTCGTTGTTTCTGGTTCAATATTCAAAATTTTTAGTTCCTCGTTCAACATTCGCAGTTCCTAGTTCAACATTCGATTTTTCAGTTCCTAGTTCAACATTCGCAGTTCCTAGTTCAACATTCGTTGTTTCTGGTTCAATTTTAAAAATTGTAATTCCTCGTTCAACATTCGCAGTTCCTAGTTCAACATTCGTAGTTCCTAGTTCTACCTTTGTTGATTCTGGTTCAATATTCAAAATTTTAAGTTCTTAGTTCAACATTCGCAGTTCCTAGTTCAACATTCGTTGGTTGTTTCTGGTTCAATATTCAAAATTTTTAGTTCCTCGTTCAACATTCGCAGTTCCTAGTTCAACATTCGATTTTTAAGTTCCTAGTTCAACATTCGCAGTTCATTTTTCAACATTCGTTGTTTCTGGTTCAATATTCAAAATTTTTAGTTCCTCGTTCAACATTCGCAGTTCCTAGTTCAACATTCGATTTTTCAGTTCCTAGTTCAACATTCGATTTTTCAGTTCCTAGTTCAACATTCGATTTTTCAGTTCCTAGTTCAACATTTGCAGTTCCTAGTTCGAAACTCGTTGTTTCTGGTTCAATATTCAAAATTTTTAGTTCCTCGTTCAACATTCGCAGTTCCTAGTTCAACATTCGATTTTTCAGTTCCTAGTTCAACATTCGCATTTCCTAGCTCAACATTCGTTTTTTCTGGTTCAATATTCAAAATTTTTAGTTCCTTGTTCAACATTCGCAGTTCCTAGTTCAACATTCGATTTTTCAGTTCCTAGTTCAACATTCACAGTTACTAGTTCAACATTCGTTGTTTCTTTTTTTGCATTCACAATTTTTAGTTCCTCGTTCAACATTCGCAGTTCCTAGTTCAACATTCGTTGTTTCTGGTTCAATATTCAAAGTTGTTAGTTCCTCGTTCAACATTCGCAGTTCTTTGTTCAACATTCGTTGTTTCTGGTTCAATATTCACAATTTTTAGTTCCTCGTTCAACATTCGCAGTTCCTAGTTCAACATTCGTTGTTTATGGTTCAATATTCAAAATTTTTAGTTCCTCGTTCAATATTCGCAGTTCCTAGTTCAACATTCGATTTTTAAGTTCCTAGTTCAACATTCGCAGTTCCTTTTTCAACATTCGTTGTTTCTGGTTCAATATTCAAAATTTTTAGTTCCTCGTTCAACATTCGCAGTTCCTAGTTCAACATTCGTTGTTTCTGGTTCAATTTTAAAAATTTTAATTCCTCGTTCAACATTCGCAGTTCCTAGTTCAACATTCGATTTTTCAGTTCATAGTTCAACATTCGCAGTTCCTAGTTCAACATTCGTTGTTTCTGGTTCAACATTCGCAATTTTTAGTTCCTCGTTCAACATTCGCAGTTCCTAGTTCAACATTCGATTTTTCAGTTCCTAGTTCAACATTCGCAGTTCCTAGTTCAACATTCGTTGTTTCTGGTTCAATATTCAAAATTTTTAGTTCCTCGTTCAACATTCGCAGTTTCTAGTTCAACATTCGATTTTTCAGTTCCTAGTTCAACATTCGTTGTTTCTGGTTCATTATTCAAAATTTTTAGTTCCTCGTTCAACATTCGCAGTTCCTAGTTCAACATTCGATTTTTCAGTTCCTAGTTCAACATTCGCAGCTCCTAGCTCAACATTCGTTGTTTCTGGTTCAATATTCAAAATTTTTAGTTCCTCGTTCAACATTCGCAGTTCCTAGTTCAACATTAGATTTTTCAGTTCATAGTTCAACATTCGCAGTTCCTTGTTCAACATTCGTTGTTTCTGGTTCAACATTCACAATTTTTAGTTCCTCGTTCAACATTCGCAGTTCCTAGTTCAACATTCGTTGTTTCTGGTTCAATATTCAAAATTTTTAGTTCATCGTTCAACATTCGCAGTTCCTAGTTCAACATTCGATTTTTCAGTTCCTAGTTCAACATTCGCAGTTCCTAGTTCAACATTCGTTGTTTCTGGTTCAATATTCAAAATTTTTAGTTCCTCGTTCAACATTCGCAGTTCCTAGTTCAACATTCGATTTTTCAGTTCCTAGTTCAACATTCGCAGTTCCTTGTTCAACATTCGTTGTTTCTGGTTCAACATTCACAATTTTTAGTTCCTCGTTCAACATTCGCAGTTCCTAGTTCAACATTCGTTGTTTCTGGTTCAATATTCAAAATTTTTAGTTCCTCGTTCAACATTCGCAGTTCCTAGTTTAACATTCGATTTATAAGTTCCTAGTTAAACATTCGCAGTTCCTTTTTCAACATTCGTTGTTTCTGGTTCAATATTCAAAATTTTTAGTTCCTCGTTCAACATTCGCAGTTCCTAGTTCAACATTCGATTTTTCAGTTCCTAGTTCAACATTCGCAGTTCCTAGTTCAACATTCGTTGTTTCTGGTTCAATTTTAAAAATTGTAATTCCTCGTTCAACATTCGCAGTTCCTAGTTCAACATTCGTAGTTCCTAGTTCTACATTTGTTGATTCTGGTTCAATATTCAAAATTTTAAGTTCTTAGTTCAACATTCGCAGTTCCTAGTTCAACATTCGTTGGTTGTTTCTGGTTCAATATTCAAAATTTTTAGTTCCTCGTTCAACATTCGCAGTTCCTAGTTCAACATTCGATTTTTAAGTTCCTAGTTCAACATTCGCAGTTCATTTTTCAACATTCGTTGTTTCTGGTTCAATATTCAAAATTTTTAGTTCCTCGTTCAACATTCGCAGTTCCTAGTTCAACATTCGATTTTTCAGTTCCTAGTTCAACATTCGATTTTTCAGTTCCTAGTTCAACATTCGATTTTTCAGTTCCTAGTTCAACATTTGCAGTTCCTAGTTCGAAACTCGTTGTTTCTGGTTCAATATTCAAAATTTTTAGTTCCTCGTTCAACATTCGCAGTTCCTAGTTCAACATTCGATTTTTCAGTTCCTAGTTCAACATTCGATTTTTCAGTTCCTAGTTCAACATTCGCATTTCCTAGCTCAACATTCGTTTTTTCTGGTTCAATATTCAAAATTTTTAGTTCCTTGTTCAACATTCGCAGTTCCTAGTTCAACATTCGATTTTTCAGTTCCTAGTTCAACATTCACAGTTACTAGTTCAACATTCGTTGTTTCTTTTTTTGCATTCAAAATTTTTAGTTCCTCGTTCAACATTCGCAGTTTCTAGTTCAACATTCGATTTTTCAGTTCCTAGTTCAACATTCACAGTTCCTAGTTCAACATTCGTTGTTTCTGGTTCATTATTCAAAATTTTTAGTTCCTCGTTCAACATTCGCAGTTCCTAGTTCAACATTCGTTGTTTCTGGTTCAATATTCAAAATTTTTAGTTCCTCGTTCAACATTCGCAGTTTCTAGTTCAACATTCGATTTTTCAGTTCCTAGTTCAACATTCGTTGTTTCTGGTTCATTATTCAAAATTTTTAGTTCCTCGTTCAACATTCGCAGTTCCTAGTTCAACATTCGATTTTTCAGTTCCTAGTTCAACATTTGCAGTTCCTAGCTCAACATTCGTTGTTTCTGGTTCAATATTCAAAATTTTTAGTTCCTCGTTCAACATTGGCAGTTCCTAGTTCAACATTCGATTTTTCAGTTCATAGTTCAACATTCGCAGTTCCTTGTTCAACATTCGTTGTTTCTGGTTCAACATTCACAATTTTTAGTTCCTCGTTCAACATTCGCAGTTCCTAGTTCAACATTCGTTGTTTCTGGTTCAATATTCAAAACTTTTAGTTCCTCGTTCAACATTCGCAGTTCCTAGTTCAACATTCGATTTTTCAGTTCCTAGTTCAACATTCGCAGTTCCTAGTTCAACATTCGTTGTTTCTGGTTCAATATTCAAAATTTTTAGTTCCTCGTTCAACATTCGCAGTTCCTAGTTCAACATTCGATTTTTCAGTTCCTAGTTCAACATTCGCAGTTCCTTGTTCAACATTCGTTGTTTCTGGTTCAACATTCACAATTTTTAGTTCCTCGTTCAACATTTGCAGTTCCTAGTTCAACATTCGTTGTTTCTGGTTCAATATTCAAAATTTTTAGTTCCTCTTTCAATATTCGCAGTTCCTAGTTCAACATTCGATTTTTAAGTTCCTAGTTCAACATTCGCAGTTCCTTTTTCAACATTCGTTGTTTCTGGTTCAATATTCAAAATTTTTAGTTCCTCGTTCAACATGCGCAGTTCCTAGTTCAACATTCATTGTTTCTGGTTCAATTTTAAAAATTTTAATTCCTCGTTCAACATTCGCAGTTCCTAGTTCAACATTCGATTTTTCAGTTCATAGCTCAACATTCGCAGTTCCTAGTTCAACATTCGTTGTTTCTGGTTCAATATTCAAAATTTTTAGTTCCTCGTTCAACATTCGCAGTTCCTAGTTCAACATTCGTTGTTTCTGGTTCAATATTCAAAATTTTTAGTTCCTCGTTCAACATTCGCAGTTCCTAGTTTAACATTCGATTTATAAGTTCCTAGTTAAACATTCGCAGTTCCTTTTTCAACATTCGTTGTTTCTGGTTCAATATTCAAAATTTTTAGTTCCTCGTTCAACATTCGCAGTTCCTAGTTCAACATTCAATTTTTCAGTTCCTAGTTCAACATTCGCAGTTCCTAGTTCAACATTCGTTGTTTCTGGTTCAATTTTAAAAATTGTAATTCCTCGTTCAACATTCGCAGTTCCTAGTTCAACATTCGTAGTTCCTAGTTCTACATTTGTTGATTCTGGTTCAATATTCAAAATTTTAAGTTCTTAGTTCAACATTCGCAGTTCCTAGTTCAACATTCGTTGGTTGTTTCTGGTTCAATATTCAAAATTTTTAGTTCCTCGTTCAACATTCGCAGTTCCTAGTTCAACATTCGATTTTTAAGTTCCTAGTTCAACATTCGCAGTTCATTTTTCAACATTCGTTGTTTCTGGTTCAATATTCAAAATTTTTAGTTCCTCGTTCAACATTCGCAGTTCCTAGTTCAACATTCGATTTTTCAGTTCCTAGTTCAACATTCGATTTTTCAGTTCCTAGTTCAACATTCGATTTTTCAGTTCCTAGTTCAATATTTGCAGTTCCTAGTTCGAAATTCGTTGTTTCTGGTTCAATATTCAAAATTTTTAGTTCCTCGTTCAACATTCGCAGTTCCTAGTTCAACATTCGATTTTTAAGTTCCTAGTTCAACATTCGCATTTCCTAGCTCAACATTCGTTTTTTCTGGTTCAATATTCAAAATTTTTAGTTCCTTGTTCAACATTCGCAGTTCCTAGTTCAACATTCGATTTTTCAGTTCCTAGTTCAACATTCACAGTTACTAGTTCAACATTCGTTGTTTCTGGTTCAGCATTCACAATTTTTAGTTCCTCGTTCAACATTCGCAGTTCCTAGTTCAACATTCGTTGTTTCTGGTTCAGTGTTCAAAGTTTTTAGTTCCTCGTTCAACATTCGCAGTTCTTTGTTCAACATTCGTTGTTTCTGGTTCAACATTCACAATTTTTAGTTCCTCGTTCAACATTCGCAGTTCCTAGTTCAACATTCGTTGTTTATGGTTCAATATTCAAAATTTTTAGTTCCTCGTTCAATATTCGCAGTTCCTAGTTCAACATTCGATTTTTAAGTTCCTAGTTCAACATTCGCAGTTCCTTTTTCAACATTCGTTGTTTCTGGTTCAATATTCAAAATTTTTAGTTCCTCGTTCAACATTCGCAGTTCCTAGTTCAACATTCGTTGTTTCTGGTTCAATTTTAAAAATTTTAATTCCTCGTTCAACATTCGCAGTTCCTAGTTCAACATTCGATTATTCAGTTCATAGTTCAACATTCGCAGTTCCTAGTTTTACATTCGTTGTTTCTGGTTCAATATTCAAAATTTTTAGTTCCTCGTTCAACATTCGCAGTTCCTAGTTCAACATTCGTTGTTTCTGGTTCAATATTCAAAATTTTTAGTTCCTCGTTCAACATTCGCAGTTCCTAGTTCAACATTCGATTTTTCAGTTCCTAGTTCAACATTCGCAGTTCCTAGTTCAACATTCGTTGTTTCTGGTTCAATATTCAAAATTTTTAGTTCCTCGTTCAACATTCGCAGTTCCTAGTTCAACATTCGTTGTTTCTGGTTCAATATTCAAAATTTTTAGTTCCTCGTTCAACATTCGCAGTTCCTAGTTCAACATTCGATTTTTAAGTTCCTAGTTCAACATTCGCAGTTCCTTTTTCAACATTCGTTGTTTCTGGTTCAATATTCAAAATTTTTAGTTCCTCGTTCAACATTCGCAGTTCCTAGTTCAACATTCGATTTTTCAGTTCCTAGTTCAACATTCGATTTTTCAGTTCCTAGTTCAACATTCGATTTTTCAGTTCCTAGTTCAACATTCGATTTTTCAGTTCCTAGTTCAACATTTGCAGTTCCTAGTTCGAAATTCATTGTTTCTGGTTCAATATTCAAAATTTTTAGTTCCTCGTTCAACATTCGCAGTTCCTAGTTCAACATTCGATTTTTCAGTTCCTAGTTCAACATTCGCTGTTCCTAGCTGAACATTCGTTGTTTCTGGTTCAATATTCAAAATTTTTAGTTCCTTGTTCAACATTCGCAGTTCCTAGTTCAACATTCGCAGTTCCTAGTTCAACATTCGTTGTTTCTGGTTCAATTTTAAAAATTGTAATTCCTCGTTCAACATTCGCAGTTCCTCGTTCAACATTCGTAGTTCCTAGTTCTACATTTGTTGATTCTGGTTCAATATTCAAAATTTTAAGTTCTTAGTTCAACATTCGCAGTTCCTAGTTCAACATTCGTTGGTTGTTTCTGGTTCAATATTCAAAATTTTTAGTTCCTCGTTCAACATTCGCAGTTCCTAGTTCAACATTCGATTTTTAAGTTCCTAGTTCAACATTCGCAGTTCATTTTTCAACATTCGTTGTTTCTGGTTCAATATTCAAAATTTTTAGTTCCTCGTTCAACATTCGCAGTTCCTAGTTCAACATTCGATTTTTCAGTTCCTAGTTCAACATTCGATTTTTCAGTTCCTAGTTCAACATTCGATTTTTCAGTTCCTAGTTCAACATTTGCAGTTCCTAGTTCGAAACTCGTTGTTTCTGGTTCAATATTCAAAATTTTTAGTTCCTCGTTCAACATTCGCAGTTCCTAGTTCAACATTCGATTTTTCAGTTCCTAGTTCAACATTCGATTTTTCAGTTCCTAGTTCAACATTCGCATTTCCTAGCTCAACATTCGTTTTTTCTGGTTCAATATTCAAAATTTTTAGTTCCTCGTTCAACATTCGCAGTTCCTAGTTCAACATTCGATTTTTCAGTTCCTAGTTCAACATTCACAGTTACTAGTTCAACATTCGTTGTTTCTTTTTTTGCATTCAAAATTTTTAGTTCCTCGTTCAACATTCGCAGTTTCTAGTTCAACATTCGATTTTTCAGTTCCTAGTTCAACATTCACAGTTCCTAGTTCAACATTCGTTGTTTCTGGTTCATTATTCAAAATTTTTAGTTCCTCGTTCAACATTCGCAGTTCCTAGTTCAACATTCGTTGTTTCTGGTTCAATATTCAAAATTTTTAGTTCCTCGTTCAACATTCGTTGTTTCTGGTTCAACATTCGATTTTTCAGTTCCTAGTTCAACATTCGTTGTTTCTGGTTCATTATTCAAAATTTTTAGTTCCTCGTTCAACATTCGCAGTTCCTAGTTCAACATTCGATTTTTCAGTTCCTAGTTCAACATTTGCAGTTCCTAGCTCAACATTCGTTGTTTCTGGTTCAATATTCAAAATTTTTAGTTCCTCGTTCAACATTCGCAGTTCCTAGTTCAACATTCGATTTTTCAGTTCATAGTTCAACATTCGCAGTTCCTTGTTCAACATTCGTTGTTTCTGGTTCAACATTCACAATTTTTAGTTCCTCGTTCAACATTCGCAGTTCCTAGTTCAACATTCGTTGTTTCTGGTTCAATATTCAAAACTTTTAGTTCCTCGTTCAACATTCGCAGTTCCTAGTTCAACATTCGATTTTTCAGTTCCTAGTTCAACATTCGCAGTTCCTAGTTCAACATTCGTTGTTTCTGGTTCAATATTCAAAATTTTTAGTTCCTCGTTCAACATTCGCAGTTCCTAGTTCAACATTCGATTTTTCAGTTCCTAGTTCAACATTCGCAGTTCCTTGTTCAACATTCGTTGTTTCTGGTTCAACATTCACAATTTTTAGTTCCTCGTTCAACATTTGCAGTTCCTAGTTCAACATTCGTTGTTTCTGGTTCAATATTCAAAATTTTTAGTTCCTCTTTCAATATTCGCAGTTCCTAGTTCAACATTCGATTTTTAAGTTCCTAGTTCAACATTCGCAGTTCCTTTTTCAACATTCGTTGTTTCTGGTTCAATATTCAAAATTTTTAGTTCCTCGTTCAACATGCGCAGTTCCTAGTTCAACATTCATTGTTTCTGGTTCAATTTTAAAAATTTTAATTCCTCGTTCAACATTCGCAGTTCCTAGTTCAACATTCGATTTTTCAGTTCATAGCTCAACATTCGCAGTTCCTAGTTCAACATTCGTTGTTTCTGGTTCAATATTCAAAATTTTTAGTTCCTCGTTCAACATTCGCAGTTCCTAGTTCAACATTCGTTGTTTCTGGTTCAATATTCAAAATTTTTAGTTCCTCGTTCAACATTCGCAGTTCCTAGTTTAACATTCGATTTATAAGTTCCTAGTTAAACATTCGCAGTTCCTTTTTCAACATTCGTTGTTTCTGGTTCAATATTCAAAATTTTTAGTTCCTCGTTCAACATTCGCAGTTCCTAGTTCAACATTCAATTTTTCAGTTCCTAGTTCAACATTCGCAGTTCCTAGTTCAACATTCGTTGTTTCTGGTTCAATTTTAAAAATTGTAATTCCTCGTTCAACATTCGCAGTTCCTAGTTCAACATTCGTAGTTCCTAGTTCTACATTTGTTGATTCTGGTTCAATATTCAAAATTTTAAGTTCTTAGTTCAACATTCGCAGTTCCTAGTTCAACATTCGTTGGTTGTTTCTGGTTCAATATTCAAAATTTTTAGTTCCTCGTTCAACATTCGCAGTTCCTAGTTCAACATTCGATTTTTAAGTTCCTAGTTCAACATTCGCAGTTCATTTTTCAACATTCGTTGTTTCTGGTTCAATATTCAAAATTTTTAGTTCCTCGTTCAACATTCGCAGTTCCTAGTTCAACATTCGATTTTTCAGTTCCTAGTTCAACATTTGCAGTTCCTAGTTCGAAACTCGTTGTTTCTGGTTCAATATTCAAAATTTTTAGTTCCTCGTTCAACATTCGCAGTTCCTAGTTCAACATTCGATTTTTCAGTTCCTAGTTCAACATTCGATTTTTCAGTTCCTAGTTCAACATTCGCATTTCCTAGCTCAACATTCGTTTTTTCTGGTTCAATATTCAAAATTTTTAGTTCCTTGTTCAACATTCGCAGTTCCTAGTTCAACATTCGATTTTTCAGTTCCTAGTTCAACATTCACAGTTACTAGTTCAACATTCGTTGTTTCTTTTTTTGCATTCAAAATTTTTAGTTCCTCGTTCAACATTCGCAGTTTCTAGTTCAACATTCGATTTTTCAGTTCCTAGTTCAACATTCACAGTTCCTAGTTCAACATTCGTTGTTTCTGGTTCATTATTCAAAATTTTTAGTTCCTCGTTCAACATTCGCAGTTCCTAGTTCAACATTCGTTGTTTCTGGTTCAATATTCAAAATTTTTAGTTCCTCGTTCAACATTCGCAGTTTCTAGTTCAACATTCGATTTTTCAGTTCCTAGTTCAACATTCGTTGTTTCTGGTTCATTATTCAAAATTTTTAGTTCCTCGTTCAACATTCGCAGTTCCTAGTTCAACATTCGATTTTTCAGTTCCTAGTTCAACATTTGCAGTTCCTAGCTCAACATTCGTTGTTTCTGGTTCAATATTCAAAATTTTTAGTTCCTCGTTCAACATTCGCAGTTCCTAGTTCAACATTCGATTTTTCAGTTCATAGTTCAACATTCGCAGTTCCTTGTTCAACATTCGTTGTTTCTGGTTCAACATTCACAATTTTTAGTTCCTCGTTCAACATTCGCAGTTCCTAGTTCAACATTCGTTGTTTCTGGTTCAATATTCAAAACTTTTAGTTCCTCGTTCAACATTCGCAGTTCCTAGTTCAACATTCGATTTTTCAGTTCCTAGTTCAACATTTGCAGTTCCTAGCTCAACATTCGTTGTTTCTGGTTCAATATTCAAAATTTTTAGTTCCTCGTTCAACATTCGCAGTTCCTAGTTCAACATTCGATTTTTCAGTTCCTAGTTCAACATTCGCAGTTCCTTGTTCAACATTCGTTGTTTCTGGTTCAACATTCACAATTTTTAGTTCCTCGTTCAACATTTGCAGTTCCTAGTTCAACATTCGTTGTTTCTGGTTCAATATTCAAAATTTTTAGTTCCTCTTTCAATATTCGCAGTTCCTAGTTCAACATTCGATTTTTAAGTTCCTAGTTCAACATTCGCAGTTCCTTTTTCAACATTCGTTGTTTCTGGTTCAATATTCAAAATTTTTAGTTCCTCGTTCAACATGCGCAGTTCCTAGTTCAACATTCATTGTTTCTGGTTCAATTTTAAAAATTTTAATTCCTCGTTCAACATTCGCAGTTCCTAGTTCAACATTCGATTTTTCAGTTCATAGCTCAACATTCGCAGTTCCTAGTTCAACATTCGTTGTTTCTGGTTCAATATTCAAAATTTTTAGTTCCTCGTTCAACATTCGCAGTTCCTAGTTCAACATTCGTTGTTTCTGGTTCAATATTCAAAATTTTTAGTTCCTCGTTCAACATTCGCAGTTCCTAGTTTAACATTCGATTTATAAGTTCCTAGTTAAACATTCGCAGTTCCTTTTTCAACATTCGTTGTTTCTGGTTCAATATTCAAAATTTTTAGTTCCTCGTTCAACATTCGCAGTTCCTAGTTCAACATTCAATTTTTCAGTTCCTAGTTCAACATTCGCAGTTCCTAGTTCAACATTCGTTGTTTCTGGTTCAATTTTAAAAATTGTAATTCCTCGTTCAACATTCGCAGTTCCTAGTTCAACATTCGTAGTTCCTAGTTCTACATTTGTTGATTCTGGTTCAATATTCAAAATTTTAAGTTCTTAGTTCAACATTCGCAGTTCCTAGTTCAACATTCGTTGGTTGTTTCTGGTTCAATATTCAAAATTTTTAGTTCCTCGTTCAACATTCGCAGTTCCTAGTTCAACATTCGATTTTTAAGTTCCTAGTTCAACATTCGCAGTTCATTTTTCAACATTCGTTGTTTCTGGTTCAATATTCAAAATTTTTAGTTCCTCGTTCAACATTCGCAGTTCCTAGTTCAACATTCGATTTTTCAGTTCCTAGTTCAACATTCGATTTTTCAGTTCCTAGTTCAACATTCGATTTTTCAGTTCCTAGTTCAATATTTGCAGTTCCTAGTTCGAAATTCGTTGTTTCTGGTTCAATATTCAAAATTTTTAGTTCCTCGTTCAACATTCGCAGTTCCTAGTTCAACATTCGATTTTTCAGTTCCTAGTTCAACATTCGCATTTCCTAGCTCAACATTCGTTTTTTCTGGTTCAATATTCAAAATTTTTAGTTCCTTGTTCAACATTCGCAGTTCCTAGTTCAACATTCGATTTTTCAGTTCCTAGTTCAACATTCACAGTTACTAGTTCAACATTCGTTGTTTCTGGTTCAACATTCACAATTTTTAGTTCCTCGTTCAACATTCGCAGTTCCTAGTTCAACATTCGTTGTTTATGGTTCAATATTCAAAATTTTTAGTTCCTCGTTCAATATTCGCAGTTCCTAGTTCAACATTCGATTTTTAAGTTCCTAGTTCAACATTCGCAGTTCCTTTTTCAACATTCGTTGTTTCTGGTTCAATATTCAAAATTTTTAGTTCCTCGTTCAACATTCGCAGTTCCTAGTTCAACATTCGTTGTTTCTGGTTCAATTTTAAAAATTTTAATTCCTCGTTCAACATTCGCAGTTCCTAGTTCAACATTCGATTATTCAGTTCATAGTTCAACATTCGCAGTTCCTAGTTCAACATTCGTTGTTTCTGGTTCAATATTCAAAATTTTTAGTTCCTCGTTCAACATTCGCAGTTCCTAGTTCAACATTCGTTGTTTCTGGTTCAATATTCAAAATTTTTAGTTCCTCGTTCAACATTCGCAGTTCCTAGTTCAACATTCGATTTTTCAGTTCCTAGTTCAACATTCGCAGTTCCTAGTTCAACATTCGTTGTTTCTGGTTCAATATTCAAAATTTTTAGTTCCTCGTTCAACATTCGCAGTTCCTAGTTCAACATTCGTTGTTTCTGGTTCAATATTCAAAATTTTTAGTTCCTCGTTCAACATTCGCAGTTCCTAGTTCAACATTCGATTTTTAAGTTCCTAGTTCAACATTCGCAGTTCCTTTTTCAACATTCGTTGTTTCTGGTTCAATATTCAAAATTTTTAGTTCCTCGTTCAACATTCGCAGTTCCTAGTTCAACATTCGATTTTTCAGTTCCTAGTTCAACATTCGATTTTTCAGTTCCTAGTTCAACATTCGATTTTTCAGTTCCTAGTTCAACATTCGATTTTTCAGTTCCTAGTTCAACATTTGCAGTTCCTAGTTCGAAATTCATTGTTTCTGGTTCAATATTCAAAATTTTTAGTTCCTCGTTCAACATTCGCAGTTCCTAGTTCAACATTCGATTTTTCAGTTCCTAGTTCAACATTCGCAGTTCCTAGCTGAACATTCGTTGTTTCTGGTTCAATATTCAAAATTTTTAGTTCCTTGTTCAACATTCGCAGTTCCTAGTTCAACATTCGCAGTTCCTAGTTCAACATTCGTTGTTTCTGGTTCAATATTCAAAATTTTTAGTTCCTCGTTCAACATTCGCAGTTCCTAGTTCAAAATTCGATTTTTCAGTTCATAGTTCAACATTCGCAGTTCCTAGTTCAACATTCGTTGTTTCGGGTTCAATATTCAAAATTTTTAGTTCCTCGTTCAACATTCGCAGTTTCTAGTTCAACATTCGATTTTTCAGTTCCTAGTTCAACATTCGTTGTTTCTGGTTCATTATTCAAAATTTTTAGTTCCTCGTTCAACATTCGCAGTTCCTAGTTCAACATTCGATTTTTCAGTTCCTAGTTCAACATTCGCAGTTCCTAGCTCAACATTCGTTGTTTCTGGTTCAATATTCAAAATTTTTAGTTCCTCGTTCAACATTCGCAGTTCCTAGTTCAACATTCGATTTTTCAGTTCATAGTTCAACATTCGCAGTTCCTTGTTCAACATTCGTTGTTTCTGGTTCAACATTCACAATTTTTAGTTCCTCGTTCAACATTCGCAGTTCCTAGTTCAACATTCGTTGTTTCTGGTTCAATATTCAAAATTTTTAGTTCCTCGTTCAACATTCGCAGTTCCTAGTTCAACATTCGATTTTTAAGTTCCTAGTTCAACATTCGCAGTTCATTTTTCAACATTCGTTGTTTCTGGTTCAATATTCAAAATTTTTAGTTCCTCGTTCAACATTCGCAGTTCCTAGTTCAACATTCGATTTTTCAGTTCCTAGTTCAACATTCGATTTTTCAGTTCCTAGTTCAACATTCGATTTTTCAGTTCCTAGTTCAACATTTGCAGTTCCTAGTTCGAAATTCGTTGTTTCTGGTTCAATATTCAAAATTTTTAGTTCCTCGTTCAACATTCGCAGTTCCTAGTTCAACATTCGATTTTTCAGTTCCTAGTTCAACATTCGCATTTCCTAGCTCAACATTCGTTTTTTCTGGTTCAATATTCAAAATTTTTAGTTCCTTGTTCAACATTCGCAGTTCCTAGTTCAACATTCGATTTTTCAGTTCCTAGTTCAACATTCACAGTTACTAGTTCAACATTCGTTGTTTCTGGTTCAACATTCACAATTTTTAGTTCCTCGTTCAACATTCGCAGTTCCTAGTTCAACATTCGATTTTTCAGTTCCTAGTTCAACATTCGCAGTTCCTAGTTCAACATTCGTTGTTTCTGGTTCAATATTCAAAATTTTTAGTTCCTCGTTCAACATTCGCAGTTTCTAGTTCAACATTCGATTTTTCAGTTCCTAGTTCAACATTCGTTGTTTCTGGTTCATTATTCAAAATTTTTAGTTCCTCGTTCAACATTCGCAGTTCCTAGTTCAACATTCGATTTTTCAGTTCCTAGTTCAACATTCGCAGTTCCTAGCTCAACATTCGTTGTTTCTGGTTCAATATTCAAAATTTTTAGTTCCTCGTTCAACATTCGCAGTTCCTAGTTCAACATTCGATTTTTCAGTTCATAGTTCAACATTCGCAGTTCCTAGTTCAACATTCGTTGTTTCTGGTTCAATATTCAAAATTTTTAGTTCCTCGTTCAACATTCGCAGTTCCTAGTTCAACATTCGATTTTTCAGTTCCTAGTTCAACATTCGCATTTCCTAGCTCAACATTCGTTTTTTCTGGTTCAATATTCAAAATTTTTAGTTCCTTGTTCAACATTCGCAGTTCCTAGTTCAACATTCGATTTTTCAGTTCCTAGTTCAACATTCACAGTTACTAGTTCAACATTCGTTGTTTCTGGTTCAACATTCACAATTTTTAGTTCCTCGTTCAACATTCGCAGTTCCTAGTTCAACATTCGTTGTTTATGGTTCAATATTCAAAATTTTTAGTTCCTCGTTCAATATTCGCAGTTCCTAGTTCAACATTCGATTTTTAAGTTCCTAGTTCAACATTCGCAGTTCCTTTTTCAACATTCGTTGTTTCTGGTTCAATATTCAAAATTTTTAGTTCCTCGTTCAACATTCGCAGTTCCTAGTTCAACATTCGTTGTTTCTGGTTCAATTTTAAAAATTTTAATTCCTCGTTCAACATTCGCAGTTCCTAGTTCAACATTCGATTATTCAGTTCATAGTTCAACATTCGCAGTTCCTAGTTCAACATTCGTTGTTTCTGGTTCAATATTCAAAATTTTTAGTTCCTCGTTCAACATTCGCAGTTCCTAGTTCAACATTCGTTGTTTCTGGTTCAATATTCAAAATTTTTAGTTCCTCGTTCAACATTCGCAGTTCCTAGTTCAACATTCGATTTTTCAGTTCCTAGTTCAACATTCGCAGTTCCTAGTTCAACATTCGTTGTTTCTGGTTCAATATTCAAAATTTTTAGTTCCTCGTTCAACATTCGCAGTTCCTAGTTCAACATTTGTTGTTTCTGGTTCAATATTCAAAATTTTTAGTTCCTCGTTCAACATTCGCAGTTCCTAGTTCAACATTCGATTTTTAAGTTCCTAGTTCAACATTCGCAGTTCCTTTTTCAACATTCGTTGTTTCTGGTTCAATATTCAAAATTTTTAGTTCCTCGTTCAACATTCGCAGTTCCTAGTTCAACATTCGATTTTTCAGTTCCTAGTTCAACATTCGATTTTTCAGTTCCTAGTTCAACATTCGATTTTTCAGTTCCTAGTTCAACATTCGATTTTTCAGTTCCTAGTTCAACATTTGCAGTTCCTAGTTCGAAATTCATTGTTTCTGGTTCAATATTCAAAATTTTTAGTTCCTCGTTCAACATTCGCAGTTCCTAGTTCAACATTCGATTTTTCAGTTCCTAGTTCAACATTCGCAGTTCCTAGCTGAACATTCGTTGTTTCTGGTTCAATATTCAAAATTTTTAGTTCCTTGTTCAACATTCGCAGTTCCTAGTTCAACATTCGCAGTTCCTAGTTCAACATTCGTTGTTTCTGGTTCAATATTCAAAATTTTTAGTTCCTCGTTCAACATTCGCAGTTCCTAGTTCAAAATTCGATTTTTCAGTTCATAGTTCAACATTCGCAGTTCCTAGTTCAACATTCGTTGTTTCGGGTTCAATATTCAAAATTTTTAGTTCCTCGTTCAACATTCGCAGTTTCTAGTTCAACATTCGATTTTTCAGTTCCTAGTTCAACATTCGTTGTTTCTGGTTCATTATTCAAAATTTTTAGTTCCTCGTTCAACATTCGCAGTTCCTAGTTCAACATTCGATTTTTCAGTTCCTAGTTCAACATTCGCAGTTCCTAGCTCAACATTCGTTGTTTCTGGTTCAATATTCAAAATTTTTAGTTCCTCGTTCAACATTCGCAGTTCCTAGTTCAACATTCGATTTTTCAGTTCATAGTTCAACATTCGCAGTTCCTTGTTCAACATTCGTTGTTTCTGGTTCAACATTCACAATTTTTAGTTCCTCGTTCAACATTCGCAGTTCCTAGTTCAACATTCGTTGTTTCTGGTTCAATATTCAAAATTTTTAGTTCCTCGTTCAACATTCGCAGTTCCTAGTTCAACATTCGATTTTTAAGTTCCTAGTTCAACATTCGCAGTTCATTTTTCAACATTCGTTGTTTCTGGTTCAATATTCAAAATTTTTAGTTCCTCGTTCAACATTCGCAGTTCCTAGTTCAACATTCGATTTTTCAGTTCCTAGTTCAACATTCGATTTTTCAGTTCCTAGTTCAACATTCGATTTTTCAGTTCCTAGTTCAACATTTGCAGTTCCTAGTTCGAAATTCGTTGTTTCTGGTTCAATATTCAAAATTTTTAGTTCCTCGTTCAACATTCGCAGTTCCTAGTTCAACATTCGATTTTTCAGTTCCTAGTTCAACATTCGCATTTCCTAGCTCAACATTCGTTTTTTCTGGTTCAATATTCAAAATTTTTAGTTCCTTGTTCAACATTCGCAGTTCCTAGTTCAACATTCGATTTTTCAGTTCCTAGTTCAACATTCACAGTTACTAGTTCAACATTCGTTGTTTCTGGTTCAACATTCACAATTTTTAGTTCCTCGTTCAACATTCGCAGTTCCTAGTTCAACATTCGATTTTTCAGTTCCTAGTTCAACATTCGCAGTTCCTAGTTCAACATTCGTTGTTTCTGGTTCAATATTCAAAATTTTTAGTTCCTCGTTCAACATTCGCAGTTTCTAGTTCAACATTCGATTTTTCAGTTCCTAGTTCAACATTCGTTGTTTCTGGTTCATTATTCAAAATTTTTAGTTCCTCGTTCAACATTCGCAGTTCCTAGTTCAACATTCGATTTTTCAGTTCCTAGTTCAACATTCGCAGTTCCTAGCTCAACATTCGTTGTTTCTGGTTCAATATTCAAAATTTTTAGTTCCTCGTTCAACATTCGCAGTTCCTAGTTCAACATTCGATTTTTCAGTTCATAGTTCAACATTCGCAGTTCCTTGTTCAACATTCGTTGTTTCTGGTTCAACATTCACAATTTTTAGTTCCTCGTTCAACATTCGCAGTTCCTAGTTCAACATTCGTTGTTTCTGGTTCAATATTCAAAATTTTTAGTTCCTCGTTCAACATTCGCAGTTCCTAGTTCAACATTCGATTTTTAAGTTCCTAGTTCAACATTCGCAGTTCATTTTTCAACATTCGTTGTTTCTGGTTCAATATTCAAAATTTTTAGTTCCTCGTTCAACATTCGCAGTTCCTAGTTCAACATTCGATTTTTCAGTTCCTAGTTCAACATTCGATTTTTCAGTTCCTAGTTCATCATTCGATTTTTCAGTTCCTAGTTCAACATTTGCAGTTCCTAGTTCGAAATTCGTTGTTTCTGGTTCAATATTCAAAATTTTTAGTTCCTCGTTCAACATTCGCAGTTCCTAGTTCAACATTCGATTTTTCAGTTCCTAGTTCAACATTCGCATTTCCTAGCTCAACATTCGTTTTTTCTGGTTCAATATTCAAAATTTTTAGTTCCTTGTTCAACATTCGCAGTTCCTAGTTCAACATTCGATTTTTCAGTTCCTAGTTCAACATTCACAGTTACTAGTTCAACATTCGTTGTTTCTGGTTCAACATTCACAATTTTTAGTTCCTCGTTCAACATTCGCAGTTCCTAGTTCAACATTCGATTTTTCAGTTCCTAGTTCAACATTCGCAGTTCCTAGTTCAACATTCGTTGTTTCTGGTTCAATATTCAAAATTTTTAGTTCCTCGTTCAACATTCGCAGTTCCTAGTTCAACATTCGATTTTTCAGTTCCTAGTTCAACATTCGTTGTTTCTGGTTCATCATTCAAAATTTTTAGTTCCTCGTTCAACATTCGCAGTTCCTAGTTCAACATTCGATTTTTCAGTTCCTAGTTCAACATTCGCAGCTCCTAGCTCAACATTCGTTGTTTCTGGTTCAATATTCAAAATTTTTAGTTCCTCGTTCAACATTCGCAGTTCCTAGTTCAACATTAGATTTTTCAGTTCATAGTTCAACATTCGCAGTTCCTTGTTCAACATTCGTTGTTTCTGGTTCAACATTCACAATTTTTAGTTCCTCGTTCAACATTCGCAGTTCCTAGTTCAACATTCGTTGTTTCTGGTTCAATATTCAAAATTTTTAGTTCATCGTTCAACATTCGCAGTTCCTAGTTCAACATTCGATTTTTCAGTTCCTAGTTCAACATTCGCAGTTCCTAGTTCAACATTCGTTGTTTCTGGTTCAATATTCAAAATTTTTAGTTCCTCGTTCAACATTCGCAGTTCCTAGTTCAACATTCGATTTTTCAGTTCCTAGTTCAACATTCGATTTTTCAGTTCCTAGTTCAACATTCGATTTTTCAGTTCCTAGTTCAACATTTGCAGTTCCTAGTTCGAAATTCGTTGTTTCTGGTTCAATATTCAAAATTTTTAGTTCCTCGTTCAACATTCGCAGTTCCTAGTTCAACATTCGATTTTTCAGTTCCTAGTTCAACATTCGCATTTCCTAGCTCAACATTCGTTTTTTCTGGTTCAATATTCAAAATTTTTAGTTCCTTGTTCAACATTCGCAGTTCCTAGTTCAACATTCGATTTTTCAGTTCCTAGTTCAACATTCACAGTTACTAGTTCAACATTCGTTGTTTCTGGTTCAACATTCACAATTTTTAGTTCCTCGTTCAACATTCGCAGTTCCTAGTTCAACATTCGATTTTTCAGTTCCTAGTTCAACATTCGCAGTTCCTAGTTCAACATTCGTTGTTTCTGGTTCAATATTCAAAATTTTTAGTTCCTCGTTCAACATTCGCAGTTTCTAGTTCAACATTCGATTTTTCAGTTCCTAGTTCAACATTCGTTGTTTCTGGTTCATTATTCAAAATTTTTAGTTCCTCGTTCAACATTCGCAGTTCCTAGTTCAACATTCGATTTTTCAGTTCCTAGTTCAACATTCGCAGTTCCTAGCTCAACATTCGTTGTTTCTGGTTCAATATTCAAAATTTTTAGTTCCTCGTTCAACATTCGCAGTTCCTAGTTCAACATTCGATTTTTCAGTTCATAGTTCAACATTCGCAGTTCCTAGTTCAACATTCGTTGTTTCTGGTTCAATATTCAAAATTTTTAGTTCCTCGTTCAACATTCGCAGTTCCTAGTTCAACATTCGATTTTTCAGTTCCTAGTTCAACATTCGCATTTCCTAGCTCAACATTCGTTTTTTCTGGTTCAATATTCAAAATTTTTAGTTCCTTGTTCAACATTCGCAGTTCCTAGTTCAACATTCGATTTTTCAGTTCCTAGTTCAACATTCACAGTTACTAGTTCAACATTCGTTGTTTCTGGTTCAACATTCACAATTTTTAGTTCCTCGTTCAACATTCGCAGTTCCTAGTTCAACATTCGTTGTTTATGGTTCAATATTCAAAATTTTTAGTTCCTCGTTCAATATTCGCAGTTCCTAGTTCAACATTCGATTTTTAAGTTCCTAGTTCAACATTCGCAGTTCCTTTTTCAACATTCGTTGTTTCTGGTTCAATATTCAAAATTTTTAGTTCCTCGTTCAACATTCGCAGTTCCTAGTTCAACATTCGTTGTTTCTGGTTCAATTTTAAAAATTTTAATTCCTCGTTCAACATTCGCAGTTCCTAGTTCAACATTCGATTATTCAGTTCATAGTTCAACATTCGCAGTTCCTAGTTCAACATTCGTTGTTTCTGGTTCAATATTCAAAATTTTTAGTTCCTCGTTCAACATTCGCAGTTCCTAGTTCAACATTCGTTGTTTCTGGTTCAATATTCAAAATTTTTAGTTCCTCGTTCAACATTCGCAGTTCCTAGTTCAACATTCGATTTTTCAGTTCCTAGTTCAACATTCGCAGTTCCTAGTTCAACATTCGTTGTTTCTGGTTCAATATTCAAAATTTTTAGTTCCTCGTTCAACATTCGCAGTTCCTAGTTCAACATTTGTTGTTTCTGGTTCAATATTCAAAATTTTTAGTTCCTCGTTCAACATTCGCAGTTCCTAGTTCAACATTCGATTTTTCAGTTCCTAGTTCAACATTCGCAGTTCCTTTTTCAACATTCGTTGTTTCTGGTTCAATATTCAAAATTTTTAGTTCCTCGTTCAACATTCGCAGTTCCTAGTTCAACATTC
The DNA here is from genome assembly GCA_944474755.1 of Limnoperna fortunei. Taxonomy (NCBI): domain Eukaryota; kingdom Metazoa; phylum Mollusca; class Bivalvia; order Mytilida; family Modiolidae; genus Limnoperna; species Limnoperna fortunei. The sequence continues at coordinate 21,212,892 of OX104115.1, read as the reverse complement.
GTTGTTTCTGGTTCAACATTCGATTTTTCAGTTCCTAGTTCAACATTCGATTTTTCAGTTCCTAGTTCAACATTCGATTTTTCAGTTCCTAGTTCAACATTTGCAGTTCCTAGTTCGAAATTCATTGTTTCTGGTTCAATATTCAAAATTTTTAGTTCCTCGTTCAACATTCGCAGTTCCTAGTTCAACATTCGATTTTTCAGTTCCTAGTTCAACATTCGCAGTTCCTAGCTGAACATTCGTTGTTTCTGGTTCAATATTCAAAATTTTTAGTTCCTTGTTCAACATTCGCAGTTCCTAGTTCAACATTCGCAGTTCCTAGTTCAACATTCGTTGTTTCTGGTTCAATATTCAAAATTTTTAGTTCCTCGTTCAACATTCGCAGTTCCTAGTTCAAAATTCGATTTTTCAGTTCATAGTTCAACATTCGCAGTTCCTAGTTCAACATTCGTTGTTTCGGGTTCAATATTCAAAATTTTTAGTTCCTCGTTCAACATTCGCAGTTTCTAGTTCAACATTCGATTTTTCAGTTCCTAGTTCAACATTCGTTGTTTCTGGTTCATTATTCAAAATTTTTAGTTCCTCGTTCAACATTCGCAGTTCCTAGTTCAACATTCGATTTTTCAGTTCCTAGTTCAACATTCGCAGTTCCTAGCTCAACATTCGTTGTTTCTGGTTCAATATTCAAAATTTTTAGTTCCTCGTTCAACATTCGCAGTTCCTAGTTCAACATTCGATTTTTCAGTTCATAGTTCAACATTCGCAGTTCCTTGTTCAACATTCGTTGTTTCTGGTTCAACATTCACAATTTTTAGTTCCTCGTTCAACATTCGCAGTTCCTAGTTCAACATTCGTTGTTTCTGGTTCAATATTCAAAATTTTTAGTTCCTCGTTCAACATTCGCAGTTCCTAGTTCAACATTCGATTTTTAAGTTCCTAGTTCAACATTCGCAGTTCATTTTTCAACATTCGTTGTTTCTGGTTCAATATTCAAAATTTTTAGTTCCTCGTTCAACATTCGCAGTTCCTAGTTCAACATTCGATTTTTCAGTTCCTAGTTCAACATTCGATTTTTCAGTTCCTAGTTCAACATTCGATTTTTCAGTTCCTAGTTCAACATTTGCAGTTCCTAGTTCGAAATTCGTTGTTTCTGGTTCAATATTCAAAATTTTTAGTTCCTCGTTCAACATTCGCAGTTCCTAGTTCAACATTCGATTTTTCAGTTCCTAGTTCAACATTCGCATTTCCTAGCTCAACATTCGTTTTTTCTGGTTCAATATTCAAAATTTTTAGTTCCTTGTTCAACATTCGCAGTTCCTAGTTCAACATTCGATTTTTCAGTTCCTAGTTCAACATTCACAGTTACTAGTTCAACATTCGTTGTTTCTGGTTCAACATTCACAATTTTTAGTTCCTCGTTCAACATTCGCAGTTCCTAGTTCAACATTCGATTTTTCAGTTCCTAGTTCAACATTCGCAGTTCCTAGTTCAACATTCGTTGTTTCTGGTTCAATATTCAAAATTTTTAGTTCCTCGTTCAACATTCGCAGTTTCTAGTTCAACATTCGATTTTTCAGTTCCTAGTTCAACATTCGTTGTTTCTGGTTCATTATTCAAAATTTTTAGTTCCTCGTTCAACATTCGCAGTTCCTAGTTCAACATTCGATTTTTCAGTTCCTAGTTCAACATTCGCAGTTCCTAGCTCAACATTCGTTGTTTCTGGTTCAATATTCAAAATTTTTAGTTCCTCGTTCAACATTCGCAGTTCCTAGTTCAACATTCGATTTTTCAGTTCATAGTTCAACATTCGCAGTTCCTTGTTCAACATTCGTTGTTTCTGGTTCAACATTCACAATT